>JAMXBD010000158.1:1200000-1625313 GCA_024138025.1 Combretum micranthum
TTATTTCGCTGCGTCACTAATTATGACTTTAATTGGCCTACTTTTCTAAATGTTGTGACCTCTTTTTCACCACTTGAAATGTTGTAATCTAAAATGAATTTATTCCCTAAATGTTGTAACCTCTTTTTTAACCACTTCAAATGTTATGATTTCAGATGAACTTACACCCTAAACATTATGACCTTCTAATGTAATTTACTCTTTTTACATATCTAAACACTTTATTCTATTGTCATAACACTATGTTTGGTTCAAATGAATGGAATCAATATTCCAACTTTATTTTTACGGAAGATCTATTCCTTTGTTTGGTTTATAAAAGATTATATAAAAAAAATGTCTATTCAATGTTATGTGGAATAGATAAGAATCATTATTCCTTTTTTTTATTGGAGGAATGGCTATTCCTGAGCAAAAAGTATGTTTTCTTCCAAAAATATCTCTAAATATAAAATATGAAATTGCTATACCTTTCCAGCTTTATTCTATTTCAGTGAACCAAACGTTAAATCTTTTCCCACATCAATAATTTTCTACACAAATACCATTCCCATACTTCCTATTTCATTCTAACAAAACAGTCCTCTACAAACTAACATTTACAAATAAGTGTGTAAACCTAAAGATATGTACAAAGATTATTTTATCCTTAGTATGTGTAAAGTACAATAATATGCTCCCTCAATATCATGATGATGCAAGTGTCAATATGAGATTAAATATTGATAAATGAATTTCACAATAAATAAGTTCTCGATAAGGATGCCGACGCTTTCATGCCAAGTTAGACATAACAAAGGAGAACCTGACTAACTTGTGGCAACCTACTTATGCACCAAATGATGTGCAATATCATTTTTTTCCCATCCAATCATGCTTGACCAGGTTGCTAGATAGCTACACAACCCCAAAACTATCAGATCAAAGAATAACATGATGCTGAATGAGAAACCCCCAAGTCTCAAGTCGCTGACAACTCCAAATAGACAACATTACGACATAGACTAGACTCTATATTCAACTTTTGTGAAGTTCATTAAGAAAATATGATAGGAATCACAATCTAACTACCCAATTACTAGAACCCGAACTAAAAAATTACTAAATTTTGTCTATTGGGTTCTACTCAATTCGTTAAACAAGGAAGAGAAAGATTTCATTGATTGATTTCAAATTCATACAAAATCACTTGGGGGCTATGCATGTCTTGTTTGTTTGTAACTATAATATTGAAAATGAAGAAATTCTGCAAGAAGTTACAATTACGGAAATAGTTTATTTTTAATTCACAACACTTAATATATTATTATTAATAATACAAGAAATAAATATATTTTAAAAGTATAAATTGGTTTATATAGATTTCTATCAAATAGAAAATTTCATTCATAAACAATTATGGAAGTAGTTTTCATGTTTTAATCTTCTTTATAACCTTAAAATATTTTATTTTATCTTTTAATACAAGAAATAAATATACATTCCTAATGCTATAACTAAAGTTGAATATAATTGTGTATAAATACATGATTAAAGAACATAAAATCTCCGGCCAAACTTTTATTTTGATATATTTTTATTTTTAATTTTAACTTTAAAAAAATCTTCAAATAGATCATGGGTCAAGAACTCGACTCGTGACCTAGTGTGTTAAAGATCCACACTAACTCATATAAGGTGCCATTCAAGCTAGGCATAAGAACAATGAGGGATCATGCATAAAAGAGAAATTTTCTTTTCATGCAGAAAAATATTATTGATTTAAGGATAAACCACCCATTCAGTGTAGGCTATAAAAAGGAAATTCCTCCTTGTAAAATCTGCCGCTGAGATAATCATGCAAAAAAATATTGTTGATTCAAGGATAAACCACCCATTCAATGTAGGCTATTTGTTCAGTTTGGCATCTAGTACGGGCTACTTTCTGTTGATCGATTGGAGATGGAAGTAGTTTATTGATAATACTGAGAATTGGAATTTGTTGAATCAATTACTATCTCTGGAAATTGTTGACTTAATAAGGTTCATCCCTATTCCGAATTTTAATAGTAGGGAGGGCTATTTCATTTGATTTCAAAGTTCCTCAGGTCAACTCACTACCAAATCAACTTTTCGGATTGTTTTGGCAATGAGAAAATGATTTTTAATCTGCAAGCGTGTGATAAGATCTGGAAATTGAAGTCCCGGCAGAAGATTAAGAGCTTCTTATGGCTTCTAGTGAAGAATGGGTTCCTGACTTCAGAATTCTACCAAAAAAGGTGCATTGTATATTTTGACTTGTACCCTTGATATAGTACGAGGACCGAGAATGCTTTGCATGCAGTTCATGATTGAAAGTATGTTAAACCAGTTCGTTAATGATCTTAGATAGAAGAGAATGGTAGAATTTCTTAATTTAGATGTTACAAACTGGGTTTCTAATAATTTATCCCAGAGAAAGATGACTAAGTTTAGTCATTTGAATTGGGATGTCTTGTTTTCTACCTTTTGTGTGGTTTCAGTGGCAATCGCAATCAATTAATTTTCAAGGGTAGGAGCTCGATGAACCATGACCTAGTTTGATCAATTGTTTGTAGAGCTGAGGAAATTTCAGCTACTGTTTATCGTGGTCAAAATTTAATTGTTGATTCTAATGGAGTTATTATTAAATCGTGGAAGAAAGAGAATTAGGTGAAAGTTAATGTTGATAGTTCTTGTAATTCCTAAACAGGAGTCTCAACGGAAGGAGTTACTCATGATAGCAATTGAGAATGGCCGGGTAGTTTCATGCAGAAGCTAGGAACCTGTTCTCCATCATTTGCAGAGTTTTAGGCCATTCTTATAAGCTTTGCAACTTGCATGGTAATTGAAGTTTTACCAGGCGGTGGTGGAAGTAAGACTCTCAAGAGGCTTTTAACCTGGTTAGTTATATTGTTGGGGACTGTATTTATCACTATGCAGTAAATCTTTAAAGATTGGAGAGTTAAATTTTCTTGGGTTCCTAGAGATTTTAATACGCGTACTAATCATATGGGACACTCTATCCAAGAGGGATGAGTTGTTTGCTTAGATCTCCTAATAGTTTGCAACTTCTTCTCTTGAATAACTCTTAAGAGTGTCGGCGTTTTTAGTGTTTAATTTTCTATTTCTTCGCCTTTTGGCATTTTATATGAAAAAAATAATAATAGAAACAAAAATGTACAAGTACATGGCATTAAAAGTTCACTATTTCTCTGTGAATCCTAAAAATTTATTTTTCATTCACAAAATTTAATGTATCATTACTAGTAACACAAGAAATAAATATATTCTAAAGGTAAAACTAATTTGGTCTTTATAAACTTCTTTAAAAAAAAAATCCATTTCTTGATAATTGTGGAAGTAGTTAGTATCTTTTAAACTTCTTTATAACCTCTATAATTTTTTATAGTTACTTGTATCTATCACTATAACTGAAGTAGAATAAAATTATATATAAATAAATACACATCTTTCCCAATTCTTTAAGAAACATGGATTATAGAATATAAAATCTCAAGCTCAACCTTTCTTTGATATACTTTTTATTTTTAATTTTAACTTTTGAAAAAAAAAAAAAGTGATACAGATCATGGATCAAGGACTCGACCTTTGACTTGGTCTGTTTAAGACCAACACCAGAGACTCATATGAGGAGTCCAATTCTTTAGATCCATGAGCCAGTCCATTCAGGGTTAGGCTAGAGCATGACCTATTTTTAATTTTAACTTTAAAAAAATAGTGACACAAATCATAGGTCAACAACTCAACCCTTGACTTGGTATGTTTAAGACCAACACCAGAGACTCATATGAGGAGTACAGTTCTTTATATCTATGAACCAGTCCTTTCAGGGTTAGGCCAAAGCATTACTTGTCTCAAGCTCTAGATGTAAGTAATAATTTGGTTGGCTAGCATAGTGGGTCGACTATAAGGATTTCCAAGACGAATAGACTTCATAAGCCTCCATATTCAGCATACGCACATGGTATGAGCAGCCTTATGAGAGGAGATTTAAAAACAGGACAAAGAGAGTTAAGGTATGGGAACGGTAAGTCCACAATTCAAAGTTGTGTTACGTTAAAATGCATTTCCAACATGCGTTTCCGTCTGCCATTCCACCCAAGATTAAAACACTGCTTGGAGATGTGTTTTTACAATCATATCTGCTAAAAAATTGTTTTACATGCACTGTTTCTTCTAATAAGTTTGAAAAAAATGAATATTTTCATCTTATCTCATGAATATTTACAATGGTAAAATCTTCTCTTGTCATATTTAGAGAATCATAATGAATATAGAGCAATAGTTCTTATTCCATTCGCTTACTTTTGAACTGTATTCCATAAACTTAATGTTGGGATTGGTGCAGTAGAAAAAGAAATTACGAGACAGATAGATAATAAGTGCAAGAAATAAAATAGTGGCATACTAATGTAACATGGGTCACCCTTTATTTGGACTACGTTGATGGTACTGACTTAGTAAAATTATCTTCCACTAATAAAGTTAATAAGCTTGCAAAGAGAGACTTCTCTATAATTCTAGGGTGCAACACTAACAATTGAGATAAACCCAAAATAGTGGGACTCAAGTATTTCCCAAACATCACAAGAGAAGCTTACTAGTTTGTCACTCACAAGAAAAATTCTTTCACTCAAGAATTGTTCTCACCACTCTCTTTAATATCTCCTTCAAAATTCATCATAGCAAAAGAGAAATTTCACTTTAGATTGCACTCTTCTTCAAAGCATATGAATTGTTTTGACTTACTTGGCATACCACAACTAGCACAGCTATTTATGGCCTTAGGTTCCTTCACTTAGAAGGAAATGTAAGATTAGTTTTGACCAACTAAATTTTGCCTTCACATTGAGGTTACCTACTAAAGAAGGTTTCTTAATATTTTTTCTTCTTTCTTTTTGCTGATGTGACATATGGGCCCATGCCTATAAGAAGTCCCATCAATTCTCCCCCTCCTGATTACATGGAGGGTTCCACCATCCATGTTGTTGATCAACAATATTCAAATTCATCCCTTGGAATAATCTTAGTCAACCTAGTCCATCTTTGATCTAATGGTATCTCAAAGCAATATGTTTCAATCTAGAATGAAAGAAGCAATTTTTTTCTAAGATGGATGGCATTTTGACTGTCACAATACAACCCATACTCTTCTTGGTGGAAACCAAGTTTATTTAAAAACTTTTTCATTCATAGCAACTCCTTACAAGCTTCCATTGCTGCAATAAATTCTACTTCAGTTATTGATAGAGCAATACATTTTGTAATCTTAACTGCCATAACTCAGCTCCCTTTCTAAATGAAATCAAGTATCCTCATGTGACTTTCTTGAGTCAACATCGCCAGTCAAATCTGTATCTATGTAGCCAACCAACATAGGATTTTCATCTCCAAAATGCAGTAGCATTTTAGAGGTAACACAAAGATATCTAAGAATCTATTTCACTATGGCCCAGTGTTCCTTATCAGGATTTGAAAGGAACTGACTCACTACTCTAGTTAAGTGGGCAATAAACTCTACTTCAGTTATTGATAGAGCAATACATTTTGTAATCTTAACTGCCATAACTCAGCTCCCTTTCTAAATGAAATCAAGTATCCTCATGTGACTTTCTTGAGTCAACATCGCCAGTTAAATCTGTATCTATGTAGCCAACCAACATAGGATTTTCATCTCCAAAATGCAGTGGCATTTTAGAGGTAACACAAAGATATCTAAGAATCTATTTCACTATGGCCCAGTGTTCCTTACCAGGATTTGAAAGGAACTGACTCACTACTCTAGTTAAGTGGGCAATATCTAGCCATATACATACCTTAGCATATATCAAACTTCCAATTGCTAAAGCATATGAAACCTTATCAATGTCCTTATTCTCTTTCTCAGTAAAGGTTACTACTTGGAACTTAATCTAAAGTTATTAGCAAAAGGATAACTAACCACTTTAGCATTGTCCATGTTAAACCTTAGAAGTACTTTTTTCAATGTACTTCTCCTATGACAATCATAATTTCTTGGTACCCCTGTCTCTGGTTATTTTCATGCTAAGAATTTATCTTGCTAGCCCTAAGTCTTTCATAGCAAAAGACTTGCATAATTTCTTCTTTAGGCTATTGATCCTTGAAAAATGCTAGCCAACAATTAATGTCATCTACATAGAGCAAAACAATAATGAAATCATCATCACAAAATTTTTATACAAAAATACAGCAGTCTAAGGTAGTCTTCTTATAGCCTTTCTCTATTATAAAAAACACAAATTTCTTGTACCATTGTTTTGATGTCTGTTTCAAGCCATATAAGCTTTTCTTCAATTTGCAAACATAGTCCTCTTTTCCTTTTTCTTCAAATCCCTTTGGCTACTTGACGCAATGCACAATGTGAAAAATAGCACAATTCCATTGATTCCACAGAATATCGAAAAAGCTATCATCAATAGCCTATTGATTCTAGGAATACCTAAACTAACGACATCAAAATTTGAAATATGATGTAATTTCAATTTAGAAAAATAAGAGCAATGACGACTTTGAAAAACTTCACTGAAAAAATGATAACTGAAATGTTCTATACCTTAAGGCATAAAATTATAAGCTAGTTTAAAAGCTGTCAAAAATTGAACCGAAACTACTAGAAATAAAAAAGAGGTTTCAAAATGAAGTATACATAAGGACAAGTAAAATGCCACAAACAACATACAAAACCAAGAAGTATATAAAGATTATAAGAAAAACGAAACTTTCCAAAAATACTCAAAATGCTAGTGAAGGAATTTACCTAAAAACCAACCTAGCTCAACGCCAAAGGCGATGACTTCTTTGAGTTAGCTCAATTCCTTCAAGCTAGAGTCTTCAAGTCACCCAATAATAACAAACCAGTTTCTGTCCCACTTCTCTAGGTACATGTTCGCCACTATCTCTATCTTATCACTGCTCTATGCATATCTCTTCCTCCAAATCACCATGAAGCAAGGTTGTCTTCACATCCATCTACTCGATCTCCAGGTCAAAACTTGCTACTAACCTTAATAGTATTCGAATGTACATAATTTTTACCATTGGTGAAAATATCTCATCAAATTCGATCCTTTTCTTTGGATAAATCCCTTAACAACTAATCTAGCTTTTAATCATGGTTGGGAACTGTGTTCTTTATGCTTTATCCTAAACACCCATTTATTTTTCAAAGCCCTCATACCTTTTGGTAACTTCACCAGCTCAAAAGTTTTGCTCTCATGCAAGGATCTCATTTCATATTGCATGGCCTTAATCCACTTCTTTTTTGTGTCCATCATCAATTGCTTTTTCAAAGTCTTCTGGTTCTCACCTATCAATCAATAACACAAACTAATCTATAGGGTATCTAGTAGAATTTTGTCTAACTCTATAGATCTCCTTAATTATGGAGAACCCATTGGAGCTGGTGGTTGATCATGACCACTATCATCATCAGACTTATTTGATGGAAATTCAATAAAAGCATCCGCATCACCTATCTTAGGCTAGCCATTTTGTCCTTCATCTCCAACTTCTCTCGGTATCATTGTTGGAGGAATCATCTCTATGTTTGTTAGAATCATCTCTACATTTGTTGCACTACTGTTAGATTTAGAAGTATTCTTCTAAGCCTTCTCTACATCCTTAATGGTTTCATCTTCAACAAACACCACATCATGGCTTCTCACAAGCTTCTTTTGGACTAGATCATAAAACCTATAGCTAAATTAATCTTGACCACAGCCAATAAACACACATTATCATATTTTGACATCAAGCTTAGACCTCTCTTCCTTTGATATATGCACAAAGGCTTTACATCAAAATATCCACAAATGATCACAGGAAATATCTTTCCTTGATCATGATCTCTCTAGAGTGTCAAACTATAGAGGGACACATGGTGAAAGGCTCAATACATGAACCACTACTAGTATAGCTTCACCCCAAAATGTTTTAGGCAACTTTACATGTGAGAATAAACATAAAACTCTCTCAATCAAAGTCCTATTCATCCTCTCAACTAAACCATTCAAGTGTAGCGTCTTTAGAGGTTTTGTCTGATGTCAAATACTATGCTCTTCACAATAAGCATGAAATGGTCCTATATACTCTCCACCATTGTCTGTTCAAATGCATTTCAACTTCTTGTTGGTCTATCTCTCAACCAGAGTTAAAAATTACTTGAAAGTATTTAACACCTTGTCTTTAGACTTTAAAAGATATACCTATGTCTTCCAAGAATGATGATTAATAAAAGTCACAAAGTACTGAGCACTATCAAATGACTTTTTCATTAGCCCGCACAGATCTGAGTGTATTAAATCTAATACATTCTTTAACCTGAAAGGAGGGGAAGTTTTGAAAGTAACTATATTTTGCTTTCTCGCTAGACAATCATCACATTGCTTCATATTGACTTGATCTAATCCAGGTAACTCATTTTTGTTAGCTAAACAAGTCATACTTTTCTCATTCATATAGTTTAGCCATTTGTGCCATAACTCAACTATATTATCATTTTCCATTGTGGTCACAATATCCTATGAGATCTTTACGTGTGTAAAGTACAATTTATAGTGCTTCTTTCCTTTAACTATCACCAACAAACCATTGGTGAGCTTCCACTAGCCATTAATGAAGATATGTAGAAACCCTCATCATCAAATATGCCTCTTGAGATTAGATCCAAACACGTATCTAGGATATGCCTAACATCCTTTAGGATCAACCACATATCATTCTCTGTCTCTAGAAATACATCTCCTTTACCTACCATTTTTGAATAATTCTCATTTCTCATTCTCATAACACCAAAATTGCCCGATATGTAACATGAATGGTATCACCACTGTCAATTACCCAACTAATCTCTTCGGTTGCAAAAATTGACAATTGCATCATCATTGTAGACAATGTTGAACTCCTCGACAACATTAGCTTCATCATCATCACTACTTTCATCTTTCTTTTGATTTTTTCTTTTGTTCTTCTTTTGATCTTTCTCGAGTTTCCAGCAAGGCCTTTTAATGTGCCCTTTTTCTTACAATGATGGCAGTCAATATTGGCATATTTATCTTACTTTCCTCTAGTCTTGTGCCTTAGCTTTGCATCCTCAATTTGACTCCTCCCCTTGGAATTTTCAAGAAGGGCATCTTGTTCTGTTGAAGGGCATCTTGTTCTTGACAATTGCTCCACTACTCCTTGCAAATCATTTAAATGATCTGCCATTGACATACCTTCGCAATGCTTCATTTGAAGCAACTTTGTGAGGTAAAACAATTTATTGTTGTTGGTTTTAGTAGCATATAACTCCTTTAGCTTGTTTCACAAAGTTTGTCCATATGTCTCATTATAAACGTGATTATACACATTATCTTCGACAAATTGTCAAATAAAACCACATAGTTGCTCATGCTCAACCTCCCATTTCTCATTTGTCTTTGCTTCTCCATGTGTGGTAATTCATGTTATTGAAACTGATTATTTTGCTTATCTTCGTCTTAATGACTTTTATAAGCGCCCAACACTTTAAATGGATGAATGATAATCTAACTCATTTTCTAATGTGAAGGATCCACCATTTGATGGCAACCACAAAGTATATGGTAAGTAGATATGTTTACCTAAGTAAAGCTTTGATACCAGTTATTAGGACTAGCGTAGCAAAAATAGAAAGTGCGAGTTGATTAGATAATATGTGGCACACAAATGTAATGTGGTTGACCCTTTGTTTAGACTATGTCCATCATGACCAACTCAGAAAATTTATCTTCCACTAATACAATTAATAGGCTTACAAAGAGAGACTTCTCTAGAATTCTAGACATACAAGACTAACAATTGAGATAAACACAAAATAGTGGCACTCAATTATTTTCCAAACACCTCTAGATAATCTCACTATTTTGTCACTCACAAGGATTTTTCACTTAAGAATTTTTCTCACTGCTCTCTTTAATATCTCCTTCAATTTTCATCAAAGCAAAAGAGTGATTTTACTTTGGATTGTACTCTTCGTCAAAGCATATGAATTAATTAAGCTTGCTTTTCAAACTACAGCTAGCATGGTCATTCATGGTCTCAAATTCCTTCACTTAGAAGAAAATGTAGGGTTGGTTTTGACCAACTAAATTTTTCCTTCACATTGAGGTCACTAAACAAAAAAGTTTCTTAAATTTTTTTCTTTTTTTTTTGGGTGATGCGGCATGCACCACAACAATTGACCTTTAAAAATAGAAATTCTGTGATAAAAAGTTGGTAAAAGAAGTTGTATTTGTTTAAAAACAATTAGAGATGATGATTTTTCCAATAGAAATTTCATTTTTAAAATTCAGTTTTCTTATAATGATGTAGGCCCTTGCATGTAAGAGGGACTCACCAATTCTCCTTCTCTCGATTACATTGAGGGCTCCACCATCCCTATTGCTAATTAATAATATTCAAACTTGTCCCTTGAAAGAATCTTAGTCGACATGTCTTATCTATTTTCATCAGTATGAATCTTTTCAAGTCATAATAGCTTCTTATCCAATAGATCTCAATCTAATGATATCTCACATCTATATGTTTTGATCTGGAATGAAAGGAGGAACTTTTTCCAAGATGGATGGCACTTTAACTGTCATGATACAACTCATACTCTTCTTAGTGGAAACAATGAACTTTTTCATCCATGGTATCAAAGCTTTCAATAGGGAGAAATTCTTTAAACAAACCTTATGAATAGTACACTAATGGGATCGACACCATTTATAACAAAAAACATTAAGATATTAGGTTAATGGATCTTTCCTATTATAAACCTTTCACATAAATATCATATTTCCCATGTGGAATTTGTCCAACGTCATACTTGTATTGTAACAAACCTTTCCCTCAAGTCACAATGGGCTTAGGTCTTACTTCCCCTCAAGTGTAAACCTCACGATTTTATTAAGAGCTTATCAAATTGACTCTACTAAACTCGTTTTGTGAGTGGTCCGCTCCCCATTTACTCACCTAATATCATGACTTTTACAAATAAGTTACTACCAGAAAGCCCTTCCGAACCCTTGGCTCTGACACCAATTTGTTAGAAGAGGACGAAGCCTTCAATAAGGAGAAATTCTTCATTTGAACCTCGTGATGAAATACTATTGACACAATTTATAACCTAAAACCTTAAGATATTAGGTTAATGAATCTTCTCTCTTATAAACCCTTCACATAAGTCCCATATTTCTTATGTGAAATTTTTCCAACCTCATATTTGTATCGTAACACTTGATGGATTATTTTTAGTTTTTTCTATAGCTTAATTGTCACACCACTTGCCAAAACAGACACAAAAGCTAAAATCATATATAGATGATATATATATATATATACAGTACTAGATTGTTTACACCCATTTCCCTAAAATCTTTACTTAGAATTTATGTCTACTTGATCGCTTATGCATCTTACTTCTCATCCAAAATGCTCGAGTTATATTAACCCAGCTTGTAGATCATGATGAAAACATCACCTATAAACCATTATGGAGCTTATTAGCAATATAATTTTCAATAAAATAGTTTAATTAATGCCTAGATCACCATCAAGTTCAAGAGGATATCAGATAATTAATTTGCAATAGCAAATTGTAAATTACACTAGAAGGTATACATAATCAGGAGTAAATTCATTTAAGATATCTACATTTTGAGTGATTAAAAAGAGTAATCAAAGTTTTACAAAGTGAATCAAATAAAATATATGTTAAGGAAAAATGATGAAAATTAATTTTAAAAAATCTAATATTTGATACTTTAAATGAATTTTATGAAATGTTAATATCTTATTCAACTAACTTGATGAAATGTTGATTCCTTTTTTTAATTACTCAAAATGTTAATATCTTAAATAAATTTATCTATAAATATTGATAACTTCTTATGTTATTTACCTCAACAATAAAGCTGCTTCAATCAAGACGGCGCAATTGTTTTTTATCATCGCTAATCAAAATACAAACGACAGAGAAAGATAGAGTGGACAATCCACTAGATGTCATAGCAATGCAACTTAGTAATTTTCGCAACTCTTATCAAGATAATCTACTCTTAGGGTTTTAGGATCACTTACATATAATTCGCATCTGACAATTTTGAATAACTGCTTGGGATGACTCCATTCAATTTGTTGAAGCTGACATCTCTGCAAGAACATACATAATAATACATATTTGTCTTTAATAAACTTTCACTCTAATACTGATCAAATGGCAGGACAAAAAGGTAATGCACTGTAACTGACAATGTACTTAAATTGGTCCTTTCGGCCAAATACCCTGGAAGATTTCCAGAAATATTGCAATTTCGCAATGTCCTACAAAACGAAAATAGTGTTTACACAATCCCTTAGTCTATGTAGTCATGTATATTCCACTAAATTATTTTGTAAACAAGTCTTATGTCTTACAAATATTTTATGCTTGAACTGCTAATATTAGGAAACTCCATTTCAGTTCCATTCAAATCGCTAATTCTCCTGCCAATTAAAAGATAATAATCATGGTAAATACGAATATATTAACAACTACATAGCTGAAAATAAAAAAGAAGAAACAACCCAAATGTAGTACTAACAATTCTGTTAACTTTCCCAGCAGCTTAATGCCATCTGGTATTGGCCCTTGTAAACCACTTGCTTGAATCACACTGTAGATTTCGAAATTTAGAATTAGTTTCAAGTGCTAAAACTACTAGTGCGCAATGTAAAAATATAAGTAATAAACAGAATAGCTAACAGTTTGCTAAGATTTGTCAGGTTTTGTATGAAATCAGGTATCCGTCCTGTGAAGTTGTTATCACCAAGCCGCCTATAGTATTAAAGCAAACAAATTACAAGCAACATTCAAATCAGAAATGATAACACAGATAATGGAAAAATGGAATAAATTATGCTGATTGATCAGGAGCTCACAAGTCCGTCAATGTTACTAATTTAGCAAAAGATGAAGGTAGCTCTTCCGTAAAATAATTTGACGTGAAAAGCCTAATAAAAAAAACAAACGGGAATAAATCAATTAATAAGTGGATTATAATCTAACATTTCGAAGATCAAATTAATCGTGCTGGAATATATATATATATATATTATATATATATAAAACTATTGTTCTTACAATCTTCTTATCTTAGTCAAGTTTCCAAGGTCTGAGGGAAGAGGTCCAGAAAGCTGATTTATTTCCACAACTCTGTATATGACAATTGGGCGGTGGGAACATGGTAAGATTTATGGACATATAAAAATATCAAGATAATTACAACAAGAAAATAAGGAATAGGCAAATGGGATATGGAGAACACTTACAGACTTTCTAGTGTAGATAAGTTTCCCAGCTCTTTTGGGATTGAACCACTTAAACGATTTCCAAGAAGAGCACTACATCAAATACCACAGGTTGCATGATCTTTATTGAATCCTCTAAATATGACCAGAAGCAATATATATATATATGGATATATGACATGGAACTACAATTATTATTCATGCGGCTGGTTCCAAGGTGATTGTCCAAATAAATTTTCATTAAATTGCTGTTGATGTATTGAGAAATTAAGTTCTTTTCACGAGCAAAGTGTTTAGTGAAAACACTCTCACTAAACCAAAGATGTTAGATTGATAAACCATTGATAATGCATGTCGACCTTTTAAAAAGTTGAAGCTGATTTTCCTCCGGATAAAAAAAGAAAAAATTCGATATGAATGTATCGTAAAGCAAGCACACCTTTTCATACAATAGCAAGTACTGATACTCAAAGACACCTTCGTGTCAAAAGGCATGAAATCTTTCATGTGATCTTATGATCTTCTTGCTTGATAATCAAAGGCCAGTGAAACTATAATGGAAACTATATGCAAATGCAAACTTGAGAGGGAAAGGAGAGACTGTGTACATTTCTACAATACTGGGCATGCGCCCCCATTCCGGAGGGATTGTGCCGCTAAGATAGTTACGGCTAACGTCACTGCAAGAAAAATGTAGATGTTAACTTGTTATGTGGATTGTGAAATGTAAAGGTTAAAAGTGATAAGAATCGGGGAACTGTTATGATCACGGGAGAGATTTCCACCTATTGATTGAATGAAATAAATATATTTAATGGTTTGATAATAATTGAATATAAATTTAAACCATTTGACTAATACATAAAAAAAAAAAAAATCATGATCAATTTCATTTTCAAATCCTGCTGCGGCTACATGACCTCTTCCCGTGTGCCATAAATGACCCACGGATAAATTAGATTTTTTCCAAGAATGAGAAGAAATGAAAATTTGCAGTAAAATGAAGGCCATAGATGGGAACATAGGAGAATTCTGGTTTACTCACAATCTTTTCAGGAAAGGGAGTTTCTCTAATTCTGCAGGGAGAATTCCCGAAAGACCCTGGCTCTTTAATAATCTGCATTCAATTTCCACTTTACTCTCAAATGCCAAACTTAGATGTGCAGTTGTAATTAGATGTTAAGTAATGTAAATACCCATTTAACTGATTGTAGAGGTTTATTCTTTTCAATTATATTCAGAGTACAGAGCATCCATAAAAACGTAAATGGTACAATAATAATAATTATATATTTTCATGCGTGATAATATTATATTTTATTGAAGAAGTAAAGTTAGGAAACTGTTGGCCACCTTTTGTTAAAGGAAAATTTTCTCTTTTTTTTTTTCGCGATGTACTTTATATTAGAAAGAGTAAAAATCTCATGAGTTTAAATAATATCCTTTAATTCACATTTTACGGCTCATTTCATTTTCTAGATCGAATAGGAGGAAATTAAATTCCAATTTAATAAACTTGTAATGACTACTAAGTATTTATTACAATGTTCACTCAGCTAAAAAGATCAAATCAGTAATTATTAAAATAAATATAAAATATATAATATCTTTTTATTACTTGTAGGTCTTTATGATAAAAATTAAAAATATGTCATTGAATGATTATTCATGTGTGTGGGGACAAAAATTCTTATTTATTATTTTACATAATTTATTATGAATCTTCCTTCCTTTCAATCAAATATCATAATAATAGTTTTATCCAAAACGATAAAGAAATGGATAGGTATTTCCATAAAAATGAATAGGTTGAAAATTACCCACTTTAACCTTGATATTAATCTATATTATGATATTGTGATAACATCTATTATAATAGTTTTTTAAATAGCTTCGGAGGTATTCGAAGGAATTATTTTCCCAGATAAATACCAATCCTTAGTACAGTGGTAAATAAATTAATAAAAGATATCTATTAGCTTCATAGGAAAGTATTAACATATGTTCAAAAGATACCCGATTATTATAAAGGGTGTATTCAAAGTTTTCTTTTTAAAACTATATTAATTAGCATCTATTAAAAGGGCTTATATTTAAAAATCTTCTTAACTTGTGTGTGGTATTACTTAAGCTTTCATGAATTACGTATATGTATTTTATATCAATTACATGCTATCAACGTGCTTCGTTTCACCGGAGGCGGAGGAGCTGCAATTGACGAGGTCTGCATTGTCTTTATCGCTTGACGTAATCCAACCATTGCCTCCACTGCAAGGATCCACACTGAAATTCCACACTACCTTTCCCAACTTTTTTCCGATATCCTTCAAAGCTTGCACTGGACACATCCAATATTCAACATCAACAACTTATTTACAAGATACCCCTAGCCTTAATTTACAAGCTATATTTAAAAAAATAAAAGGACAAACAAACAAATAAAAATATAAGTAATGAGATAGTGAACGTAGATTATCTTAGATTTTAGGCATTTTATTTATAAAGGTAATTCAACTAATATAAAATGCCGGTTCGCACACTTTCAATGAGTGGTATTACTAACCATCACCTCATAACACACAATCCATATAAATAAAAAAAAAAAATCTAAAATAAGAAAAGAACTTGATCAACTAAAACTAAAGCAAAAAGAATAGAGAAAAATAAAATGTTAAAAAAAAAAAAAAAAGTGGTAAAAGCCCAGATGACTTATTGAACGAGTCCAAGATAACGAAGTGCAAGTCCCAACTAGATAAGACTAGCTGTACCTAATCAAGGGAGCGATGAAAGATGAAATAGTCTCATATAGAACATCAAAGAACAAACTAAATCAAATATAAGTGATAAGATAGTGCCTAAAAATTATTTTAGGTTTTAGGTATTTTAAATACAAGGCCACTATCTCAATTTTATGTAAATTCCCGTCACTTAAATCTAGGACAGATAGACACGTCAAATAAGGTAACAGTATTTGGATTAAAAAAAAGAGATTGAATTTATCCACAAATCAATTATACTGCTCAACAGTAAGTGCCAACTGCCAAATATAACTTGATTATAAATAAAAAATGCGATGGAATGATGAATGTTTGCCCCCAAAACCTCAGACGAGAATTGAAAAGTACATCAGTAACTTTTCTTTTTTCACATGTACGGACTAGTTAAACAATAATTTCCCTAATTCTTGTTTGGCACTTTGTTCTAAATTTACATATACAGACATAAAGTATCCATAGCCGGGGGCAGAAAGAAGATGAAGAAGATATATGAAGTTGCAGTATCATCATTCTTAACAATTCTCATCCATATTTTCTATAAATTAGCTTTCAAAAATAAATAAAGTATGTTCTGACTTAATAATATAGAATAGTTTTACCTTCGCTCTCAGGTAATAGTGTCATATTAGCTCCATTAGCGAAACTTGAGATACAGACCAGAGCAACTGCAAAGAAAGTAGTTAATTGAAGAATAATGGAGGCTGAGTGCATAAACATCATTTTGGTCTTTCTTGCTTTCAGAGATCTTGCAACGTTTGTGTTGTATTTTGCAATTCTTTCATCAAATGGAGCTCCTTTCAATGTAAATAAAAGTGGAGATCAGATCGGGGCGAAGAGGAAACGACCAAAATAAAAAATTGACTGGGGGGAGAGAGAGACTTTGAGGAAATACCAAAATACTGTGGAAATAGTGACCCACACAATGATGTCACCAGAATTAGCGTAAAATAAAAGTTTGAAAAGTACAAAAGAGAAGCAATAATTTTTTGTTGGAGCTAATTTAATACGAGAATTTATATTAAATAATTTTTTATGGGTTTTTCAAATATAGAGAGGATTATTTAACATAGATGAGTTGCTTAGCTAAGCAATCTAAAAGGTTAAATTACTTAATTTTTTTTAATGTTAAATATGTATAATTTATATAATAAAAAACCTATAAAAATTAAAAAAAAAACATATTAAGTAACTTTTTAAATAATTTACAGATGAAATACAAGATTTTTTAAATAAGAAAAGTTCATTAACATGTTATTTCTAAATAACTTAATTATTAAAGATGGTCTTAACCATTAAAGCCCATCTTTAAAGGTAATTGGCCGAATCCTACCATAAGAACTCTTTCTAACATTTCTATTTACTTGAATTTTCTCCGTTATGGTAATAATCTTTTATCATATTATCTATATTTTATTTTTAATTTCCTAATCGCATATGTTGTGTAAAGGTATAACCTTACTAGTATACGTAAGATAATAATGACATCTCGGGCCTTCTTGTACCTCATTATATTTGAAGTTTCAGATTTATTTGCATATATTCATTAGGCGCCTATCTTTGCTTATGTTATGATTTTTTTTTTTTTTTTTGTGTTTTCCGGAAGCATTAAAGTTACCTATAAGCTACTGCTAACAGTATTACTATTCACACAATTATATTAAAGCATCAAACGCTTCTTTATATCTTATATATATATATATATATATATATGAGAATGCTAATCTCCCATGGATGAGTTCCTCTGCAACTCGGTTGAACAGAGCAAGAGTCGAGAGAGAAATAAAAGTTTGGTAAGAATTAATGAGTTTTTGTGACCACATAATTATGATATGTACGGAAACTTGTTTACACACACACACACACAAAGCTATGCCACGTAAGATAAATGTACAGCGGTAGAAAATGATGTACTTGAGAGATGGTAAATACAAGTAGCATAGGAGATTTGTCAAAGTAGATATTAAGGTTTGAAGGTATTGACTAATCATAATAGATTAGAACAATTTAGAAGGTATTGAAGTGATGCAAAATTGGCAATGACTTTCCATCGTTTCTCTCATCAAAATCGTCATCCATCACTTCAATCTCATGATCTTTATTCGTACCTATAGAACCTCCCTCGTTCTCATTCACATCTACATTTAATATATTTTTGAATAACCACTAAAGCCTTCTGCTCTCCCATTTGTCTCTCATCCGCAGTAGACATGGAAATATCATCAACGAGCTTTAAGGCATAATCATTCAAACATCGATATATTAGATGTTCATAACCCAAACATCTTTTGCACTTTGGATTTCAACTACCATCATCTATTCTATCCCTTAAACTCTTCATAAAATCATCTAACTCACTTTCATATATACACACACACACATTTTGGGTTAATGTCAAAAATAGTACCTGAACTTTCGCAAAAAATTCAATCAAGTACTTAAAATTTAGTTTTAAACAATTTGATACATGAATCGAGTTTTTTGCTTATATTTTTTCTACATGAAATTTGGCTTAAAATAATTTGATACCTGAAGCGAATTTTCATATATATTTTTCCTACTTGAAGCAACTTCAATTAGGAAGGAAAAAATAGACATGAAAACTTACTTCATGCACCAAATTATTCAAAACCAAACTTTATGTATCTAACTAAACTTTTTGCAAAAGTTTAGATACCATTTTTGACATTATCCTCTTTTTTTCTCATAAAAAAATCATCATCATTTTATTCATCTCTCCACTCCCTTCCGACCGCTTTTATTTTGATAAACTATTTTTTAAAAATTCATGCAAAACAACACAAAATCTATAAGCATATTGGACAATATAAAATATCTAGTTTTATTTGTGAAAATTTTGTGGGCTAATATATTAATTAATTGTATATTGTAAATTGTCTAATTGAATTAAAGAAATAAGCCTTTTAAACAAAAGTAATCATTCAGTTATTGGTAGATAAGAGTTTTAAAACTCATTTTTATGGACTTTAATTTAATATATAAAAACCCACATGTTTTGTTTCACCTATTATGATGAACCATAGTAAAATAAAGTAATTAAACTATAAAAAGGGTTGGGGTCTCTAATCTAAGTAATGTGAGGATTTTCATTCTATCTTTTCCCACGTCTCATTAGTAAGAAATATAAAGAGACACTACAAGAAAATAGGCTTTTAGAGAAAGAAAATTTACGACAGAAATTAGAAAATGTAGTTATAATTTTACAAATAAAATCTGCGACAATATTTTTTGCGACAGAAATTTACGTTTTGAGACAGAATTTTAGTCTCTAAAGCCCAGCATTCTTGTAGTGAGAGTAGGTACTACTCTATATTGGAATACTAAAAACTCTCTCAAAGAAATTAGTCTTTTCTATGGATTCATATACGCTTCCGCACTTTAATTTTATTCATGTGGCCTAATTCCATGCATTGAATCCAGGATATGTTTATATATATAAATCTATTGATTCTTCCAACATTATTTTCCTACACAATCGAAAAAACATCAATGAATCTAAAACCCTACTATCAAAAGTTAAATACTTATCAGTAAATAAAGGGCCCAAATTCATAAGAATTTTTATCACAAATTTCACCTTGTTGAATGCCTTACTATAACCTTCAATCTAATACCAAAATAATATAATAGAATCCATATACTTTTGAGATCTTTTTTTTTTTTTCTTCAAAAATCTCACCGCTTTATTTCTAAGATAATTTATATTTTTTTAAATTTTATGAATCCCGTACACTTTTGCACAATATACTTGAACAAATATATAAAATTTCAATGAAAGAAGAACATTATTTTTTGAGGCCGAGATAGAAAACTAGAGCCCGGGGGGGGGGGGGTGTGGGGGTGTGGAGGAGGAGAAAGAAAAGTTAAACAGCTGGTTCCCATTGTTAAGGTCACAAAACGTGATGTCCTTACTATAGACCTAGGTCATTGGTTCATATTTGTGTGTTATGTATGGTTTGTAGGATATTTCCACGATTCTAAAGATTATATTTTGACTTTTGGTTAAAAATCAATGGCAGCACTTTCATTCGGAGCTTTTTAACACATATTTTTATGCTAAGAACTTCAATTTTTTTATGTCCTTGGCAATGGTATGGGTTTTTTTAACTTTTGGGGAGCCTTTCGATAAAAACCTCAAAAATGAGATCTTTTTACCTTTTTAATTCTTTTATTACTTTTTTTACTAAAAGCATCTGGACAAATATAAAGGACCCATGAAAGTTTAAAAACATATAAATAACCTCATATGAAGACTTTTATAAATGAAGCAATAAGGTTCTTAAAGAGGGGGTGTTCCGCATGTTTAAACGCAATCCTAATTTGGAGATTGGTTTAGACATATCATGGAATCAATTTTTCTCTGTACCAAAATTGTGTGTGTCCCGTTGCATCTCTTACTAAGAGCAACATTATTGCAGTTGCTTGACATGGATCCTTGTGCGAATTAACTCAAAAACTAATAAAATGAGTTGTTAGAAAAATTGCTTGACACGAAAATCTATAGCACTTGGCAACTAAATTTTTTTTTTAATTATTAAGTAACTCTCCTTAAAAATTCACCAATGAAGAGAGTTGCTAAGGAAGTTGCTTGATACGGGAATCAATATTTAGCATGTTGATGTGGCATGTTAAGTAACTCCTTAGGCAACTTAAGGATAAAGTTACTCTAAGGAGACACTGAAATGCATAAATATAATTTTTCCCATCCCACTTATTGAAACAATTAGTACTATGATCAATTTTATTAGAGTTACTTGCTATGGATCTTGTGCTAAGTAGCTCAAAAAACAAATAAAGTAAATTACTAGAAGAGTTGCTTGATATGGAAATCTATGTTCGAGTTACTTAGAGAAGCAATTGAAAAAGTAAGTTTCTTACTCAATTCTATTTTTATTGATAGAATGTGGTGCATGGTATTAAAAAACTTTTAAAGAATTGTTTAATAACTCTTTTTAGGAATTTACCAATAAAGAGAGTTGCCACAGAAGTTACTTAATATTGCAATTAATACTTGATATATTAACGTAACATGTTAAGCAACTCCTTAAGAGAAAGTTGCTCTAGTAAATCAAACCTTCAACTAGTACCTTAAAGTACATGTTAGCATACCGAACTTTTTTATTCCAATTATTGTTATAAATGGATCTAACAAAAAATGGCAAAAAAATAAAATTAAGGAGTTACACTCAAGCACACACAAGATTTACGTGGAAACTCTTATGGGAAAAACCAGAAGTAAAGGAAAGAGGAATTCACTAGTATTGAAGAACAAAGTATATAGGATGTGTATATAAGAGACCTAAACAATCTAAAATCTCATAAACCCTAAAACAAAGCACACACATATATATGTGTAAGCGTAGGCCGGCCCAAGGCCGACTGTGTAAAATTGAGCGTATTGGTCGGTAGCTTTGAGGAGTAAGCCGGTAGCATACAGTATGAAGGCCAGTGGCTTTGAGCCTGCCTTCGTAAAAGCTTGCTCTCAAAATAAATTCCAAAACTTAAAGGAATTCAAGGCCGGCCCCAAGGCCAAAGATGTAGACATAAAAGCTGGCGGCCTTGATCCCAAAATTGGCTGCTTTTACTAAATTTAGGTCACACATCTAACAATCTCCACCTTGACTTGAATTCAAGAGAAAAAATACACAAACTCCAATATTCAACACAAAACAAAACATTATCCTCCTCTTCGACATACCCCAAAGGGAATCAATCAGCAACAAATAATAACCAAGTCTAAGCAGCACTCATACTTGGCTATAGAAAGTGTCTTGGTCATCATATCAATACGCTTATCCTTAGTACTGACATTGCTCACAGCAATATCACCATTAGCAATTACATCAAGAACAATAAACTATAGTGACGTAAATGGCACTCTGACTATCACAATAAACTATAGTAGTCTTCAAGTTATTATTAAGTTCACCAAATAGCTTCTTTAAAAGCTTCTGTAATGGCCATATTGATGTGCCTATGATATGGATCTCATAGACAAATCAATTTCTTGAACACAAATTCATAAATCACCCATAAATTTCCACAATCGAGTAAATAATTAATCAAACCTGGGACTTTTACTGGATATAACGCACTAGTAAAAAAATAGTCTTGCCAATGTTATTGATATAACACACAACAACACCAAGCCATCACTCGCCACATTCCAAAGATTGATAAGAATATAAGATTTGAGAAAAATACTCAAACTTGATATGTCAAAAGTGTCTAAAAACTATCTCTTTAGAAAGAACAAAAGTTTATATATACTAAAGTCAAGGAAAAACAAAAGACAAAAGGAAAATAGTAACTATCACAAAACGAACACCAGCCATTAGGTCTTGTACGCCGGCGGTGTAGTCACTGGCATTAGAAACACAGGCATTATGTGAACGTTGAGCATTGGTAGTACACCGGTGGCTTATAAGGATACGCCGGTGGTGTAGAAGACTAAAGCAAGTGGTATAGAGGTCAAACTTAAGGAATTTGAAATTGTGATTATTCAAAGTAGGTTAAAGGCCGGTGGCGTTTTCATCAACACCGGCGGCGTAGATTTAAGCATAGGTGGCGTTGAGTCGGTGTAAGTCTCTAGCGAGAGATTTGCTAAGATTTCCAGTGATTCATGGGTTAGCACACAAATATTCTTCATATTGAACTAAAAGTCTAATTGAACCTGATGTACTTGAATGCTCCGATCTTCATTTGATTCTAAGTGACCACTTAATATTCTAGAAGTAAGATTCTATAAACCCTTAGCTCAAGCATGAGTAATTGGTCATAGAGCTGCAATGGCTTGATTCCCATCATCTCCTTGGGCCTATGGAAGATTTGCCCTCAAATCTGATGAGTCTTCATCAAAGTCCTCTAGAATGTATGGTGAAAGATCTAAAATATTGAATGTCACTAATACACCATAATCTCCGGGTAGCTCCATTTTGTAGGCGTTGTTGTTGATCTTCTCTATGATTCCAAACGATCCATCTGCTCTAGAGGACAACTTTTGTGACTTCTTATGTGGAAATTGATCCTTGCTAAGATGAATCCAAACCAAATCACCAGGGTTGAAAATCTTTGCTTTTCGTCCCTTGTTGCCTTGTTGTTTCTACTACTCTTGAATCTTCTTAAGGCGTTCAGTTGCCTTTTGATGTGTCTTCTAAATCTCCTAAGATCGCTCCACTCCACTTAAGCTTTCTTCCTTTGCTACTAGTTTAGCTATCAAGTCCAAAGGTATTGTTGGAATGTAGCCATACACAACTTCAAAGGGAGACTTAGCGGTTAAACTATGTGTAGACCTATTGTAAGCGAACCCAACAATAGGAAGGCACAAGTCCCAATCAATAAGATTTTTGCCAATCGTTGCTCTAAGCAATGTTCCAAGCGTCCGATTGACAACTTTTGTCTAGCTATCCGTTTGAGGGTAACATGAAGTGTTGTACATTAACTTAGTGCCAAGTCTCCTCCAGAGTGTCTTTCAAAAGAAACTGAGAAACTTAGTGTCCCTTGATGTGCTATAATTAGTATTGAATTTTAAAGCATATTTCTAGCAAGCGTACTAGGTCTTCTATTGTAATATAGCATGAATAAAGTGTCGATCCCACGAGGATTTACTAACTACTAGACAATTATCAACTAATACTAATATCTAGGCAATTGATCTTTTTAAGATGATTAAGTTAAAATAACTTATCTAACTAATTATCTATATGAATGCAATGAGCTTTTTAAAGAGAGGGATATGGTGAAAAGTGTGGGAAGGAGCATAATCTACTTTAAACTATTGCCAATCAACTTGAACTCATGTTATAATGATAATTAGATTCATGAATATTCATAAGAAATTGTCAAGATTTAAAAACAAATTTTAAAAACCTTTTAAACCACAAAACAATTCAATAACTTCCGTTAAATAAATCATTAGTGGAATCAAAATTACAATTATAAATCTTCCGATTCTATAATTGGCTAATACTTTATATTAAAATCTCCTAATTCCTTAGTGAAAAATCAACATAAAACATTGCATTAATATTCATGGACAATTTCTAAACTAGATTAAACTACGCCGCTTCCACAATTGCAATTTAATCTCAATTTATGAATTCATATGAACCCTAATTTCTCTTCCGAGTTATTAGAATTCTTATACATCAAAAACATGATAAATAATCAGAATTCAATATGAATATTTCAAGATTCTAAATATCTCATAACATGGATTCAAAAATCATTTTAGCATGTTTAAAGCTTCATCAACTTCCCACAAAAAGGATTTAGCTACTCATGGATGATGATTCAACAATCAAATAAGAAATTGCAAATGATTTCATTATGATCAGAATATTCACGTATATGAATTGCATATAAAAGAATAAGATTAGAAATCACCAATTCAAAATACTAAAGCTTCACTTACAAATCTTGTATAACTTCAAATATTTCTTCAAAAATCTCTTATGAAATGCCTAATTTTAATTATTCTAGAGCTACTAGGATTGTGGAATGGATGATTGGATTACTGGATACTTGGATGATTCTGAAAGTGAGGAGAAGACCCCCTATTTATAGGAAAAATTTCGAGAAAAACATTAAATGATCTTTGCTGTTTTACAATGTACGCCGGCCGTTATGGATCCTACGTCGGTGGCTTACAAGCGGCGTATCTTCAAATTGTTCTTTACGTAGGCAGTGCACTGGCAGCCTTCAATATCAGTTACAATGTAGGCCGCTCCTACGCCGGCTGCTTAGATGTAGATCTAGCCAGCGTATGTGGTCAGAAATGAAGCGTTGGGCTAATTTATAACAAACGCCGTCCCCAAGGCCGGCGGCTTTAACACCGGCTTAGGCATTCCAACAGATGTGTCTCTTTAATTTCCTTCAAGCGTTGGATATCTTCATGTCGCTTCAAATCTATGATGTACGTTGCCTCAAGGCCGGCAGCTTAAGTGTCGGCTTTTAATGTAACTCCTTCAAAGTTTTTTCATTTCTGGGCTGCCGGCCTTCATGTACGCTGGCTGCTTCATCTTCTACGCCGGCAGCTTTGAGGCGGCTTTGAATGTGGTTTAACTTGTGCTGGGCAAAGCTGGCAGTGTTGCCACGGCCTTGGATGTAAGCCGTCTGAAAGCCGGCGACTTTCAATGATGAATTGCCGGCCTTGACTTCAATTTTTCCTCTTTTCAATTCAAATTCTCTTGTTTTGATTTCTTTATCCAAATTAGTCCTGAAACATAAAATTTAATCAAAACAAATATCCATTCTAGCATCTTTTGATCATCAAGATTTGTATAAAATATGATCTTATCATCCCTATCAAAAACAATGCTATGTGGCACCCCATGTAACCTGATAGTTTCCTGCACAAAAAGGTTAGCAATATAAAGGGCATCATCTGTTTTGTGGCATGGTATGAAGTGTGTCATTTTACTAAAGCGGTCTACAACTACCATGATAGAGTCTTTTCCTCTTTGTGTCCTAAGTAAACCCAAGACAAAGTCCATATTGATGTCAATCCATGGTTGATTCGGTAATGGTAGTGACATATATTCACCCCAATTTTCCTTCTTCTTTTTTCCTCTCTTACAAACCCCACATCTCTCTAAGACTCGATACACATCTTTTAACATCCCCTTCCAATAGAAATGTTCTTTCAACAACTCCAGTGTTTTCTTTTCTCCAAAGTGTCCAAACAACCCTCCAGCATAGGCCTCCCTCATCAGCAACTCTCTAACAGATCCAAAAGGAATACATAACTTTCCTCCTTTATATAGAAATCTATCCACCATATAATACCAATCAATCACTCCTCCACCAGAACATCGTTCAACAATAGATTTTAAATGCTCATCATCTGCATACTATTTCTTCATCAACTCAAAACCAAGCGACTTGGATTGAAGAGATGTAATGAGAACATACATGTGAGATAATGCATCAGCTACAACATTAGTGCTCCCCTTTTTGTACTTAATGACATATACAAAGATTTCCAAGAATTCTACTCATTTTGCTTGGTGTTTAGATAATCTTTGCTTACCCTTGAAATGCTTCAAAGACTCATGGTCAATATATACGATCAACTCTTTAGGAAGAAGATAGTGTTGCTAAGTCTTCAATGCTCACACCAAGGAATAGAATTCTTTATCATATATAAAGTAACTCAATGAAGCTCTACTCAACTTTCACTGAAATAGGGGATAAGACACCTATCCTACATCAATATAGCTCTAATCCCGACCCCGGATGCATCACACTCCAACTCAAATGTCTTCTTAAAGTCAAGAAGAGCTAAAACTAGAGCACTAGTCAACCGAGCTTTAATCTCCTCAAAGCTTTTCTAAGCTCATCCTCCCTACACAAAGGAGACATTTTATTAGTCAATTCAGTCAAAGAGCCGACAATGCTGCTAAATTTCTTAACAAACCTCCTATAAAAAGAAGCTGAGCCATGAAAGCTCCTCACATCAACTACTGATTTTGGTGTAAGCTAATCTACAATAGCCTTGATCTTCTCTTCATCCACTTTAACACAGAACCAAATACCACAAACCCTAAGAAAATCACTTCAGATTGACAAAAAGAACACTTCTTAAGATTACCAAACAGCCTTTGATCTTATAACATAGAAATATAGCTCGTAGATGATCAACATGACTATCTAAATCTCGACTATATACCAAGATATCATGAAAACAAACAATAGCAAACCTACCTAAGAATTCCTTCAAAACATGATTCATAAGCCGCATGAAGATGTTGGGTGCATTGATCAAGCCAAATGGCATAACCATCCACTCATATGACCCATGGCATGTCTTAAAAGCGGTCTTCCATTCATCCCTTGCTCTCATCCGGATTTGGTGATAGCCACTCTTAAGATCAACTTTAGAGAAATCTGGGATTCAGTTTATCTAGCATGTCATCAAGTTTAGGAATATGATACCTAGACTTGATGGCGATCTTGTTAATAGCGCAACTGTCAATTCACATACGCCATGCACCATCTTTCTTAGGCACTTAGAATGTAGGAACAACACAAGGGCTAGTGCTTTCTCTAACAAACTTGAGGTCTACTAACTCATCCACCTGTTGCTTCAATTCTTTAGCCTCTTCAGGATCCATTCGATAAGCAGGTCTATTTGGTAGAGCTGCTCCAGGCTGTAAATCAATGGCATGCTCAATACCCTTCAGTGGTGATGATCCCTTCAGCAATACCTTAAGGAAGACATTAATAAACTCCTCTAGTAACTGCCTCACAGCAATGGGTACCTGCTCTTGTCCATCAACCTCCAACATACATCTAACCTACAGTAAATACAAGGGTTGCTCTCCTAAATAGTATGTTCAATCTCCTTCTACCCCATAAATAAAGTCCTCTTTTTGTTAACACTATTAATCTGCCTCTGCACTTTCTGTACCTCAACTGGCATCATCGAATTTAGAATAATCTTCCTTCCATCCTTCTAGAATAAGTATGTATTCCTAAACCCATCATGCAGTACCCTCCTATTGATGTGAATCCGACTACATATTCAGTAAAAATCTGATCTTGATCGATTTAGGGTTTTCTGATTGATATGAAATTGCAAATATAAAAAGGATATAGATGAAATTATCGCTCGATAGATTCCACGAACAACAATAACAAACTGGTTTGCAATCGATTTATAAATCGATAGGTTTCACTATCTATAAAACAATCACGGTATCAATGAATCACGAGATTCAAAAATAGCGTCCGCCACAAATCTATATAACACAAGATTTGATAAGAACAAACGATTAAAGAGTAGCAATAATCTCAATAATCAAACAAACCAAAAGAGGGTTCTCACACACAAAATTGCTCTCCATATCAAAATGACCTAAAACTCCCTAACAAATAACCAAGAGAACTATACATACTAACTCTAAAGAGATCTAAAAGACATAATTACAAAAATACCCCTAAACAAAGCTTAAAATACGAGCAAAAAAAAGCTGGTGTGGAAATCAAACAAAGCTGGTGGCTTGACCACGTAGGCCGGCTATAAGCCAATAGCCTTTCCGTTGTAGGCCAGCGGTTTTGGCCTTGTAGGCCGACGGCGTAGGGCCGACTTAACTCCTTCATGCTAGCTGCTCTACTTCTTGATCTTGCTCCTTGATGTTTTTTCCTTTTTTTCTTTTTTCATGACTTTGGGCAACCAAATTCCTATCATTACCTCCCAGTTGAAGAAGATTCGTCCTCAAATCTTGAATCTTCTTTTTCTGAACATTTAAGCTAGTAATCTTGCTTGTCCAAGCTAGAATGCAAACGGGACGGGTTTGGGACGAGTATACTAAAACCCGAATCCGAACCCAATACCTAGTAGGGTTCCTGAAACCCATCCCAAACCCTATAAGGTTTTTGTCCATGAACCCAAAACCCGCTAAACAAACCTTATAGGGTACCCGTCCCAAACCGTATAGGGTTTTTTCATCTTTTTTCTATTTCCAATATTTTCCTACTTCACAAACTAAGAAGAAAACTCTTATCATTACTTATACAATCCTCTTTATAAAATACCATTTCCATGCGAAGAAAATCAAAAGTGTCTTAGGAAACCAAATTAAAGAGAATGTAATGTTCATCACAACATTTATCAAATCACAATACAAATTTTAAAGTGAAATAAAAATTAGAAAAAGAAAAAGCATCTCTCATCAAATTACGATACAAATTTAAAATCCTCATAGATTTCACTACTCATTTTCATCTTCTTCTTCATTTGTCTTCATACCTTAAAAAAAAAAAAAAAAGCAAAACATTTCCAATACATTAGATATATGGTGAAAACATTTTTTTTAAATTCATATGACATGCATATAAGAAAACAAAGCAGTTAGAGTCATGCATTACCGAGATCCGCGAGCAACGATTGCAAGAAGGAAAATAACAGCAGATCTATTTGTTGTTCCAAGCAAAAGCAACATCCAACGGTCCTTAAGCTACAATTGTGATGCCAGAAGGAAAATAAAAGCTAGGTTTAGGAAGAGAAGGAGTGGAGGACTGAGGTCTGACTTTTGAGGAGTGCGGCGGCGAATGAGAGGAGAGGAGATTGGAGAGCGAGGACTAAGGATTTAGGGTTTTTTAGTTTCTTTTAATAATTTAATAAAAACAAAAAAAAAAGCTGCCTTTGACGTGATTCGACGATAATAGGATTATAGGATGGCCAGAAGAATCAAAAGATTAAGTTTGGTGTATATATATATATATATATATATTAACGGATTCGAGTTCCCAACGGGTTTTACATCTGTCCCAAAACCCGTCCCAAAACCCTATAGGGTTTTATTATTAATCCCAAAACCCGTCCCAAACCCTATAGGGCATTACCCTATAGAGTATTTATTGGGCTGGGCGGATCGAGTACCCTATAAAAACCTGCCCGCTTGCATCCCTAGTCGAAGTGAACAAACTTTTCAAACCCTTGGTCTTCTTAACATGGATCAACTTGGCCTGTTACAGCTCTTCAGAACTCATGGCCATTGTAGACACCTAAATTTTGCCCAACTTAAAGGTTTTAATTTGTAATTAGAATCAGTATTATATTAAGCTCACAAAAAAATGAAAAAATCACAAAAATCAAGAAAAAAAGCCAAAAAAATAAAAAAAAAAAATTAGTAAAAAAAATGAGAGTAAAAATAGAAATTATTATTTGAGCTTGATATATACAAAATTCTAGTTATAAGTTGTTTTAAAGCTGATTAAACAAATTTCAAAAATTATTTGAAAGCCTTAAGTATTGATAAAGTTGGCTAAGTGATCGAGGCACAGGCCAAATGGCCTATTGGTTAAACACATTGACCCAAACACACACCCAAGCTCAAGGACCCGGGTTCAAATCCTAGCAAAGGCAAATTTTTGCCTTTTTATCATCTTATTTTTTGCCTTTTCATCCTTCTCAAAGTGACTTTTCGCCTTACTTTGCATCAATTTTTAACTGACAAAACATCATTAATTGTTGAAATTGATGATGCCATTGCAAAGTAGACATGGAATATGAAAGATCACTGCACAATTCATGTGTAAAAGCAACCCAAAAGTCACAAAATTCATGTTGGAAAAATTGAAAAAAAATGCAATTTGTGAAGCTTCAATTGTCCATTAATGATGATTTACAAGAATTGATGAAATTGGACGATTCATCTACTCACATTGGATGATCTGATGAAGAATATGAAAGATCGATCATCAATTCATCGGTTTAAAACGAATTAAACACGAATTATTGGATTAAATTCGTGCAAATGAAGAGGCAAAAATCGATTGGTTTCTGAAGCAATACGAAACGTTAAATTGAGCTTGCAATCTATAAATAGAGGATACTAGGATCAAAAGGCACAATTCAATTACAAGAAACACACACATAACAAGATCAATTCGAAATTTTCGAATTAAGGATGTAGAATTCGAAATTTTCAAATTCGAAGTTCTTGGATCAGATTTGATCCAAATTGAGTGTTTTAGGAGTATTAGAAACTTGATTTTGATGTTTTAGTGTGCTTAGATTTGCTAGAATTGATCGGATTAATCTCTGTATTTTTTTTATTTTATTTGAAACCCTCACCGCCGAGAAGCACCTCCGGAGCCGCCCCTTGCCGCCGTTCTGGGCGCACGCCAACGCCTCCAGGAGCTCCGCTATCGCACCAGAAGTCGGGCCGACAAACTCTCAGCCGCCGCCGACCATCAGAGCCGTCGGAATCTTCCCCGAAGTGCCGCGACTTCGTCTTCTTTTCCCGACGGGTCAGATCCGACCCGAAAATCCGAAGTCCAACCCGCCACTGGTCAACGGTCAACGGTCAGCCCAGATCAACGGCCCAGATTCAATCAAGCAGATCAACGGTCCAGATTTGATCAAGCAGATCAGCGGCCCAGATTCAATCAAGCAGATCAGCGGCCCAGATTCAATCATCCAAATCAGACGGCCCGGATTTGATCAAAGTGATTAACGCCCCAGATTTAGTCAACGAGATCAGACGGCTAGGATTGGTCTTCAGATCAGACGATCCAGATCGCATCCGCTCCATCCAACGGTCCAGGTCAGTCCGCATTATTTTATTATATTTTTATTATATAATTAATTTCAGAAAATAGCAAAAAATAGTAAAAAATCTAGAAAAATTCATAAAAAATTCAGAAAAATTCAGAAAAATTAAAATAATTATTTTTCATATAAATTTATTTTTTGTATATTTTTATATTTTTAATATGTATTTATACATAAATTGATTTTAGAAATGTGTATTTAATGCATGAAAATAATTTTAATGTATTGTAAAATATTTTGAATATGTTGTGAATTTATGTGATGATTATTAAAAAAAATAATAATAATAATAATAAATAAAAATGACAAAATTGGATTTTCCAAAACCAAAATTTTTAATAAAAAATGATTAAAAAAATGATTTTTGGACTTAGAAAAATATGTTTTCATAAAATAAAAAATCAATTGATTAGATCATAGGATCATAAAAAATGATTTTCATAAAAATTCAAAATTTAATGAACTTAAAGTGAGAATAGTTCAAAAATATAAAATTGATCAAGTTCTTTTTTAAAAGAACTACGTTTTGTCTGATCTCGATTAGGGAGTACGTAGGCACCTGCGGGGCGACATTAAAAATGAAAAAATGTTTTTTTTTTTGTGAATAAATATTTTGTAAATATAAGATATTTTGTTGATATTCATATTCTAAAAAAAAATAGAAAAATGTGACTTATAAATATTTGTTTTGTTTCATTTGAGTTTTTGAGTATGAAAAGGATAAATTATAAGTTTAAAATTCCAAAAGTGGTAACCATTTGGTTTTAATAGGTTAGCCCCCGAATCCATAATATCTGGTTTAAAAAGTTTAGTTTTTAAATCAAATTTTCGCAGACTAGTAGCTAAGTTAAGATCAACCGACCCATTGATCCTAGCTTTTTATTTTTTCCCGATTTATATCGGGTGGCGACTCTAAAAAGTTTTCAAAAATTAAAATTTCTCTTAACCCCTAGTCGAGGATTCATGTTAAATGGGTTCGGGTTTAATGTGAATCGGGTTAGGAGAAATGAACCAGATAGTGGAAAAATCCAGGCTCGACAGCTTGGCGACTCCACTAGGGACACCTAAATTTTTTTTTAAAAAAAAAGAGGGCTAGCCACTTAGGAATTTTAAATTTTAAATTTATCCTTTAAAATTGCTCGATTTTTTGTGAATATATACATTATAATTCTTTGTACATTATTTGGATAATTGTTTTGTGAATATATATACTAATCTTGCAGATAAAAAAAAAAAAAAAGGGGCAATAGTCTTATTTATTTATTTATTGATTCTTTGTACATATATTTATCTTGTGAATATATTGTATACTAATATTTCAGGTATAAAAAAAGGGGGGCAATAGATTATTCATTTGTATTTGCATCTGCATATTAGCATAAATGTGTGCTAGATACGGTCGGACCCAAGCCCTCTTAAGAGCCTAAGCGAGGAGGACGAAGTAAGGTCCAGGGGCTGTGGCTTTCCACCCTCTAGATCAAGAAATGTCCTCTCACTCCGGTTTAGTGCCACTAAACCGGGAGACCTATAGAACCCTACCAAATCATGCATTTCAACATGGGATGTGACCAAATTTTTTTCAAAAAAATGGAGTTGTATCATTTATTTAAAAAAAATCAATTAAATAAAACAAAAAGTTTTTACCAATACCAACAAAGTCTTAAAAAAAAAAAGGTGATGCAATATTCTTTTAGTTTTAATTGGCCTTATAAGATATAAAATATAAATAATTTGATAAAGTTTTTTAAACCATTGTTTTTAAAGACAACTCCAATAAATATTTTTCAAAATTCTATTGCTCATGATCCCCATTAGTATTTGTGTGCTAGCATATGTACATATTTGCATCTTTGCATTTGTATATATTTTCCTTAAAAAAAAGAAAAATGTGTATAGTAGACTTGTATATCCATAGAATATATATAGTTATAGGGTCTTTCCAACCAAAGTCAAACTTGTATATATCCATAGAGTATATATTGTTCACCTATATGATAGGTTCTTTCCACCCACAGTTATTTTTGTCATAGGTATTCCACTTCGTTGTCATCAAGTCTATTGTTTTTGTAAAATATTAGCCCAATTCGAAATTTTTGAGAAAGTCATTGTTTTTTTTTTACCACTATAGAAAATAAAACTAGAATACTAAAATTTTTTCCACTTTAGGTTTTAAATAATCATTTGTAAATTTTTTGAATATCCATTATTCTTTCAAACAATTAATTCTTTGATAAATTTGAAAAAATAATAAAAAAGAATAAAAGTTCCAAACTTTCTTTTAACAATAAAGAAGAAGAAGAAAAAATAAATAGGAGATATTTTGCTAGCAAGAACAAATTGAGACTTTGAAATTGCTTTTGACCAGGTTCAGCTAATCCCTTACACATTAAGTTCAGATGGCTAACAACAACAACACTCCCAATCAGACTACTGAATAGAGACTCAATGATATGGAACAAACCCTGTTTAGAGTTGCTGAACAAATGCAGACTTTAACATAGAGTCTTGCTCAGCTTAAGACCCCTACAACATCTGAAGGATCCTTAGGGACACAGAAAGGGAAAGGAATTGAGGGGCAACACATTGATCAAGATGACATACAAAATGAGTGTAATGTAGCTGAGCTAAAGAAAGAACTAGAAGCTCAAGTTATGGAGATAGAGAAAAAACTGGTTGAAAAATTGAAGACATTTGATGGCTTTGACCAATCTGCAATCTTAAGCCTACCACAGTGTGAGGAAGGTGACTTTCCTGGAAAATTTAAGGCACCTGAATTTGAGAAATACAATGGAACCGGGTGTCCCAATATGCATACAAGACTGTACATACGATGTATGGGGCAATATGCCAAATTTGACAAACTGATGGTACAAATTTTTCAAGATAGTCTTACTGGTCCGGCCTTAGCCTGGTATGCCCAATTGGATCACCAAGAAATTGATACCTGGGAAAAGTTAGCTAAAGCATTTTTCAACCAATATAAGTTCAACATTGAAATGGCACCCTCAGTTTGGGACCTGAACAATATGAAGAAGAAGAAAGAAGAAACCTTTAAGGAATATGCCCAACGATGGAGAATTATAGCTGCAAGAATCACTACCCTAATCCCTGAAAAGGATTTGACATGCAATTTCATCAATACTTTGGATGAACCTTTCTTTTCACATCTTGTGGGATATGCATCAGCAAGTTTCTCAGAAGCAGTAGTGGCAGGATGCAGAGTTGAAAATGCCCTCATTTCTGGTAAACTGCAAAACAATGAAGAACCGAAAGTAGAAGAGGACACAGCCAATGTAGTGAGTTACAACAATCCTACACAAAAATCTAGGAGGAAATTCACTCAAATCCCAGTTCCTCTATCTCAAATTTACCAGAAGCTGAAAGAGGATCAATTATTATACCCTAGTGAGCCAGTACCAGGGTATAAACCACGAAAGTACGACCCTAATGCACATTGTGAATACCATATGGATCAACAGTGGCATGCTACTGATGATTGTTGGGAACTGAAGAATAGAATTCAGGATTTGATTGACTCAGAAACGGTCCAATTGCGATTTGTTGATGAGCTAGCGATTAACGATGAAGAACCTACAATCAACATGCTTCATGTACAAGAGTTCGGTAACACCCCAAATCAAAGAAGTGATTCACAAGAGAAAAGACTTGCAGGAATGACAGAAAGGATTGAAACCCTCGAGCGAGTTATGGGGCACGTGCTAGATAAACTCCAACATTTAGGTCTTAATGCTCACGAAGTGCCATCTTGTGAGACTCAAGAAGGATCATCAAGCTACAAACCAAAGAATATGGAGTAGGAAAGGAAGCCTTTGAATTCAAAAGCATGGGGCCAAAATAAACCAGATCATTTGAAACAACAAAGGCGTCTCACACAATTTGAGATTCCAATGATTCAAGTTCTTAACCAATTGAGAGATCAAAATCTGATAACATTTGAAATCCCAAAGGAAGGGTACAAGCCGAGGAAATATGATCCTAATGTCCAATGTGAGTACCACATGGGTCAAACGGGCCATTCTACAGAGAATTGTTGGAGATTAAAGCACAAAATCCAAGATTTGATCGATGCTAAGCTTATCCAACCCGAGCTCCTGAAATCTATGAAGCCAATTGATGATAATGATCCTATCCCAACTCCGACAGGGTTTCCAAGCGTCACTTCATCAAGAATTGAGAGTTTGTTGTTACCATCTGATAAAGTAGCCTATCATATGCAAAAGTTGAATGTGCCGGTCAACACCAATAGGGGCAGGTAGCTTAAGAAAGAAGATCGACATTGATGCCTATCTTTGTAATAAGAATGATAATGAAATCTTCTATTGATATTTGGGGCAATTTGAATGGATGTTTGTCTATGGATATTTTATTGCTTGAAAATGTTTTGACAAAAAAGAGGCAACCAAATACCAAACACTAACCACTGAACACTTGAGAGTTGAGTGATTGTGAGGAAATTTATAAGGCTCATTCCTTAAAAGAAGTCTATTTTGCACTTGATACATAGGTTAAGATGATACCAGGCATTCATTTCAATAACCAAAATATATCCCTTGTTAACCCCGTTGGGCCTAAAAAGAAGGAATTCTTAAAAATAAACCCTGTCAAGAACCACCCCACAATGGGGCAATTTGGAGGTTAGGGTCATTAATAAGGAGAAAAGGAATAACTTATATGCACTTGACCTAGTCGCATCAATTCAAGAGTAGTCAATTGACACAAATAAATCATTTCCTATGAAAGGAAAAAGAGTCTTCATTTCAAACCATACACAGCACATACACTTTGAGCTATAAAAGAACAAATCACCTTGAATTCGTCTCCCAAAAGGGCAATGAAAAAAAAAAAAAAAAAAAAGAAAAAAGAAAAGAGAAAAAAAAAGAAGAAGAGAAAAAAAGAGAACAAGAAAAAGATATTAGCCAAACAAGGTGATAAAAATCAATGATTTGAAAATACATAGCTCAAGATCATTAAAATTCAAAATTCATCAAGTCCCACCCACAAATTCCACCCTTTGGAGACTCTTTGGATCAAAGGAGTTGATTTATTAATACCCTTGAAACTAGGAACAAGTGCATTATCAAGTTTTCCTTAAGGTTTTGACTTGTAAACCCGGATGTATTGAAATTTTTTTCAAAATAAAAAGCCTTTATGAAATATCCTTTTGATTAAAGCCAATGACCAAAAGCTCAAATTTTTTTTACCCAAGAAAAGTCCTGATAGATTAACCAAAATGTATCATTTACAAAATGGACTGTAATTTTTGGAATTCGAGTCATGTGTGAAAATAAGCCAAAGAGTGTGGGAGGAAGTCCTCTTTAACTTGTATTTCAAGCATAAGATAACCAATCCAAGTTCATGGGAATGACAAGAAAAAATGAGAATTAGTTTGCCCAAAGGCAAGAAAGTCAAATTGGAGATTGTTGCCCCTTAATCAAGGAGGAGAAAAGAAGGCTACCAAGGATTGACCTTCAAAGAAAATAAGTAAGGGAGAAGTTGTCGCTCATTAGCAATTTTGAAATCAATAAAATTCTTTGCTTGTTAGCAAAATTGAAAAATGATGAAATAAGTGAAAAAAAAAAAAGAGAGAAGTTTTTCTCAAAAGTTGTTTTTCAAAAAGAAAAAGAACAAGAAAGAATAAAGGAATCTCTAAATTTTTAAAGAGATATAATTTTGAGAAAAAAAAGAGAGAAGAGTTTTAAACTCAAAAGTTTTGAAAAAAGGCATTTGGCCTTAACAAAAATGAAAAAGAAGAAGTCTTGACTCAAGAAAAGTTTTCAAGTTAGCACAGTTTTCGAATTATAAGATTTCAAAAAAAAAAAAAAATCAGTCGTCATTGTTCTTCTAATATCTAGGATCACCTGCTCAAAGGAGCGTCGTCCTATTGTTTGAAAAATTAGGATCACTTGCTCAAAGGAGCGTCGTCCTACTATTTGAAGAATTAGGATCACCTGCTCAAAGGAGCGTCGTCCTATTGTTTAGAAAAATTAGGATCACTTGCTCAAAGGAGCGTCATCCTACTATTTGAAGAATTAGGATCACCTGCTCAAAGGAGCGTCGTCCTATTGTTTGAAAAATTAGGATCACTTGCTCAAAGGAGCGTCGTCCTACTATTTGAAAAATTAGGATCACTTGCTCAAAGGAGCGTCGTCCTATTATTTGAAAAATTAGGATCACTTGCTCAAAGGAGCGTCGTCCTATTGTTTTGAAAAATTAGGATCACTTACTCAAAGGAGCGCCGTCCTACTATTTGAAGAATTAGGATCACTTGCTCAAAGGAGCGTCGTCCTATTGTTTTGAAAAATTAGGATCACTTGCTCAAAGGAGCGTCGTCCTATTGTTTGAAAAAATTAGGGTCACTTGCTCAAATGAGCGTCATCCTGCCTTTAAGAATTATAGTTACCAGTCCAGCCAAGAATCAGTTCAAGTAGCACCAATTCAAACCAAAAACCAAAGCCCATAGGTTCGGCAAATGACCAAATTAAAGCCCATAGGTCCGATAGATGACCTAGAAGTTTTCTAAAATCTAGACCCGACAGACGGTCTATCAGTTTTTTTTTAGTCTAGGCACGACAGGTGGCCTATCATTTTTCTAAATCTAGGCCATACAGATGGTCTATCAGTTTTCTAAGTCTAGGTCCGACAGTTGACCTAGCAAATATCAAAGTCTAAACTCGACAGATGGTTTAGCATGGTGTCCAATATAGAAATCCATCCATTCAAGATGGTGATCAAGATCAAATTTAGAAATCCATCCATTCCAGATGGTGACCAAGACCAAATGACCAAGTCCATCCTGTCAAGTTGATACCATTTGTCTAGAAGTCCAAAAATGATGACCTAGGTTCTGTCAAAGGGGCAAAAAGTAGCTATCTTTTGTCTTTGTGGCAAAGTTTTATTCAAACTTCACCACAAAGAGGGGCAGCTGTAGACACCTAAATTTTGCCCAACTTAAAGGCTTTAATTTGTAATTAGAATCAGTATTATATTAAGCTCACAAAAAAATGAAAAAATCACAAAAATCAAGAAAAAAAGCCAAAAAAATAAAAAAAAAAATTAGTAAAAAAATGAGAGTAAAAATAGAAATTATTATTTGAGCTTGATATATACAAAATTCTAGTTATAAGTTGTTTTAAAGCTGATTAAACAAATTTCAAAAATTATTTGAAAGCCTTAAGTATTGATAAAGTTGGCTAAGTGATCGAGGCACAGGCCAAATGGCCTATTGGTTAAACACATTGACCCAAACACACACCCAAGCTCAAGGACCCAGGTTCAAATCCTAGCAAAGGCAAATTTTTGCCTTTTTATCATCTTATTTTTTGCCTTTTCATCCTTCTCAAAGTGACTTTTCGCCTTACTTTGCATCAATTTTTAACTGACAAAACATCATTAATTGTTGAAATTGATGATGCCATTGCAAAGTAGACATGGAATATGAAAGATCACTGCACAATTCATGTGTAAAAGCAACCCAAAAGTCACAAAATTCATGTTGGAAAAATTGAAAAAAAATGCAATTTGTGAAGCTTCAATTGTGCATTAATGATGATTTACAAGAATTGATGAAATTGGACGATTCATCTACCCACATTGGATGATCTGATGAAGAATATGAAAGATCGATCATCAATTCATCGGTTTAAAACGAATTAAACACGAATTATTGGATTAAATTCGTGCAAATGAAGAGGCAAAAATCGATTGGTTTCTGAAGCAATACGAAACGTTAAATTGAGCTTGCAATCTATAAATAGAGGATATTAGGATCAAAAGGCACAATTCAATTGCAAGAAACACACACATAACAAGATCAATTCGAAATTTTCGAATTAAGGATGTAGAATTCGAAATTTTCAAATTCGAAGTTCTTGGATCAGATTTGATCCAAATTGAGTGTTTTAGGAGTATTAGAAACTTGATTTTGATGTTTTAGTGTACTTAGATTTGCTAGAATTGATCGGATTAATCTTTGTATTTTTTTTATTTTATTTGAAACCTTCACCGCCGAGAAGCACCACCGGAGCCGCCCCTTGCCGTCGTTCTGGGCGCACGCCAACGCCTCTAGGAGCTCCACTATCGCACCAGAAGTCGGGCCGACAAACTCCCAGCCGCCGCCGACCATCAGAGCCGTCGGAATCTTCCCCGAAGTGCCGCGACTTCGTCTTCTTCGCCCGATGGGTCAGATCCGACCCGAAAATCCGAAGTCCAACCCACCCACTGGTCAATGGTCAATGGTCAACGGTCAGCCCAGATCAACGGCCCAGATTCAATCAAGCAGATCAATGGTTCAAATTTGATCAAGCAGATCAGCGGCCCAGATTCAATCAAGCAAATCAGCGGCCCAGATTCAATCATCCAAATCAGACGGCCCGGATTTGATCAAAGTAATTAACGCCCCAGATTTAGTCAACGAGATCAGACGGCTAGGATTGGTCTTCAGATCAGACGATCCAGATCGCATCCGCTCCATCCAACGGTCCAGGTCAGTCCGCATTATTTTATTATATTTTTATTATATAATTAATTTCAGAAAATAGCAAAAAATAGTAAAAAATCTAGAAAAATTCATAAAAAAATTCAGAAAAATCAAAATAATTATTTTTCATATAAATTTATTTTTTTTGATATTTTTATATTTTTAATATGTATTTATACATAAATTGCTTTTAGAAATGTGTATTTAATGCATGAAAATAATTTTAATGTATTGTAAAATATTTTGAATATGTTGTGAATTTATGTGATGATTATTAAAAAAAGATAATAATAAATAAAAATGACAAAATTGGATTTTCCAAAACCAAAATTTTTAATAAAAAATGATTAAAAAAATGATTTTTGGACTTAGAAAAATATGTTTTCATAAAATAAAAAATCAATTGATTAGATCATAGGATCATAAAAAATGATTTTCATAAAAATTCAAAATTTAATGAACTTAAAGTGAGAATAGTTCAAAAATATAAAATTGATCAACAAATTAAGTTCTTTTTTAAAAGAACTACGTTTTGTCTGATCTCGATTAGAGAGTACGTAGGCACCTGCGAAGCGACATTAAAAAATGAAAAAATGTTTTTTTTTTGTGAATAAATATTTTGTAAATATAAAATGTTTTGTTGATTTTCATATTCTAAAAAAAAAAATAGAAAAATGTGACTTATAAATATTTGTTTTGTTTCATTTGAGTTTTTGAGTATGAAAAGGATAAATTATAAGTTTAAAATTCCAAAAGTGGTAACCATTTGGTTTTAATAGGTTAGCCCCCGAATCCATAATATTTGGTTTAAAAAGTTTGGTTTTTAAATCAAATTTTCGCAGACTAGTAGCTAAGTTAGGATCAACCGACCCATTGATCATAGCTTTTTATTTTTTCCCGATTTATATCGGGTGGCGACTCTAAAAAGTTTTCAAAAATTAAAATTTCTCTTAACCCCTAGTAATGGATTCATGTTAAATGGGTTCGGGTTTAATGTGAATCGGGTTAGGAGAAATGAACCAGATAGTGGAAAAATCCAGGCTCGACAGCCATCAACTTGAATGTCTTCCCTCGGTACTGAATTATGTACTCATTTTTGTACCTACCATATAAATCCCGGATGTCATATTGCCATGGTCTTTCCAAGAATCAGATGTGTAGTATCCATGGGTACTACATCACATAAAAGTTCATTAGAATAATCACCAATTGAGATAGGAACACGAACTTATTTATGGACATGAATAACACCTTGGTAATTTAGCCAATAAAGAGCATAGGGATTCGAATGTTGTTCCAACTGCAAGCTCGGTTTAGGGACTATTCTTGCAGAAATAAGATTGGCACAGCTGCCTGTATCAACCACAGTTAGGCAAGTTTTCCCCTTCATTAAACTCTGAATATAAAATAGATTTGTCCTTTGATCCGGATTGGCCTTCTCCTGCTCAAGCAATAATGTCAATGGACCATTAGGCGCATCTAACTTAATCACACCTTCCTCACTACTCTCCTGCTTCTCTTCCTCGCTTTCAATCTTATCATCTTTTAGAATCATCACCCGCTTGTTAGGACATTGAGAAGCAATATGTCCATGCCTTAGACACTTAAAACATTTGATTTCTCTACTCCTTTTCTTTGGAGCCTGATCTAGAGTCCTTTCTTCAACCTCTTTCCCCTTATTCTTTTCCTTTCGTTCCTCTTTCCTTTCCTCCTCATCAGATTTATTATAATAATGGGATTTTTGAAACTTTATCTGCTGTTGTTTTTCTACCCTGCTAGCCAATTTGATAACATCCTCAAGAGTTTGATATTGCTAAAGTTCAACAACATTGGTTATATCTGTCTTTAGCCCATTGATAAACCTAGTGATAGATTCAAAAGTGAATTCCTGAATATCATATCTATTCATCAGGGTTTCAAATTCCTTAATATATTCCTTAACACTCCTCTTCCCTTATCTCTAAGACTGTAAATCCATCAGCAATTCCTGTTTGTAATAATCTGGAACAAATCTGCGCTTCACCAATCTCTTCATTAATGCCCAAGACCGAACTTTTTCTTCATTTGCCCTATGCCTCTCAATTTGCAGTTTATCCCACCAAAGACTAGTATAATCAGAAAATGCTAGTGAGGCCATTTTAACCTTGGTGCGCTCATCCCATTCGTAGCATTAAAACAATTTCTCAACCGTCGGCACCTAATCTAAAAATTCCTTAGGCTTACCACTTCATGTGAATGGTGGAATCTTCAATTTTATATTTTCAATCCTCTGTCGCCTATCATCCCTACCATCACGCATCCTATTCCTTCCATTATTTCCATCGCATTCTTCACTAGAATGTCTCCTATGGCATGAACCACTTTGGCTCCTTCTATCTCTCACTTCTAATCTCTCCAGAATTCTCCTGACATCCTCTTGCATTTGATTCACTAAGTTTGCAATTGAGTGAATTCTTGCCTTGTCACAACATCTCCTTCACCACCACCATCCCTTATTGCCCTATGGCTATTTCCATTCATGTTGTTACTATCATCCAAACCAGTTTGTTATTATTGTTCGTGGAATCTATCGAGCGACAATTTCATCCATATCCCTTTAATTTATTCAATTTCATATCAAACAGAAAACCCTAAATTGATCAAGATCAAACGGTATTCGCCATAAATCTATATAACACAAGATTTAATAAGAACAAACGATTAAAGAGTAACAATAATCTCAATAATCAAACAAACCATAAGAGAGTTCTCACACACAAATATGCTCTCGAATATCAAATGATGAAAAACTCTTAAACAAATAACCAAGAGAACTATATATACTAACCCTAAAAAGACCTAAAAGACATAATTACGAAAATACCCCTAAACAAAGCTTAAAATACGAACAAATAAAAGCTAGTGTAAAAATCAAACAAAGCTAGCGGCTTGACCATGTAGGCCAACTATAAGCCGGCATCCTTTCCCTTGTAGGCCAATGGCTTTGGCCTTGTAGGCCGGCGGCGGAGGGCCAGCTTAGGTCCTTCGCGCTGGCTGCTCTGCTCCTTGATGTTTTTCCTTTTTCTTTCCCTTTTTCATGACTTTGAGCAACAAAATTCCTATCACCTATCAAACAACCAAGGCCTACCCAACAATATGTGTGATGCACACATAGGCAAGATATCACAAACAATCTCATCATGATACTTTTCTCTAACACTGAATGGTACTATCCTCGCTGAGTCACATGTAAACTGCCTTGCTCACTTAGCTAATGCAGCTTATATGGTTTAGGATGGGGAGTCGTAGTTAGCTTCAACTTATCAACTAAGGATGCAGCCACCACATTAGTACAGCTTCCTCCATCAATAAACATTACAAGAAATATGGAAAAGATTATTCCTCTGTACCTCCTCAATGGAAGGAATAGCAGCCATAACCCTTTGCAATACATTAATGGATAAGTAAGTATCATCACCTTTATCTCCATGCACCTTGGCATCAGCATCTTCATAATATTCATCCAACACTGCTAAAAAATCTTCAGCCTCACCTACATCTTCTTCCTCATCTTCACTCTCTATCTCCACAGTAGTCATCACCCTTCGGTTGGGACACTAAGCTGCCATATGCCCAAACCTAGACATTTAAAGCATTTAATCTGGTAGGACTTCCCACCTGAGGATCCACCAACTTCCTTCTTGTTTTCAGTACTATATACTCCTTTCCCTTTATCGATGAAACTCCTCTCCACCTTTGTGTCCACAACAGACACATTCTTTTTAATAATCTTACTAAACCCTCCTTTCTCTACATGCTTACCATTAGAATTATATGATTTTTTTGAAGAACCATACCTATTAAATGTCACTCTATAAGGATTCAAGGGTCTTTGCCTTTCAACCTTCACAGCTTATTGAATGGCTTCTTCAAAGGTGTTATACCGTTGTAACTCAATAATGTAGGCGATCTCATATTTCAAACCAGACATAAACCTAACTAATGTCTGTTCAGGGGGTTCAGTAACTCCACATCGAATCATCAGGGTTTCAAACTTCTGTATATACTCATCAACAGTCTTACCACCCTGCCTTAGTGTCTACAAACACATGAACAACTCATGCCAATAATGCTAAAGAACAAATTGGCCTCTCAGGACTTGCAATGGTGTTCTTCCACCATAAAGCAGCATAACTTGTGAATTCCATAACTACTAATCGAACCTTAGTATAGTCATTAATTTCATAGCATTAAAGCAATCCCTTGACCTTTTCCTCCCAATCGAGATAATCATTAACAAACCCTCCACCAACAAAGGATAACATCTACATCTTCACATATTCTAAGCCCCTAGGCAGTCGAAACTCACCATTTATGTCATAATCTTCATCAAAATTATCTCATCTTCCCTCATGGTAAGCATAACCATTGTCTCCATACCATATAGCTTGAATTTCTCCTCTTACACTTTCTCTTCTAACATTATGGACTATACCGGGAGGCACCGCCAGAGGATTATTCACTTGCGATAATGCCTAGGGATTATTCACTGGATGTTAGCCTATAACTATCTGATTCATATGTGTAGCCATGTTGGTAACAATGGTGGTCAGATCTTGCAATTGTTCCTTCAACGATCTCCAACCACCTGCAGCATGACATTCTTGATTCCCTCCAACCTAGCAATTTCCTTCATTTACACAACAGCATTCACACTATCATTAGACTTGATTGTTTATCTTCCACCAAACCACAACAACACAAATACAATAAAAACCCTAATTCGTAACCAAGGCTCTAATACCATGATTATGATGTGTCTATGATATGAATCTCACAAACAAATTAATTTCACGGACACAAATTCACAAATCACCAATAAATTTCCATAATTAAGTAAATAATAAAGCAAACCCTAGACTTTTACTAGATATAACGCACCAGCAAAAGAATAGTCCTAGCCAATATTGTTGATACGACACACAACAACACCAAGCCGTCACTTACTACAGTCCAAGGATTGATAAGAGTATAAGATTTGAGAAAAAGATTCAAACTTAATATGTCAAAAGTGTCTAAACTATCTCTTTACAAAGAACAAAAGTCTATATATACTAAAGCCAAGGAAAAACAAAAGACAAAAGGAAAATAGTAACTATCGCAAAACTAATGCCGGCTACTGGGTCTTATACATCGGCAATGTAGCTGTCGGCATTAGGAAAAAGGCATCCTGTGAACGTTGAGCACTAGTAGTACGCCGGTGGCTTATAAGGATATGTTGGCACTATAGAAGACTAAAGCTAGCAGTATAGAGGCCGACCTTAAAAAATTTAAAACTCTAGTTGTTCAAAGCCGGTTAAAGGCCGGCGGTGCTTCCATCAACACCGACAATATGGATCCAAGCACAGGCAGTGTTGAGCCGGTGTAAGTCTCTAGCGAGAGATTTGCTAAGATTTCCAATGATTCATGGGTTAACACACAAATATTTCATATTGAACTAAAAGTCTTATTGAACCTGATATGCTTGAATGCTCCGATCTTCATTTGATTCTAAGTGACCACTTAATAATCTAGAAGTAAGATTGTGTAAACCCTTAGCTTGAGCACGAGTAATTGGTCATGTAGTTGCAATGGCTTGATTCCCATCACATATATTCAGCTTCAGTAGTGGATAGAACAACCGTACCTTACAATGTGGCTTTCCAACTGATAGCACAACCACCAAGAATAAAAATATATCTTATGAGAGATCTTTTCTTATTCAAATCTCTTACAAAATCAGAATCAATAAATCCAATAATTTCATCTCTAGGTCTACTAAACTGTAGACAAACATTGGTAGTACATTTTAAGTATTAGAAAATCCACTAAACAACTCTCTAGTGTTCCTTATCAGGATTTGTCATATACCTACCAACAACACGCAACATATGATAAATTAGGGCGCGTGCAGATCATAGCATACATAAGAGATCCTACAGCACTATAATATGAAACCCTTGACATATAGTTAATCTCATCATCTGACTGTGGAGACAAAGCAGATGAAAGTCTGAAATGATCTGTTAAAGGAGTACTAACAGCCCTAGCATTCTTCATATTAAACTTGCAAAGGATTTTCTCAATATACCCCTTCTGACTTAGTTGCAACAAACCTGCTTTTCTATCTCTTATAATTTCCATTCCAAGTGTCTTCTTTACTGTTCCCAAGTCTTTCATCTCAAACTCTCTACTCAACTGAAGTTTAATCTTTTCAATCTTTCCTCTATTTTAGGCTACTATCAACATGTCATCAATGTACAAGAGTAGATACACAAAAGACCCATCATCATATTTCTTGAAATAGACACAACTATCAAAATTACTTCTCCTGAAATAATGAGAAGTCATAAATGAGTCAAACCTCTTGTATCATTACCTTGGTGACTGCTTCAGGCAATAAAGAGACTTCCTTAACATGCAAAACATGTCCTCCTTTCTTGAGACTACAAAGCTCTCTAACTATTGCATGTAGATATCTTCATCTATCTCTCCATATAAAAAAGTTGTCTTCACATCTAACTAATCCAACTTAAGATCTTGAAAAGCTACAATACCCAGAAAATGCTCTAATCAAGCTATGTTTTACAACAGAAAACAGAAAAAAAAAATCAGTAAAATCAATGCCTGGTATCTAACTGTAGCCCTTTGCAACAAGTCTTGCTTTGTATTTCGGTTCTTCAACTCCTGATGTTCCTTCTTTCTTCTTAAATACCCACTACACTAAATAGTCTTCTTCCCTTTAGGAAGCTTCACCAAATCCTATGTACAATTCTTTTGAAGGGATTCAATCTCCTCCTACATAGGAATCATCCACTTACCAGAATCACCACAAGTAATAACCTCTCAGTAAATAGATGGCTCCATATTTGAACCAATGTCCTTTATTACATTCAGAGCATAAGCTACCAAATTAGCCTCTGCATATTTCTGAGGAGGCTTAACTTCTCTTTTGGGTCTGTCTTTCGCAATAGAATACCGTGGCTGTGGTGGTGTAGAAATAAGTTGAGAAGTTGGCTTTAGTGTAAAACCTAAACCAATGTCAAACTCCACTTGCATGCTTGATTTTTGTTGTATGCTTTATCAAATAAAGTATTAGAAGACAAGTCATGTAACATAGTTGTTTCATCAAAAATTATATCTCTACTAACAATGACTTTCTTCAATTCAGGACACCACAATTTATACCCCTTAACATCAGGTTTAAAACCAAGGAATATATATTTCAGAGATCTAAGCTCAAGTTTTTCATTGTCAACATGAGCATTTGTAAGATATCCAAAAATTTTCAACTTAGAATAATTAGCAGAAGTACCAAACCATATCTCTTGTGGAGTCTTCTTCTCAATTGCAATTGACGGAGACCTATTAATCAAATAACATATTGTAAAAGCTATTGTAGCCTAGAACGACTTCGATAACTGAGCATTAGGAAGCATACATCTCACTTTCTCCATAATAGTTATATTCATCTGTTCTTCTATCCTGTTTTATTGAGGTGTACCAAGAACTGTTAGATGCTTCACAATTCCCTTTGACTTACATAGGACATTAAACTTGTCGAGCCTGGATTTTTTCCACTAATCTTAATCTGGTTCATTTCTCTTAACCCGATTCACATTAAACCCGAACCCATTTAACATAAATCCTCGACTAGGGGTTAAAAGAAATTTAAAAAAAAAAATTTAGAGTCGCCACCCGATATAAATCGGGAAAAAATGAAAAGCTAGGATCAATGGGTCGGTTGATCCTAACTTAGCTACTAGTCTGCGAAAATTTGATTTAAAAAAAAAAAACAAACTTGTAAAACCAGATATCATGGATTCGGGGGCTAACCTATTAAAACCAAATCGGTTACCACTTTTGGAATTTTAAATTTCTAATCTATCCTTTTCATGCTCAAAAAAACTTAAGTAAAACATTATAGCACAAATATTTACAAATCAAATCATTTATTTTTATTTTTTATGTGCTTTTCTTCATTTTTATTTTTTTATTATTTTTTAGAACATAAACATCAACAAAATATCTTATATTTACAAAAGAATTATTCACAATAAAAAAAAAACAAAACATTTTTTTTATTTTTTAATGTCGCCTCGCAGGTGCCTACGTACTCTCTAATCCAGATCAGACAAAACGTAGTTCTTTTAAAAAGAACTTTAATTTGTTAATCAATTTTAATTTTTTGAACTCTTTTCATTTTAAGTTCATTAAATTTTCAAATTTTTATAAAAAATCATTTTTGATGATCCTATGATCTAATCAATTGATTTTCATTTTATGAAAATATAATTTTTCTAAGTTTGAAATTCATTTTTGATTTTTTTTTTTGAAAATTCAATTTTATCATTTTTATTTATTTTGTTAATTTATCATTTTTATTTTTTTTAAAAAAATCATCACATGAATTCACAACATATTCAGAATAATTTACAATATATTAAAAATATTTTTCATGCATTAAATATGCATTTCTAAGGCAATTTGTGTATAAATACACATTAAAAATATTCAAAAAAAATCAAAAATATCAAAAAAAAATAAATTTATATAAAAAATATTTATTTATATTTTTCTGGATTTTTCTGTATTTTTCTGAATTTTTCTGAATTTTTTATGAATTTTTATGAATTTTTTACTATTTTTTATTATTTTCTGAAATTAATTATATAATAAACTATTAATAAAATAATGCGGATTAACCTGGACCATCGGATGAAACGGACGAGATCTGGAGCGTCGATCGTGCTGACCGATCTGGATCGTCTGATCTTATTGACTCGATCTGAGCCGTCTGATTGCTTGATTGAATCTAAGCCGTCTGATCGCTTGATTAAATCTGGGCCGTCTGATCGCTTGATGAAATCTGGGTCGTCTGATCGCTTGATTGAATCTGGGCCGTCTGATCTGCTTGATCAAATCTGAACCGCTGATCTGCTTGATCAAATCTGGACCGTTTGATCTGCTTGATGAAATCTGGGACGTCTGATCTGAGTTGACCGTTGACCGACGACCGTTGACCAATGACTGACCGGGTTGGATTCGAATCTTCGGGTCGGATCTCGGAGCTCCGCGCGGGTGAAGAAGACGATGACGCGACTTTTCGGGGCGGATTCCGGCGGCTCCGGTGGTCCTCGGTGGCTGGAAGCTTGTCGGCCCGACTCCTGCTGCGACGGCGCGTCCTCTGAATGTGGTTGTTCGCGCCCAGAACAGCGGCAAGCGGCGGCTCCGGAGGTGGTTGTACGGCGGCGCAAATCCGAAAATTAAAAAAAAAAATTTTGCGGAGGTTAATTCGATCAATTTGATCAAATCTAAGCACACTAAAACATCAAAATTAGGTTTCTGACATTCCTAACACACTCAATTTTGATCAAATTCGATTCAATCACTTCGAATTTGAAAAATTCGAATTTTTCTTCCTAAATTTGAGAATCTCGAATTGATGTGGTTATGTATGTGTTTTCTTGAAATTGACTTGTGCCTTTTGCTCCTAGGACCTCCTATTTATAGGTTGCAAGCTCAATTTTACGTTTCAAACAGTTTCGAAAATGAATCGATTTTTGCCCCTTGATTTTTCACGAATTTAATCAACAATTTGGGCTTGATTCATTCTTAATCGACGAATTGATGGTTGATCTTTCATATTCCATGTCAGATTCATCCAATGTGGATAGATTAATTGTCCAATTTCATCAATTTTTGTAACTCCTCATTCATGTGCAATTGAATGCTTTATAAATTGAATTTTGTGACTTTTGGGTTGTTTTTTGCACTAATCTTTCATATTCTATAACCACTTTGCAATTCCATCAATTTCAACAATTAATGTTGTCTTGTCAGTTAAAAACTGATGCAAAGTAAGGCAAAAAGTCACATTTGAGGAAGATGAAAAGACAAAAATAATAAAAAGGCAAAAATTTGCCTTTGCCAGGGTTTGAACCTGTGTCCTTGAGCTTGAATGTGTGTTTGGGTCAATGTGTTTAACCAACAAGCCATTTGGCCTGTGCCTTAGTCACTTAGACAACTTCATCAATACTTAATTAAGGCTTTTGGAAAATGAGTTTAATTAAATTTTAAGCCTTAATTAATTGGGCAAAAATTGGGTGTCTACAGCTGCCCCTCTTTGTGGTAAAGTTTGAACAAAACTTTTGCCACAAAGGCAAAAAGATAACCAATTTTTACTTAGCTTCTCCTTCCAATTTTTTTTTTTAAGGAGATTTTTATCTTGTGCTAAACTATCCGTCGAGTTTAGACTTTGAGATTTTGCTAGGTCAACTGTCGGACCTAGACTTTAATTTGGTCATTTGCCGGACCTATGGGCTTTGGTTAGGTCATTTGCCGGAACTATGGGCTTTGGTTAGGTCATTTGCCGGACCAATGGGCTTTGGTTTGGTCATTTGCCGGACCAATGGGCTTTGGTTTGGTCATTTGCCGGACCAATGGGCTTTGGTTAGGTCATTTGCCGGACCTATGGGCTTTAGTTAGGTCATTTGCAGGACCTATGGGCTTTGGTTTTGGTCACTATCTGAAATGGATGGATTTCTGACTTCTGTCTTCATCATCATCTTGAGTGGATGGATTTTGAATTTGGTCACCATCTCTAAAGGATGGATTTTGTATTTGGTCACCATCTCTAAATGATGGATTTTGTATTTGGTCACCATCTCTAAAGGATGGATTTTGTATTTGGTCACCATCTCTAAAGGATGGATTTTATATTTGGGTCAGTACTAGACTATTTGTCGAGTCTAGACTGAGGGGTACTTGTGATTTTTCAATCCACTTGGGGACTTGGTTTTTTTCTGATCCACTTGGGGACTTGGTTTTTTTCTGATCCACTTGGAGAACTGGTTTCTTCTGATCCACTTAGGGACTTGGTTTTTCTGATCCACTTGGGGAACTGGTTTTTTTTATCCACTTAGGGACTTGGTTTTTCTTTTTTGGAAAACTCGAATAGGCTTCAAACTTTTTTCTTTTTTGGGAGACTTGGATGGGCTTCAAGCATTTTTTTTTTTTTGAAAACTTGCTTTGAAAACTTGGATGGGCTTCAAGTTTTTCCCTTTTTTTTTTTTTTTGAAAACTTGCTTTGAAAACTTGGATGGGCTTCAAGTTTTTCTTTTTTTTTTGGAAAACTTGGTTTGAAAACTTGGATGGGCTTCAAGTTTTTCTTTCTTTTGGAAAACTTGGTTTGAAAACTTGGATGGGCTTCAAGTTTTTCCTTCTCTCTTTTTTTTTTTTTTTTTGAAAGACTTGGTTTGAAAACTTGGATGGGTTTCAAGTCTTTCTTTCTCTCTTTTTTTTTTGAAAGACTTGGTTTGAAAACTTGGATGGGCTTCAAGTTTTTCTTTCTCTTTTTTTTTTTAAAAGACTTGGTTTGAAAACTTGGATGGGCTTCAAGTTTTTCTTTCTTATTGGAAAACTTGGTTTGAAAACTTGGATAGGCTTCAAGTTTTTCTTTCTCTCTTTTTTTTTTGAAAGACTTGGTTTGAAAACTTGGATGGGCTTCAAGTTTTTCTTTCTTCTTGGAAAACTTGGTTTGAAAACTTGGATGGGCTTCAAGTTTTTCTTTCTCCTTTTTTTTTAAGACTTTTTTTTTATTACTTTTCAGATATTTGGAAAAAAACTTTTTTTTTTTACTTTTATTTTTTTTGGAAGAAATTCCTTCTTTTCTTGGACCTTTTAAAGGTAAAAAGTTTCCTTTTTTTTCTTTTTGAATTCCAACTTTTTCTGAAAGTTACCAACATGTAAAAATAATCATAAATAGGGTTTGCCCCATTGATCACTCTTTTTTTTTTTAGCTTAAGGCTTCACTATTAACCACCTAAGGTCTTTTATTGAAAAATTTTAATCATTGGGGGCAAAGTTTTTTTTTTTTTTAGGACATTAATTTGAAAATTGGGGCATTGTTTCCAACTTTGGGGCAATTAATTCCTAACCCTGAGGCAAACTTCTTTCAAATTGGGGCAAATGATTTCATGCCCCTGGGATGATTCTTACACCAAGGTTGGTTATCTTATTTTAAGTTATCTAATCAAAGAGGACTTCCTTACACTCTCTTAGGCTTATTTTCACACATTTGACTCGGATTCCAAAAATTATGATCCGGCTTGCAAGTGACACACTTTGGTCAATCTATTAGGTCTTTTTTGGACTGTAATGTGGGTTTTGGTTGTTGGCTTTAATCAAAAAGAGATATTTCATAAAGGCTTTTCTTTTTTTTTTTTTTTTTGAAAATTTTTCAACACATCCCGGGTTTACAAGTCAAGAACCCTTAAGGAAAACTTGAATATGCATTTATTCCTAGTTTCAAGAGCATTAATAAATCAACTCCTTTGATCCAAAGAGTCTCTAAAGGGTGAAATTGTGGATGGGCCCATAATATAGATTTTGGACCTTGTGTTTTAATGGGCTTTGAACTTTGAGCATGTGCCCCCAGTGTTTGGGTATGATCACTTTGTGTGATTGTCTTCCATCAGGGTGGAATTGTGGGTGGGTCCATGATATAAATTTTGGACCTTGTGTTTTGATGGGCCTTGAACTTTGATCATGTGCCCCCAGTGTTTAGGTATGATCACCTTGTGTGATTGTCTTCCATCAGAGTGCAGTTGTGGGTGGGTCCATGATATAAATTTTGGACCTTGTGTTTTGATGGGCCTTGAGCTTTAAGCATATGCTTCTAACTTCTTGATTTAATCACCTTGCTTGGCTATTCTTCATTTTTTTTTTTGGCACTCTATTCATGCATCCCTTTTTTCTTCTTCTTTTGCAAGGTGATTTGTATTTTTTCCATTGGATAGCTTATAGCTCAAAGTATATGGATTGTGTATGGTTTGGGATAGAAACTCTTCTTCCTTTCAAAGGAAATGATTTATTTATGCCAATTGACTACTCTTGAATTAATGTAACTAGGGCAAGTGCATATAAGTTAATCCTTTTTCTCCTTGATAATGACCCTGACCTCCAAATTGCCCCATTGTGGGGTACCCTAATGTAGGGTGGTTCTTGACAGGGCTTAATTTTTTAAAAAATTCTTCCTTAATAGGCTCAAATGGGTTAACAAAGGATAATGTGTTTAGGACTTTGAAATGAATGCCTAATGTCACTTTGACCTATGTATCAAATTCAAACTAGACCTCCTTTAAGGAATGAGTCCATTTTATCTCTCACAATTCACTCCACTCTTAGTGTGTAGGGTAGGTGTTTGGGATTAAGTTTGCCTCTTTTCATTCTAGGCCACTATTTAATAAGAATTTTTGGGTTTTCAATCATCCATTTTTTTATTGCCTCAGGATATATAACTCAATGCCCCATTTGGATTTATCAAATGCCCCTAATCGGTAAAGTCCTTTTGGTTGCCCCTAATTTTGATTTCATTTGCCTTTAGCTTAAAATGAATGATCATTGGGGTAACAATTTTGAAACATTCTTTTTCTGTTGGCAATTTTCATTCTTTTCTAATTTTTTATTTTTTTATTTTTTGAAAATAACCTTTATTCTCTTTCTCATTTGTTGGAAAATAATTTTCATTTTTTTTCTTAAAAAAAATATTGGAGAACAAGTTTGAAAAACTTTTATTCTCTCTTTTTTTTTTTTTTTAGACAACAACTTTTTGTCCTCACTTTTTATTTTAAAAAAAATCTTCAAAAAAAAGAAAGTTGTTGATGGATATTTATAAAAAAGAATGTTTGAAAATGATTATTTATCCTAAAGTGGAAAAAGGATATTTACAAAAATAATTCATTTTTTTCTTTTTTCTTTAAGGCAAAAATTATTTTACAAGAATAGTGGAACAAAAAAGACCCCCCTTTTTCTTTTAGAAGGAAATTCAAATGGGGGTTGATTTTTACAGGGATGATTATCTGAAAACAAGGGAGAGGAATACATATGACAAAGGTAATTTTGATTGGAGATGACCTATAACTATAGGTGGACAAAATTTTCTCTATGAATATTTACAAGTCTACTGTACACATTTTTTATTTTATTTTATTTTATTCTTGAAAAGATGCAAAGATGCAAGCATACAGATGCAATTGGGGATAATGACCTTGAAAATTTGATGACAAAATTTTGCTAGAGTTGATGAAAAATTATTATTCTTTTTTTTTTTGAAAACCTTTTTTTTTTAAGCAAAAAAAAAATAACTCCATTTTTTTAAAAAAAAAAATTTGTCACTATCCATATAAATGGAGATAAGGACCCTGAAAGTTTTGGTGAAAAAGTTTTGTTGGAATTGATGAAAAATCATTTTTTTTTAAAATCATTTTTTTTAAAATAACAAAATTAATTAAGACTCCATTTGAGAAAAAAAAGAAATTAGTCACTATCCATGCCAATGGAGATAATGACCAAAAAAACTTTACTTGAAGTGGTATTAAATTTTTTTTTTTTAAAAAAAATAAAGGTTTAAAAACCATCTCAATCTAAAATTTTATTTACTAAAAAAATGTTTGATTTTTGAAAAATTCCTTTTCTAGGAAAGAAACAACTCCACATTTTTTTTAAAAACAATTTGGTGGACTTTTTTGAAAATTTTTTTATTTTTGAAAAAACATTTTTTTGGAAGAAAATACAACTCCATTTTTTTTGAAAAAATTTTGGTCACATCCCATGCTAATGAATGCATGATTTGGTAAGGTTCTATAGGTTCCCCGATTTAGTGGTACTAAACCGGAGTGGGAGGACATTTCTTGATCTAGAGGGTGGAAAGCCACAGCCCCCAGACCTTACTTCGTCCTCCTCGCTTAGGCTCTTAAGACGGCCTGGGTCCGACCGTATCTAGCACACATTTATGCTAATATGCAGGTGCAAATGCAAATACTTAAATAAATAAACAAACAAACTTTTTGCCTTCTTTTTTTTTTTTTTTTTTGTATACCTGCAAGGTTAGTATATATTTACAGAACAATTATTCAATATAATATACAAAGAATCATATATTCACAAAAATTGAGCAAGGATAAATTTAAAATTTAAAATTCCTAAGTGGCTAGCCCTCTTTTTTTAAAAAAAAATTTAGGCGTCCCCAGTGGAGTCGCCAAGCTGTCGAGCCTGGATTTTTTCCACTAATCTTAATCTGGTTCATTTCTCTTAACCCGATTCACATTAAACCCGAACCCATTTAACATGAATCCTCGACTAGGGGTTAAAAGAAATTTAAAAAAAAAATTAGAGTCGCCACCCGATATAAATCGGGAAAAAATAAAAAGCTAGGATCAATGGGTCGGTTGATCCTAACTTAGCTACTAGTCTACGAAAATTTGATTTAAAAAAAAAACAAACTTTTAAAACCAGATATCATGGATTCGGAGGCTAACCTATTAGAACCAAATCGGTTACCACTTTTGGAATTTTAAATTTCTAATCTATCCTTTTCATGCTCAAAAAAACTTAAGTAAAACATTATAGCACAAATATTTACAAATCAAATCATTTATTTTTATTTTTTATGTGTTTTTTCTTTTTTTTTTTTTTATTATTTTTTAGAACATAAACATCAACAAAATATCTTATATTTACAAAGAATTATTCACAAAAAAAAAAAAACAAAACATTTTTTTATTTTTTAATGTCGCCCCGCAGGTGCCTACGTACTCACTAATTAAGATCAGACAAAACGTAGTTCTTTTAAAAAGAACTTTAATTTGTTGATCAATTTTAATTTTTTGAACTCTTTTCATTTTAAGTTCATTAAATTTTCAAATTTTTATAAAAAATCATTTTTGATGATCCTATGATCTAATCAATTGATTTTCATTTTATGAAAATATAATTTTTCTAAGTTTGAAAATCATTTTTGATTTTTTTTTTTGAAAATTCAATTTTATCATTTTTATTTATTTTGTTAATTTATCATTTTTATTTTTTATTTTTAAAAAATCATCACATGAATTCACAACATATTCAGAATAATTTACAATATATTAAAAATATTTTTCATGTATTAAATATGCATTTCTAAGGCAATTTGTGTATAAATACACATTAAAATAATTCAAAAAAATCAAAAATATCAAAAAAATAAATTTATATAAAAAATATTTATTTATATTTTTCTGGATTTTTCTGTATTTTTCTGAATTTTTTATGAATTTTTATGAATTTTTTACTATTTTTTATTATTTTCTGAAATTAATTATATAATAAACTATTAATAAAATAATGCGGATTAACCTGGACCGTCGGATGAAACGGACGAGATCTGAGCGTCGATCGTGCTGACCGATCTGGATCGTCTGATCTTATTGACTCGATCTGAGCCGTCTGATCGCTTGATTGAATCTAAGCCGTCTGATCGCTTGATTAAATCTGGGCAGTCTGATCGCTTGATGAAATTTGGGTCGTCTGATCGCTTGATTGAATCTGGGCCGTCTGATCTGCTTGATCAAATCTGAGCCGCTGATCTGCTTGATCAAATCTGGACCGTCTGATCTGCTTGATGAAATCTGAGCCGTCTGATCTGAGTTGACCGTTGACCGATGACCGACGACTGTTGACCGATGACCGACCGTGTGAGCTTCGAAAAATTTTCGATTTTTGAATTTCTTAAATTGTCTTGATAATTTTAATTATTATTTTGATTCCTTTATTTTATTTATCAAATTGAGTATAAACTTCTTAATAAACTAATTTTTCCTTATTCCAATATGAATCTACTCTAAACAGTATCAATTAAAGATTTTATTTATAAATTCTTTGTCCGAAAGTTGTCTGAGTATTTGATCTTATACGATAAAAATATTATTCGATTTATTATTATAATTTTAGACCGTGCTATTTTGTTTAATTTGGATATTTCTTATTTTTGATTAAATTTTTCTGAGACTATTAGTCAACCAGAAATTTAACAAGATCCATGTTGTGTTCAATTTACTATATATATATATATATATATATATATATAAGATAAAAATTTGGAGGATATGTCTGACATTGGTTTGTTGACTTTGAGCTCCTTTGGTCTTGATATATATATATATATATATATATATATATGCTTAAGCTGCGTTCCTTCTTTCTCTTTTTTTTTCTCTTCTTTTCCGTTTTGGATTTCTTCTATTTTCTCTGTTTCAATTTCCTTTCTTTTCTTTTTCTTTGTTCTTCCTCTTCTTCTTTCCGTGGGAGCACAAATCCGATTAAGGTGAGTTCTTTTTCTTCTTCTTCTTCCTCTGTTTCTTTTCTTCTTTCTCCCCTGTTTCTTCTTCTTCTTCTTCCTCGCAGCACCCCACCGCACCACCACGGCACACACGCTCCACCGCAGCATCACCCCACCACACACGCACCGCTGCACACGGGCAAAGCAGGGTGCTCTGCCCCCACCGAGCCTCCACGCGCGCTAGAAGGCCCCATGGGCGCTCGGAGCAGCGCTCAACGAGCGCCCAGCCAAGCGCTCAGGGAGCGCATCTGATGCGCTCCAGCAGCGCTAGCGAGCCCTCATGGAGCGCTCGAGCAGCGCTCGAGCAGGCGCTCCAGATGAGCGCTCGAGCAGCAACAGCCGCGCTGCTCCTTCCCTGGGCAGCAACCTTGCTGCTTCCTCTGCCTATATATATATATACGTATATGATATATATAATTAGTATATATGTATATATGTATATATGTATATGTATAAGCTTTTATATGTTATATATATATATTTATACTTATATATACTATAGGATATATCATATTTCTTGATATATATATATATATATATATATCTATGCTTTATTTATATATAAGAATTAAATTATTAATATAAAATAAGTATGTTGATTTATTTGTTCTATTATATGCTTATATATACATGGACTTAAATATGATATATATTATTACTTTTATTAATATAATAATAATAATAATAATAATAATAATAATAATAATAATAATAATAATAATAATTATTATTATTATTATATTATTATTATTATTATTATTATTATTAAATTATTTCCTTTAACTTTTCAATACGTACTTATATATATACATATATACCTATCTATATGTTTAATTACTTATATTACTTGATTAAAATCTTCTTTATCCTTAATAATAATATTTTTATTTAGTTATTATTATTATTTTGCTTATATATGTCAAATAACTCAAAAATATTAGTAAACGACCTTTGTACGTATAATCTACGTTAAATCGATTTAAATTAGCTACATAAGGTTTTTAGTAATAGATTCCAGAAATATAGGAAGTCTGCAGCATAGATATAAATATGTATTAGATGTTTTCGGTCAATTCTTATAGTATATTTCTATCTTTAATTATATTCAGGTGATTCTGACTCTGAGCTTGACCTGCCTGTTGACTATTACGACTGACAAGAAATATGGACAGGTGAGTATATTCCTATGATCTCTATACTTGATTGTGGTTGTAAAATAGAATTAATCAAGTAATCAAATATTAAGGGGTTGGGAAATAAATTGTGAATGTTGTTGCTTGAATTGGTTGATAAGATATTGTAATGATATTCTAAACCCCTTGGTTGCTATAGAATAGAAATGAAAGTGTTTGATAATTGTTTGCACGCCAAATAAATGAATATATGACAAAACGGCATAATTATTGAATACATTCATGCATAGCATTTATGCACGTAGAAGGCCATCACCACTACACCTTGACCCGGATGGGCCGCACTGTCCCGTGAGGATGGTGAACATGGAGGACCGAAGTGGTATGTACCTAGTGTGTACCATGGGCCTTGTTCTAGGGGAATGGGAACTAAGTCGTCCTGGGGAGACGGCCCTTCTCCTAGAATCGCGCCGGATCATTGTTTCGGATTTATTACTTCACTGGGATGTTGTTATATGTATATTATTTTGATATATAAAAAGTTTTCTTGAGAAATTTGATTCCCGAAGTATATTAATCTGGGTGCTGATGAGTGGATGTACCCCAACCCTGGATTCGGAGGGCGCAAATCCGAATATGTATATGGTTACCGGTTGGCTATATATATTTGTCCACTTGATTGTTTGCATTGCATATGTTTGAATTAATAACTTGCTTGAATGGTATAGCGTGAGGAATATAACTCGCTGAGCCTGTGGATCGCTCACTCCCTTACAGTTTATTGTCACAGGACTATCTTTGGTACCAGTCAGGACGAGGCTACCCTCAGGTTAGCTTCCCTTTGGATTCAGGGTTTTGAGGGAAGGATACGAGGGCTGAAGAGAGTTCCTTCTTCTTTTTCCTGGGAGGGGTTTTTTTTAAATAAATTTTTGAAACAGGATTGTAATATTTATGGGATCAGTAACGCAACTGCTTTGTTATATACACTCTTAAACTACTTTTCTTTCAATGTTATATTTCTGCAGTAGTTATTAGTTAGTTTTGAAGCTATTAGTTGTATATTATATGGCTAATCTGATACTATCAAACCCATTGGTTATCTATTCAGGATACGCTTCTGCACAATATTTATGGCTTTAAGAGGTTTATGATTTAAATCTTAAGCCGGGTATTGTGTATGGCGGAACTGTCCCGTCTAAGATACCCTCGGGGCGTGACAGACCGAGTTGGATTCGGATCTTCGGGTCGGATCTCGGAGCTCCGGCGAGTGAAGAAGACGATGACGCGACTTTTCGGGGCGGATTCCGGTGGCTCCGATGGTCCTCGGTGGCTAGAAGCTTGTCGGCCCGACTCCTGCTGCGACGGCGCGTCCTCTGAAGGTGGTTGTTCGCGCCCAGAACGGCGGCAAGCGGCGGTTCCGGCGGTGGTTGTACGGCGGCGCAAATCCAAAAATTAAAAAAAAAAAAATTTTGCGGAGGTTAATTCGATCAATTTGATCAAATCTAAGCACACTAAAACATCAAAATTAGGTTTCTGACATTCCTAACACACTCAATTTTGATCAAATTCGATTCAATCACTTCGAATTTGAAAAATTCGAATTTTTCTTCCTAAATTTGAGAATCTCAAATTGATGTGGTTATGTATGTGTTTTCTTGAAATTGACTTGTGCCTTTTGCTCCTAGGACCTCCTATTTATAGGTTGCAAGCTTAATTTTACGTTTCAAACAGTTTCGAAAATGAATCGATTTTTGCCCCTTGATTTTTCACGAATTTAATCAACAATTTGGGCTTGATTCATTCTTAACCGACGAATTGATGGTTGATCTTTCATATTCCATGTCAGATTCATCCAATGTGGATAGATTAATTGTCTAATTTCATCAATTTTTGTAACTCCTCATTCATGTGCAATTGAATGCTTTATAAATTGAATTTTGTGACTTTTGGGTTGTTTTTTGCACTAATCTTTCATATTCTATAACCACTTTGCAATTCCATCAATTTCAACAATTAATGTTGTCTTGTCAGTTAAAAACTGATGCAAAGTAAGGCAAAAAGTCACATTTGAGGAAGATGAAAAGACAAAAATAATAAAAAGGCAAAAATTTGCCTTTGCCAGGGTTTGAACCTGTGTCCTTGAGCTTGAATGTGTGTTTGGGTCAATGCGTTTAACCAACAGGCCATTTGGCCTGTGCCTTGGTCACTTAGCCAACTTCATCAATACTTAATTAAGGCTTTTGGAAAATGAGTTTAATTAAATTTTAAGCCTTAATTAATTGGGCAAAAATTGGGTGTCTACAAAACTCATTAGAACGGAATTCTAAACCATTATCAGTGCGAAGACACTTTACTTGTTTTCATGTTTGTTTCTTAATCATCATTTTCCACTCCTTAAATGTGGCTAGAACATCATTCTTCTATTTTAAGAAAAATATCCAAACTCTTCTGGAGAAGTCATCAATGACGGTCAGCATGTAAATAGAATATTCACTTGAAGGCACTCGAGACGGCCTCTAAAGATCAGAATGGATCTAATCAAGAGTACCCTTTGTATTATGAGTACCTATGGTGAATCTGACTCTCTTTTGCTTCCCAAAGATGCAGTGTTGACAAAACTTCAATTTACTAATGCCTTGCCCATCAAGTCTTCTCTTACTCAATTTAGCCATACCGACTTCACTCATTTTCCCTAAATGCATCTGCTAAAGTCTAATAGAATCCTTATCTGATAGAAAAGAAGAAGTGATGGCTACATCACCTGCAACCACAGTTCCCTACAGAACATATAGGTTAGCATTCTTTTTCGGTCCTTTTATCACCATAAAAGATCCTTTAATAATCTTTAAAACTTCACCTTCACCAATATATCTGTACCCATTTGTATCAAGAGTACTCAAAGAAATCAAATTTATCTTCAAGTCAGGCACATGTCTCACATCTCCAAAAGTCCTGACAGGATAATACCCTTTGATACTTTTTCATATGTTGAAAACCAATCTCGATTAGGACACATATGAAAAGTACAACTAGAGTCCAAAATCCACTCTTCACTAGTCTAAGGATCATCATTAGAAGCAATAAGAAGTTCCCCACCACTGTGGTCTTCAGCTACATCAACTTCAGCAGATTTTTCTAGTTGTTTCTTATCCGCATAAAATATGTATATAAAAAATGTAAGTTGGGATACTACCAGCAAGTATACTGGGTCTTGATCAAGTAATATAAAAGTGAGTCGAGTATCGTTCCCACGAGGACCAAATTAATTACCAGATCGATATTAGCTTTTACTAATATTTAGGCAATCAAAATGTATCACTTTAACCTAATTAACTAATTCTATCTAATATCTAACAATGAATGCAATGAGATTGTGGGAAGGAGCAGAATCCACCCTAATTTTTGCTAATCATACTGAAGTTATATTATATGAATAATTAGAATTGTAGATATTTGTAAGAATTTGTCAAGACCTAAAACTATCAAGTTTTAGTAAACCATAAAATAATCTATTAGCTTCCACTATATAAATTATCAATGGAATCTAATTTACAATTATAAACCTCCCGGTTCTATAATTGTCTAATATCCTAAATTAACTTCTCCTAATTCCTTAGTGAGAAATTAAAATAAAATATGGCATGAATTACAAAGGACAATTTCTAAATCAGATAAAAATCCGCCGCTTCTGCAATTGTTGTTTTATCTTAATTCATGAATTTCTATAAACCCTAATTTTTTTTCCAAATTATCATAATTCTTATCAATTCAATTTCAAACAGAAATAAAATAGATAATTAAGATTCAATACAAATATTCCATAATTCTAACAATCCTATAATATAAATTCAAAAATCATTTTAGCAAGATTAAGATTTCATTACTTCCCACAAAGAAAAGTTTAGCTACTCATGAATGATGATTCAATAATCAAATAAGAATATGCAATTGATATCATTATGAACAAATAAATCAAATAAATGAATTGCATAATAAAAGAGAGATTAGATATCACCAATTCAAATATCACAATCTTCGATTACAACTTCTTTGAAAGCTCAAATTTCTCACAAATCTCTATGAAATGCTAAAGCTATTTGTATTCTAAAGTGTTTTTTTTTTTTTCTTGACTTATGGAACCAGAGGAGGGAAATCCCTTTTATATAGGAAAATTTTCGTAAGAAGCATAAATGAAAATTTTCAGTTTCAATATTTACGCCGGCAATTACAATTCCTATGCCGGTGGCTTACAGGCAGTGTAAAGTCTTTTTCTTCATTACACAGGCAGTGCACTGGCAGCTTTCATCTTCGGTTACAAGTATAGGCCGCTCCTACGCCGGCGGCTTAGATATGGATCTAGACGGCGTATATAATGAAAAATAAAGGTTAGGCCTTTTTATAAGGAAAGCTGTCCCAAAGCCAGTGACTTTGATGCCAACTTAGACAATTCCTCAAAGTTTTGTCCTTCAATTTTTCTTCGAGCATGTGGTATCTTCTTGTGCCTCCTGATCTTCGATCTACACTGCCTCAAAGCCGGCGGCTTAGAGTCTGGCGTATGTTGTAACTCCATCTGCACTGGCAACCCTTGAGCTCTGAGTTGCCAGCCTTCAGTCTATACTGGCCTGTTCACCTTCTACGCTGGCGGCTTTCAGACGGCGTATGTTCAATTGAATCAACTCTTGTAAGGCCAGCAGTGTATGCATGCAACGGCTTTGAGTAGTGCAAACATTTTGATCTTGTAAGCCGTCTCAACGCTGGCGGCTTTGATTCTCAGAAAGCTGGCATTGAGTGAAATCTATAGAAGCTGGCTTCTTCTTCCTTCTACACTAGTGGTGTTAAGCCAGTGTGTTTATCTTCCTCAGTCTACACCGCTTTAAGGCCGGCAGTGTAGAGGTAGCCTTAAAGATTATCATTCTATTGGTGATGAAGGCTGGCCGTACGCCAGCGGCTTTAGCTTCAGAAAAGCCAACGTACCTCCTGAGTTTTTTCTATTTTCATTTCAAAGTTTCTTGTTTTGCTTCCTTTGCCCAATTTAGATCTGAAACATGAATTTAAACCAAAACAAGTACCCATTCTAGCCATTTAAACATTAAAAAGTTGTATGCAATATGATCTTATCAGTTTCCCCTTTTGATTTTCAACGGCTCTCTTATTTTTATTTTGCAACTTGTAACATTCAAATTTGATGTGTCCTTTCCTCGTACAATACCTACAGATTTTATCTTTATTTGCTGATTTTGATCTTCCTCTTGAATTACCACTAGAATTGTGTTCCTGACTCCTACCACAAGTAACAAGCCCCTCTGCCTGAGGCTCAAGTCTAATTACAAGATGTTTCATTTTCTCAAAAGAAGCCAAAGCATCATAAACTTCCTCCATGGTAAGAGAATCACAACTATGCAAAATTGTATCTCCAAAATTCGAATAAGAAGGAAGTAGCTAACAATAAAATTAAAACTAAATCCTCTTCATCATACTTAATCTCTAAAGTTTCCAAATCAAAAAAAATTTCCTTAAAGATGGTCAAGTGATCTTCTAGAGATCCATCTTCAGCAAAACAGTGTGAATATAATCGCTGCTTCAAATGTAATTTACTAGTCAAATTCTTTTTCACACACAACTACTCCGATTTTAAACATAACCCAGCAGTTGTCTTCTCCTTCAACACATTATGCAATATGTGAATTGATAAATGAAGATGAATTTCATAAACGATCCTTACGTTTTCTTTCTTCTGGTGACCATGACGTAAGCATTTTATTAAACCCTAATAGAGCATCATCTAAATCCATCTATGCAAGAACTGTTCGCATCTTGACCTGCTATAGAGAAAATCTTATGTTGCGATCCAACAACGAGATATCATACTTCACTATTGCCATTGTAGAGAAAACAAAACAAAACTCTTGGCTCTGATACTAGTTTCTTATAAACGGATCAAACAAACAATGACAAAAAAATAAAATCAAAGCGATAAATTAAAGCACGCACAAGATATATATGGAAACCCTTGCGGAAAAAACCAAGGACAAAGGAGAGAGGAATTCACTAGTGTTGAAGAACAGAGCACAGAGGATGTATATACGAGAGCCTCAAATAATCTGAAATCACATAAACCCTAAAACACAGCGCGCGCACATAACATATATATACGTATGCGTAGGTCGACCCAAGGCTGGCTTTGCAAAATTGAGCATATAAGCTTTGGTTGGCAGCTTTGAAGAGTAGGCTGTCAGCATATAATATGAACGCTGATGGCTTTGAGCCAGCTTTCGCAACTCTCGAAAAAAATTTTCAAAATTCAAAGGAATTCAAGACTCGCCGAAGGCCAGTAATGTATATGTGAAAGCTAGCGGTCTTGATCCCAGAGCTGACTACTTTGATTGAATTTGGATCACGCATCCAATAATTATGTACAAACATCAAAGTGATAATTTTTCAATACCAGACAAGGAATATTAATACCAGTTGATTTAACGAATCCGGCGTGGAATATTGTATGTATACATTTCAGTTTGGATATGCAAAGGAGTCAAACTCGGCATATGGAGGGTCCATAAATACGTCTAAAAGATCAAAACGAGTTCCAATGTGGCACGTTGTTTTACTGTAACATTGGACTTTTCTTTTGGCCGTCAATTTGGACTGGATCTAGAAATGTCAAATAACGTTACTGTTACAAGACGTTTGAAACTTCACCGCATCTATCTCTGAATTTATGCTGCATTTGGCAATGAAACAAAGGTATCTGGCCAACTAATTATTACAAAAACTCCTTATCTTTGCAGTGAAAGTTTTAGATTTTTCTTCCATGACTCCCAATTTAGAGCAATGGCAAAACCATGTCAGTGTTTTCATTTAAAAAAAAAAGAAAAAATGGAAAAAAAAACACATACACAATTTATATTAAAAAAAAAAAACGAGTATATGCAGCATATTTAAGTTCGATGTGATGGTAACCGAAGTCATAACCTTCTTGACCGAATAATTAACCAATGTGATATGATTACATAAATTTTTGTTGCTTACTGGCACAATTGATAAAGTATATAAATACCATCTTTTCCGGTGGGTTTTGATTAGTCTTGACTTTTAATAGTGATCAACGAGCGGGAGCCATTTACATAAATGCAAAGAAAGGTTTATCTATTTTATTCAGTCACGCTAAGGCAAAATCAATGATACTAGCAACGAAAGTTTACTTTTGCTATATACTTGGTTTGATTTGATGATAATGGAGCATAAATTACTCTAATAGTTTATTAATTGGAGTCTCAACTTTATAATGTTTGGTTTGGCTATAATTTGGTTGCCAATATTGTCTTATTTAAAAAGAAAATAATTTTAAAATAAATCAAATTTAATCAAATCAATAGATAAGGACATATGCCATGCATTCATTATTCGATAGTATCGAGTTGTTAATGAAGTTTACCCAGGTGTTGACTATCTAATTAAGTCTTGAAATACACATTGGAAAAGTTTAAGTCATTAAATGAATAAATTATAATATCCAATTGAGTATTGAAAATCGACAATACAAAAATTTAGGTATTTTATTTTAAAATGATTTATATATCAAATGTGACAATCTCTATCTTTAATTTAAGTCAGCAATTGATTTATGTCTATTATATTTTGTTGATATTTTACTTGTTCATTGAAAATTCATTACATTTGTGTAGTTTGTAATTAAATATATTTCATATTTAGTATCGCAATTTTACTTATTTTTTAACTAAGTTATTATCATGGTGTATTATGTATTGCATAAGATTTTTTTAATATATATATATGTATATTTTTTGCTATACACATATACTATTTATGATATATAATATTTCATTTTAACTACGTGTTTTATTTTTTATTTTATGAATATCTTACAACCAGGTTGCAATCTAGTAAATTCAAGATAATACAATACTAAGCTCAACTCAAAATTTCAAAGCTTAAATTCAATCAATCTTAAAATATGAAGCTTGAACCTAACTTGGGATAATAATAAAAAAAACTCGAATTTAAACAAATAAGCTAACTTAGATAGGCTTAATTTATTTAAAAGGAAAATGATTAATTATAATTAAAACTATATTAATATCCAAACTCAACTCTATCTCGGCCAAGATTTATACTAGACTCGACTTCAACTAGGACCACGAACTAATCAAATTAGTTATTAAACATATGAAATTTGAATTAAAGTTGATAAACTAAACAAGTAGTTCAACCTCCACTTCGAACTCAACTCAACTATTTATGAATCAAATTCGAGTAAAAGTTGAGATGAACTTGAGTAATTTGTGAATCGACTTGATCAATCAATACCCCACTCACGACTACCTTAGGCCACTACTACCACCAACGTCACATCACCCTTATAATGATAGTAGCATACATTAATTGGGATTTTCTTGGCTCAAGCCACCAACTTTTGACCTCATTTTAGGACACAACTCCAAACTATTGGATCCCACATAATAAAATCGTAGCTGTTGAATTTTGATAGGTTAAAAACATCATATTTTCAAGATGGTAAGTCTGTCCAATTATGGTATCCTTCTCTTAATCTGGTAGGTAGTAGAAATGCTGTATTGTGTTAGAATTATCGTATCCTAATTAAGATGCATCTTTGAATTGTTAGATCAATGCGATTAGATCATAGCCGTCTGATCCATTTACAAGATAAAACAAAAACATTTGAGAGAACACACAACCCTAAGTCTCCACATAATAACATATTTCCCACCCAATTTAATTAAAGCAAACAATCACCTTCTGCCCCACTACACACATACATACACACACAGACTTTGCTCGCGTCATTCTTCTAGAGTAATCTACGTCCTCATCCTAAGTGAAGCTAGCTCCTCCCAGTCCTCACCCACACAAAGTGAAATCCCATCCCTAACATATGCGAAAGGATGGTCTCAACAAAACCTAAAGACTATGAAGATACTAAAATAGCATCATTAGGAGATGACAGCAACAACATAAGAAATCAATGCAAGTTCATTACATGGAAAGCCAACAGTTTTCTTGCTTCGTGTTAAAACCAATTGGCCTGAGTTATCCAACTTTGATTCTGAACTTGAAATCGCCATTCAGGTTGTTACGTACATTTTTTTTTCCTTAGGGGTGTTGCGAAGTTTTCTTTTTTTATATTTGCCTAGATTTTTAAAAAGTTTTAATCTTTATTATAATTTAGGTTTCTTCGTTTTTCACTTGCCTTTATAAAAAAAGTTTTAATCTTTATTGTAGTTTTAGTTCATCAATAAACATACTTTTTTTTTTCTTTATATTTTTTAAGATGTGGTTGAAAAGTTTGTTTATTTGTGTAAATTAAGTTAGAGTTGTACTTGTATAGGTTCATTTTATCGCATAAACGTGAGCTTTTCTTGGTAGATTTCAATTGTTGTTGGGGGTTTTGGAGTTATGCCAGTCTTTAAGGTTTAGATAGAGCTTTATTTGAGAGTTACACTTTCTAATAGCTTATAGAGCTGATAAATAGTTTTCTCTTAAGGGCTTGGCATTGAAGTCTGTTCTATGAGATGATCATGTGCAAAATGGTTTGGTGTGATCATATTGTAGTCTAAAATGGAAACTTTTTTATTTTTATTTTTATTGTGTTTTTAGGTAAGAATATAGAGGGACTCCATGAGTGCGATCCATTTCAAAATTTGGATGATGAAATTCCATGTGTTAACTTTTTACTGCATCTTATAGGCATAATTTCATTATAGAGATATGTGAGGTGATATTATGATTGGCACTTATTGTGTTTTTATTTATATCCATATGTCTATCCCTCAAATTGAGATATTATTTTAAATTCTTTATCCTAAGCATATAATTATGGGGACACTTTAAACACCATATCAGGCTTGGTGACACAACCATGTTAATGTTCAAAGTGGTATGTAGGTGTACCTTTGCTTTTATGTTTTATGTGTTGTTTACTTGAAAAAAAAAAAAAAGGAGTTGAGTGTAGATTCTAGGCTTGTTTATTGGACATTTTAATCTCTTTAGACCTCTAATGGCTAAGTTTAGAGAATACATTGAGTTGCACTGTTGTGTTCTCCTATCATTAGATTCAGGCATTTAGAGAAATGAGAAAGTATTTGACTGCTTCTTCTGTAATGGTTATTTTTACACACCAATAATGTTAAGTTAGTAATGTGGGAGAAATGCTTTTTGTGATATTTTGTTTTCACTTTAATCCATGTGATTCTTGTTTTAGCAATGGTTTGTTATTCAGACATTCAGAGCAGGGCATGAAATTGTGGCTAGATAAAACAACTCTTGTTTAGCTTAAGAATCTTTTGAAGATAACCCTTAGGTGACATTTTACCAAGAAAAGATATCATGTGAGGTGCACTTCATATATATTTGGTTCCATTGTGCTTAGTTTGCTTACAAAATATATATATATGGATGCAATTCATGTATTGTTCTTCTTCTTATTTTATTTTGCAATTTTCGTCATGTATCTCCAAATTCTTATATCACTTCATATGAGTCCCATATACGTGTGATATACTAGCTTTATTCATTAATATACTCTTTTTCAATTAAGCTTCATGAAAATATCTTACAATACTTAGTAGTAGGAAGTGAGGATGTCTGCTGTTGGTTCCAATGGTAGACCAAAAAATCCTCTCACATCTTATATGAGGTGTTTATCTTGCCGCCTGCTCATTTGTTTGCAAATGATAATGCGTGCCCTTTCAAGTCCATCATTTAGAAACTATAGTATGTGGTGGTTCCATAGTGATTGTAAGTATGCAAAAACTACCTTATTTTTGACAAATTGTTGCAAGCCAAAGAAAGTTAGATTGTTTAGATGTAAAGGTTATGTAACAAAAGGAATGGAGATTCTAGCAACTATTGAAGAAGTCAAGCATGGATTATTTTTGTTGGTATGTTAATGTTTACATGCCCCTTATTTTGCATGTATTGTACATGAGCATGGTCATGTTGGTAAAGCTAAGAAATTGGAATTGGAATTTCCCCAGTTGATCATGTTCGTTTGTGTGTTATGAAGTTTAGGGTTATTTCGTATTTTCTTACCTAGTATGGTCTCTTGTATTAAAAAAATTATGTTTATAGTTTTTGTATTTTGATCATAAATAGTGACTATGGAAAGCCCATTTTCTTTAGATTTTGAGATAATGCAATGAAAATCGTCGTCATAGCAAATTTTGTGTTGCAACATCCAAATAGCAATTTGATGTAGATTTTATATTCTACATTTAATAATCTCCTTCACATGAAGATTAAGACATTTAAAGGTTGTGATATCTCACTATTTTATGTTTATCCCACCAATATGGTGTAATTTTTTGAACTTGTTTTCCCATTTGCCATTTTATTGATAATTTGTAATAAAAACTATTATAAAAATGTGATGTCATGAAATTTTCATTCCTTTTGCAAGTATATCTATGTTCGGTAGAGTGTGGAGCTATCAAAGGATGTGGTCTCTCTTATTGATTATGGAGATACTGATTATGATAGATTACTGGGGATTGTTATTAACTCATTGATGTTACTTATATTGTATCATTTCAATGTATAAATGTTATATACATATAGCTAAACAGGAATTTGGTGTATGTCGATTTAACATGCACTTCAAAAGTTGAAATAAATATTATATTTGAGTTTGTTAACATTCAAATTTAAATTTGCTGTGATATGTCATTTTGAGTTTTCTTTAAAACAAAAATATGTTATAATAACTTAGACTTTTGTTGGAGCTCAAACTTTAAGTCAGCCTATTTAAAATGTGGAATATGATTTCGAATAGAGTTGGTAATCCGTTGTATAGTTAAGTTGTTATAATTTTTTTCTATATTATTTTATTTTAGTGTATAGTATTACAAATATAAGAAGTTAATATTCATAATTCATGTAAAAAGTGTGATGATATTTTTATTTATGTCATTTATTTTTACATCATAAAAATGTCTAAAATATATAATCTATATTTACTATGTAATAGTAAAATTTAATTAAATTATAACATTTATATATTAATATATATTATGTTATATTTATCTTGAATTTTATATTTTAAAATATATCTTCTCTAACATACGTTATCATTTGAATAATACTTGTATCATATAAGGACATATAAAATAATTCTAATAGCAAATATGATTTCAAATAACTATTATATTATAAATCGATTACTAAAAATATCAAAACTAGTAATAGTATCTATATGATATTATATTATATATTCATTACCTAATATCATAACACAGATATTTTTGCATTAATAAATAACACACCAATTAAAAATAATAATAATAATAATAATAAGTATTGATTATATATAACGCGTAGTTGTCAAAATAGCAATTTTACCTATATGATAAGTTGAAAATTTTGATTTTCCATCAATCCAAGACTTCTTTTAAACAAAATATTAGAAAATAAATCAATTTTGACTCTATTCACTCTTTTTTCATGTATGTAATATTACAAATTAAGAGCTATTATGGGAAAAAATTAATTTCTTTGATTTTTTTTTACATTTATTATATATTTCAAGTTATTTACACTTATGGATACATATCTATACTTTTTTAAAACTATTTTGTAAAGGTTGTAATAACTTATGTTTCTATATGTTAATTTTACATTCTGATTCTACATAGAATCTCGAGTTTAGCAACCTTAGTATAACTTATCAAATAACTATATATTCATATATAGTTTATATAAATAACATTTATTGTTTGTATTGTTATATACAATAAATATATATAACATAAAGAATACACAAAAATATTATGTCTCTTTATAATCAAAGAGGTATAATGACAAGAACTTTTAAAATTATATATTATATTGTATAGATAATAGATTGCTATAATAAATCATATGTATTTTAACAAGCAATTCATATTTGTATACGAATCATATTTATAAGATGCAATTCATTTATAAATATATGAATTGACCATTGAGATCAACAAGAAAGGAAAACATCAGCAAGTGCACTGTATCATTGATGACACAATGCAAATGTGTTGTAAACATATCGGCAAGTCGGCATAAGGCATTCGGTATGATATCCATATAGGTCGTCAAAATGTTGTATCATAATAGAATAGTCGTATTATGGTAAGTTTATATAATTATGGTCGTTTTGTCTTAATCTAAAATGTGGTAGAATTGCTCTATCGTGGTAGAGTTGTTGTATCCTGGTAAGTTAATTTTACAACTTACTTTCAAGATGGTAAGTTTGTTGGATTATGGTAGTTTCGTCTTAATTTGGTAGTGGTAAAATTTTCGTATCGTGGTGCTTTTATGAAGATGGTAAGTTTGTCGGATTATGGTAGTTTTGTCTTAATCTGGTAAGTGGTAGAATTGTCATGTCATAGTAGAATTATCGTATCCTGATAGATTATCTTACGTGCTTTTTACGAAGATGGTAACTTTGTCAGATTATGGTAGTTTCATCTTGATCTGGTAGGTGGTACAATTGTCTTATCGTGATAGAATTGTTGTATCTTAATGGATTTATCTTACATGCTTTTTATAAAAATGGTAACTTTGTTGAATTATGGTAGTTTCATCTTAATTTGATATGTGGTAGAATTATTGTATCTTGATAGGTTTATCTTACGTGCTATTTTGAAGATGGTAAGTTTATCCTATTATGGTAGTTACGTCTTAATATGATATGTGATAAAATTTTCATATTATGGTAGCTAGAATCGTTGTATCTTGATAGGTTTGTCTACGTGCTATTTTGAAGATGGTAAGTTACTCATATTATATAGTTTCATCTTAATTTAATATGTGATAGAATTGTCGTATCATATTAGAATCATCGTATCTCGATAGGTTTGTCTACATGTAATTTTGAAGATTACAAGTTTATCGTATTATATTAGTTTTGTTTCAATCTGGTAGGTAGTAGAATTGTCATATCATGGTAGAATTGTTGTATCATGATAGGTTTATCTTACATGCTATTTTGACGATGGTAAGTTTGTCAAATTATGTTAGTTTCATCTTAATCTGGTAAGTGGTAGAATTGTTTTGTCATTATAGAATTGCTGTATTGTGTTATATTTGTCGAAATGTAGTAACTTTGTTTCAAATCCTTATGTGTCAATTTTGTTCTAAGTTGATAATTTTCTTCTCTAACGATGGTAATTATTCGGAATTGACCGATTTATCCAGTCATGACCCAAAATGAAGTCACAAATAAGCAACTTAAGCCAAGTTTTTCCCTACATTAGCCCATAAAACATAACAACAATGATAATGGGATGAGTACGTGAGGATGATATGGGGGCAGCTCTAGAGGTTTTAGTAATGTAAGTGTAGCCCATAAAAAAATATCAATAATGATAATGGGATAAGTACGTGAGAACAATATGGAGGTGGCGCAGGCTTTGTTATCGGATCAGCAAGTGTATAAAAAGGGGAAGTTTCGCGGTAGGTTTCCGTAAGTGTAACAAGTATAACTGGACATGTTGAGAGGGACAAATGTAGGATCAAAACGTAGGGGGCTATTATCAGTTGAGCCAAACATATGAAGTCCATAGTGTTAAAGGGAAAGGTTGAAACTAACAAAGTCATTTTTTATTTTCTATTGTTAAAACATAAGTCTCCTTTATATCATAAAGTTCATTATAACATGTATTAACTCTTTCGTTGGTACTTTAATCTGTGTAAATTAATAGATGATTAGTGAGTTAAATGATATTTGATTATATTAATAAAAAAATTAGCATTTATAGTATTTCAAATAATTGATACATGCATTTAAAATAATACAAGAAGGCAATCACAAAACATTAAATAAAAATCATTAAAAAATAAAGAAAAGTTAATAAAATAAAATAATATTTATACTAGCATCATCTTTCAAGTTACACAATAAAAGGAGAGTCACAAGCAAATAACAACGCAATATGTTATATATGATGCAAATTTCCATTCTTAATTTAGATAGGTAGAACAATGGTAGCATTTGAGCATGTGGGCTGACAATGACAAAACATGGTTTTTTAATATTAAAAAACTTGTGATATTTGATTATGAGTCCAAGACTTGCTATTGAAAGGATGCAATAACCTAATAATAATTGGCATATATTATTCGTAATCGACTGCTTTCCATAATAATAATTAAAAAAAAAAAAAGAGAGTGAGAGAATCAATAAAAGTTATTTTTTTTTCAAGCAAATCGAGTTGAATATTCATATCTTCAAAATAAACTATAAATATGATAAATTATAATCTTGAAAGTGATTCAATTAAATTTAAAATAAAAAGATTTTTATTTTCATTGATAGAACGTGAAAAATTGTGAAAACATTAATCAATTTTAAAGATCTGCAAATCTCTGCATTCAAATCTCAATTTGTTTGATTTGGGGAAAAGGAAAAATTTCTTATTGCCATGACGTCTAATAAGATGTCTTTTTGCTAACTGCCTTTTAATGCATGTTCGTTGTGTTTTTTTTTTTTTTTTTTTGCCACTTAATGCATGATCTTTATTCTGGCAATTTAATAACGTTCTGCGTGGACATCGATGTGGCTTAATGGGCCTAAAGGCTGGTCTTTCATTTTTCATCAATTACCAACATTTTGGGTTGGGCCACCTCCTATGAGCTCTCCTCTAGGCCTATGCATTCTTAGTGATGATGTAAAATAATGGCTCCAAATAAGCAAAGCCACGCTGAGCTTTTAACTTGAATTCGACCCATTTAACTAAATGAGTTTTATTTCAAGTTCAAGCTTAATTTGTTTACAAATCAAGTTTTGTCTGACCGGAACTTTTTATCAAGTTGGTGAGTTTTTTATCAAGCATGAAATCAAAGTTCAACCATAACCTATTTGAATAGCCCATTCTCCATATTTTTCAAACTTGAAAATAATATATAGGAATCGTTAAATATATATAGATATATATTAAACAAAAATTAGTTTTTTTTTTACTTATATATTAATATATCATAAATATAGAACTTATTGATTTACTAATAAATTTGTTAACGAGTCCACTCACAAATCTATTCACGAGCCTAAACATATCTTTTGGCGCTAACTCGTTTAGATAAACAAACTTAATCTCAGGCCCAAGCTCAACACATTCACTAGTCAAGCTTGAGCCAAGTCGAGCCTTAAGTGAGTTGAGTTTGGATAGCTCATAAGTAGCTTGACTCGTTTGCAACTTTAATAGTACATGAGATTTTTATTATCCAGTTATTTTGTTGAACGAAAAAAGGTTGTAATATAATTGTTATCACTGAGAAATCAAATAATGTGGTAATAGGATTTCAATTTGTTGATTTTTTTTACTATAATGAAAGCATTTAAAAGTGAGGCGGAGTAGTTGTAAATCGGTACGGTGCGGACTTGTACCAACAATGTATGAATACCTGTGGTCTCCTCAATTTAGGATCCATAAGACCTTCGTTCACATAAACAAACAAAAGAAAATTACTTAACTAGTTAATCTAAACTAGAGTAAATAGAGGATGGGATAATAGGGAATGGCTCTCCTGTTTCTCGGAATAAAAAATCTTTCATCTTCCTTACAATCAATCACGTCATAAGCCTATTCTTTTGAATACTTGCCCACATATTACAAATACAGTGTTTGGACCTTGCCCCTTTTGGTTCCAACCTATGTGGTTACAACATCCTTCCTTCCACCATTTTGCTAAGTCTTCTTGGCCTAAACCCAATAACTTCACCTTTAAACTTTAAGATTTCATGGGAAAACCAAAGAAATGGAACCAAGAAATCTTTGCTTTTTTAAGGTCTCATAAAAAGTTCCCACAGTTAAGAATTGAACAAGTGTAAACGTAACTAAATCAAGCCCCATCCCAAGAAATCCTGAATCATTTAGAATTCCTCACGATCGATCTCAACCAGGTACTCAAACATGAAGAAATCCTTTAGGCATCAAAAGCTAGAACTAAATGGCTTGTTGTGGAGGAAAGAAATACTAAGTATTCCCATCTTAATATAATGGCTCACTAAAATAAAACACACATTCTTTGTTTATTTGACAATATGAATCTGTCACACCCCCAAGGGTATCATGTTAGTAACACATATATTATGATACTATTTGATGTCTGAAAACTTATATTTAAGAAGAATGAGTGACATCAGAAAGAATCACATATGTAGGTCATTACTAGTTATACTTTGAAAGATGACGTAATCTAATAAAATAAGATCTTTTTGGTTGCTTGACAAAAATGATGAATACATATAAGATACAACATCATAAACAGTACTTTTTCAATCACTGTCTAAGTAATATGATATTAAAGACCATAATTAACATATGGAGTTCTCAAACATAAACTAATGTTTAAATTATCATCCAATACATCACTGAATAATAATATCTGTCTCACCCATAATCCTTCTAACTTTGAAATCTTACCAATGCTACACTCTAGGAAGATACCAGTTAAGGGCGAAGGATCATCCTGTAAGAACTGTAGGGATGTAAGCATAAACCATGGGCTCAGTGAATAACCAGAATATATCACATATCAAACAAGTTATTTAGCGATTATATACCATGCAAGCATTAATCATATGCTCAAATACAAGTATGGATAACCTAGAATCCAAACAGGATAGAGATTTACACCCTCTTATTGTGATTGAAGGAACCTCACTATGATTACGCCTTAATGACCCACCTATCCTAGAGAAACTAAGCATACGGGAAAGATAAAAATATTCACTTTACTTATCACTTTATTTTAAATGTATTTTAGCACTCATCTCCTGTCTTAAGCCTTAGAATCTCCACTAAGTGTTAGTCCTTTCAAATTGATACTCTGGGTGGCGTCCTTCATTTTCCAGTTAGTTCCCATAAAACTGAAGGAACAAAGGTAATCTTACATAGAACTAGGAAAATGTCATCTAGAAAAATTTAGTATTACCAAAGAGTCGAAATACTAACACATAGTAGACTGTCACGCTTAATTTCTACAATTTTATGCAAATTGTGTAATGTATGTCCATTTCATTTATGGTAACAATAGTTTTTAATTCGATTCAAGGTGATCATACACTACACAAACAATCATCATGCTTTGCACCAAGTTATCAAGAAAGTCTATTATCACTTTCTTTAATACAATTTTAGCAGCAAAACATATATCACATAGCATGCATTATACCTAACCCGCATTTACGACATTTCCATTATTAATTCTTTATTATAAATGCAGTTAAGCTACAAGTACAAACAATGTAATAAGTATGAGTTATTTATCTGTTCATAGTGGCTAATTGTAATAATCTTCTATGAATTCCACAAATTGATCGGTATCACTTATTGGATGAATAAAATATTTATTAGTCAGAAATGTAACTATATAAACAACTCCTAATGAGTGCATAAGTGTCCTAAAACCAATTTTTACTCCTTCTAAGACTGTTTTCTCATTTCTAATCCAAATTTAACTTATAAATAGTCACTTTGAAGCTCATAAAATATTTTAATAAAACTATAAAATTCGAGTAAATGAATTTTTCTCATGAAAAGTGATTTAAAATAATTCTGAATGTTAGTTATTATCATTTAATCTTCAATTAAGTCTATAATACTCATTATAACTTGAATTTTTACATATAAGTAAGTGTTGGAAAGCTTGTTTCAAGTACTATATGATAATTAACTTTATTTATTTACTTTGTAATTTTTATTTTTCCTTACATTATGAATGGCTATAGATATTATAGGATATTTCTAAGTTTTATTCTACTTATTGGCCTTATTATTAAGCTTTTATTGTTTATGTGAGTCTTCTAATATGACAATCCTAAAATAGTTGATATTTACTATTAATTATTTATTTTCATTGTGTATCTCTTGTTCCTAATTCATGTTTTTATCTATATTTAAGGGGATTACATCATTCCTAATTAAAACTTATTTATATTTTACATTCTTTAAAGCCTACTTTGATAATGTGATTTTTAATATTAATTACTCTGTGTTGCCAACTTTATCTGTCTATGTAGGTTAAAATTTCTATTATTTATGGGGTCATATGCTATAACCTAATCTCTTATTCATCTTTCTAATATATTTATAAATTCATATAGATCTCATTATTCATTTAAACATTTTTTTTCCTAGAAGTATTTATATGGTTGATACTCTTAAGGTTTTCATCCTCAGGGGTGTTTTAGCTAGTTTATTCCCCATCTTTCATTTCTATTGATATTTCTTATATGTTTATGGGACTAAATAGACATCAAATGTATATTACACATGAATTTCTCCTTAGTACACATATAAGGTCGTGATTTACTATAGGGTTTCTTTTAGTTAATTCTAATTCCATGAATCACGTTATGAGTATATTCTACTAAGTTTGAACTAGGCTAGATCATGGAACATGCATGGTCAATCCTATTCTTTGTGAATGCCAAAATTTAGGGTATGAGGTTTCTAAAGTGCAAGTTGATTTTTCCATAATATTCCTTACTAGATATAGTGTCTAACTAAAGTAAAATAGGTGTCAAGTATTGTCACATGAATATGGTATTATTGTTGATAAGCTCTAAGGGAACCGAACACATATAGGGATCCAAGGCAATTTAAATTCTTGTTATTCCATGAAATTCAACACTAAATGAAGTATATTCCTAGCATAGAACATGGTTTATTCAAGTTTGACAAATTGTAAGGTGGCTATCTATACATTCATGAAATAAATGCACATGTAGGGTTCCATAGCTAATTTCATGCATTGATTTTTCTAGTTTCCTAACCATAGATATTATATATGATATAGGCTTTAGAATAACATGGAGATTATCTTGTTTAGATGAAAGCAAAGTGGCAAATTTTTCTCTATTAAGGTGGGTCGAACCTAGTGTCAGAAAATAAGGTTGTGAGTAGTTGAAATTCTAGGATTATACTATTTTAAACAAGACAATACTTACCTTTGGTATTTGACCTTTGAAGCTTCATTTTATTTTCAACTCAATGGGGTCATTCTCCTTGGTAGTCACGTTTTGAATTAGAAGAAAGAAGAGATATTGTTTTGTTTGTTTTGTAAAGTGGGTTGCTATGGATTTTATGAAGAAAAAAGGCTTATTTGTCTTGTTATTTGTTGTTTCAAGTGGTGAGGTTCACAGTTTTGTTTGTGTAATTGTGATGGTTTTTGTTTTCTTTTTTATCATGTCTTAATATATGGATGATAAGTGAGTTTGTTTGATGTTGATAGGTATATGAATTGGAGCTTCTACATAGTGAAACAAGAAAATGGGTTGACTGGTCCTAGCTTGATTTCCTAAGGTATGTCATGGTGAAATAGAGATGGAAAGTCGGTTTTGCGAGTTATACTTATATCTAATTTAAAGAAGTTATGGTGGCATGGGGAGAGTAGAGAGCTAGTTCCACAAGCAAACATGAGTCATTCATCGTCATTAAATCATGTGCTAATTGGAGGCTTGTTATTGGATGAAATGTCATTTTCATTTTGACTTGTTGAAGAAACTTATTCCATTTGGAGAATGTAAGCCACAGTAATGAATTTTCAAGAAGAATAGCCAGTCACGTAGCCTCCTTTTGCACTATATCTCATATATATATATATAATATATATTAGTTTATTGCTTATATAAACAAACATCTAAGTTTTCATGTGAGTTTTAAAGTCATACGCGTATAATTATATTAGTTATGTAGGGATTTTATCTATAAAAGTTCATCTAAAGCCTCTACAATATTCCTAGATCATTAAGTTTAAAGTTTACGTGATTAACTATTTTTAGAGTTCTATCCTATGCAATTAGGTTTTTCAAGCCCGGTAGGCTAATTTAGAGTTTTGAATCTCCATAGACTCAGAATTCTCTAACTAGTTTAATGGTGCAATTCAAAACTGGCATTTTTAGTTATCGTTTTATAACCCTAGCAGTTTATCTTTTAGTTATCGTTTTATAACTAATTATTTGACTTCTAAAGCCATACGATCATTGGAAACTTCAATTTCAAAACAAGAAATCAAAACTGGCATTTTTAGTATTAGTCTACTGAAACCTCAAAGTACGTATTGATGGTTTTCATGCCCAATTTTATTAAAGTATGTGTGATGTGGTTGGTTAGTCTCTTTGTCTCCTAATCAAACAAATCTTCTCCTCTCGACAAATGATCCTTGACTTAAATAAAACTTTACTCATCCTTGTACCAAAAAAGATGGAGGCAAATTCTTTGAAAGACTTCCACCCGATTAGCTTATGCACAACTTTGTACAAGACAATCACAAAAATCTTGGTAGCTAGAATTCAACCTTCCTTAATAATATAATACATCCAGTTTGATCCAATTTTGTTTCTGGACGATGTGTAGGAGATAATGTGATACTTCTCCAAGAATTAATGAAATCCTTTCATTGTAAAAAGGGTAAGACGGGATGGATGATGTGGAAATTAGATCTGGAAAAAGCTTATGAGCATTTGTAATGGGATTTTGTATTTAACACTTTATCCTTTTTACGATTTCCATGGTAGTAGATCGAACTAATAAAATTCTATCTGTCTTGCACGTAATTTGTTGTCCAAATTAACAGGGGTAGTTTGGATTTCTTCTCTGCTTCCTGGGGTATTAGGCAAGGAGACCTCCTCCCCCCATACTTACTTATTTTATGCATGGAAATGATGAGTAGTTGGATTGTATAATTAGTCTTTTGTCAACAATGGTGACATATTAAGATTCGCTATAGCGATATTGAGATTTCCCATTTACTATTTACTGATGACATCTTCCTATTTGGCGAAGCATCTGCAGAAAAATGCAAGTTTCATGCAAAGTATTTGGGAAAGTATCCAGTCGAAAAATAAATCCTACAAAATCACATATTATTTTTTCTCCAAATGTACCCTAACAAGTCAAAACTTCTATATGTGAGTTCACTAACATACTTGAAAAGCACTCACCTTAGATGGTCCCTTGGAGTTCCCATCTCTAATGAAGGAACTCTAATCAAAATTGATTTTAATGAGGTTTTCGAAAAACTGCGATAGAAATTACCTAGGTGGAAAGCATACTCACCTAGCATAGTAGGTTGTCATGTGATTAAATCAGTGGTTGAAGGGTATCTTAGCTATTATATGCAAACCACATCTCTTCCTTTGGGTTTTCTTCGAAAAATTGATAGGATGACTAGAGATTTCTATTAGGGATTCAATAAAGAAAAAAGACAGTTGCAAGGAGTGAACTGGAATAAGTTGACAAGACCTAAAATTTAGGAGGAGTAGGAATTTGTAACCTTTAAAGAAGAAGGATGGCATGCTTAGTTGGGTTGATGTGGAAGCTTCACACCAAGAATTTACTTTGGACACAACTGCTTAAAGCTAAATGTAAATAATGTACTTCAAATATTATGAAAGTGGCTCTAACCAATCTCTCCCAATCAGTACGCCAAGCTTTAACTTTGGAGCCTTGGCTTCATTCTTAATGTGTTATCCATTCGAGAAATTGTCATAAGATACTCTTCTAGGCTTCCAACTGGACTGCCTATGGACCACAGTGCAATGGTTATATGGTCTTCTGAATGCTAATGCCTATAAACTTATAATCCATAAGGCTTAGGTTAATGTTAATGAATGGCATGAGGATCGTATAAGTTATCCAATGGACGATATAATCAAACAACATTTAAGGTCAATTTTCTTACAACTTGACTCTACTAATGAAGACATTCTCTCTTGGAAGCATAATGTAAGTAGTGACCTCTCTCAAAAATTTGCTTATCAGATCCTTTACTTTTAGGAAACAACTGGCCATGGAAATTTGATTAACTTGGAATGGATTTTGGAAGCTGCCATGCCATCTGAAAATTCAAACATTTTTTTGGTGATGTGTATTGGAGGCTTTGCTTATCAAGTTAAATTTACAAAAATTAGGGATTGGTCAAGATACTTAGTGCGCCCTTTGTGGTTTAATGGAAGAATCTACTTTACAAGTGTATAGAGAATGTCATTGGACCAAAGCTATATGGAGCCAAAATTTACAACTAAATGCCACCAATGCCCATCGACCCACTCTTTTACTGGATCAATGATAACGCCTTCCTTAATACTGTGCCACCAGTTGAAAGAATTCCCCAAACAATGCTATTTTCTTTCCATCTCATGGGGCATCTGGAAGGAAAGGCATAGATATAGCTTCTTACATGTCTCTCCTAATACCCAATGGATTCAAGGCACTAGGGCAGCAGCCTCTAGATTTTGGGCTATGCACTATAGCCTCTCCACTCCCTAACCTCTTAAATAAGTTAATATCACTCCCAGTACATCTATTGAGGTTTTAGGCATTTTTGTGATGGGGCTTATAAACCCTTAGCTGACTTTGCGAGCAACACAGGAATTGCCATTAGCCCTCAGGGTACTTGTCTAGGGGTTTTTTTTCAAAAAAATCCATGTTCACTCTTCTCTAAAAGCAAAGATATAGAGCATTTTCTAGGCTATAGATCTAGCACGTCGGCTAAACCTTCAAAGTTTTATCATATGTAGTGATTCTAATGAAGCAATACAAGGGATTGCAAGATCTGATGTGGATAATACTTTTTTGCCTTCTTTTCTTATCTACTGCAAGGACTTACTCCAGATGAACCCGAATCTGACTTTGATGTGGAATTCGTAGGAGATGAATAGAGTGGCTCATGTTCTAGCCTCAATGATCTAGAAGACAAAAAAGGAAGAAATGTTCATAAAATTTTTCATGCTTCTCTTTTGTTGTATTTACCTATGGAACTTGGCCTTCTCTTGAAAGGTGAAACTTCTATTACCATGTTTGATTCCTTTCCTTTTACTTACTTTAGGGACATGACTAATGGCGCACTTAGTACTAGCAAATATGTCACTGATGGTCAGGGTCGTTGTCCCGTACAACCAATTTTGAGTTAATTTATTATGACCCCCTTCCTTATCGGGAAAAAAAATTATTTTAGGGAAAAAATCAAATGACTATTTAATCTTTTTAAACTAAAATTTATTATAAAATTACTATTCCAAACAATTAAACAATGCTATAACTCTTTTCAAAAAATAGAATTGTAATGAAACTCTTATTATAACAAAGTGAATGAGTAATTAAGGTAGTAAGTAATGATGGTGGTTAGAGGTGGGCACAAATCGGTTTGGTCCAGTTTTCATTAAAACAAAACCAAACCATAATTTACACTTCGATTTTTTTTCCTTCCAAAATAAAACCCTTAAATAATAGTTTGGTTTGAATTGAAAATTTTAATGGTTTGGTTTAGTTCAAATTACGGATTAAATCAAAATTCAAATATAAAAAAATTAGTTCTAATATTTTACATATGTGTGGATATTCAAATATTGAAATCATCTTACAAAATGGAAAAAAAAAAAAAAAGAAATCATCTTACAAAGTTCATCTTATAAATCTCAACTAAGTACTTTATAAATCCATCACATTCATAATTTATAATCATTTATAAAATCATTTGGTCACTAATATAGTATACCCACTAACTAATACATAATAAAATAAAATCTATAATTTGCTAAAAAATTGTTAGTTAACCATTTACTAACAAATTTGGCTTTAAAAAATCATGTGCCAACAAAAGTTATTTTAATGAATAAAAGTGACCTGTTAAGAAAAATATACAATGAAAATTTAATATATAATAAGATAATATAAATGAAAAACAAAATCCATACTCCACATAGTTCGAACGATTAATAAAAAATAATATTAAGTTACCAGCAGAAGAATTGATAAAGTCATGTTTTACTCAATTTTCAATGATCAAATTATGTTTATCTGTTATAGATTTTATAGAAATTACAAAAAAAAAAAAAGTTACTTAAGTGTGCTTAAATTGTTATTGCGGGTCTTAAAGGGCTTATCATACAAATACAAGCAAATTAGGAGAAGTTTGATGCAAATTTGGCATAGGAAACAAAGTAGCTCGGCTATAAATCAAAGTAAATCACCACCTTACATTACAGAGCATTCAACACCGGCCTTTGAAGGATCCTATGCCACCATCGTTCAATAGAAGAATTTCATCAGTGTTGAAAATTTTCAATGAACATTGGCAAAATCAAGCTCTATGCTGTCGACCCTGAGCTGGTGTAACATGTGCACAGATTCAAAATTATTAAAGTCGGGTACAACATTGCCAGCATAGGAATGAAGCAAGCTAGCCTTTATCATCAGAATTCATACGCCAGCTACTGGAAGAGTTACGTTGTTGGTGTACGTACCGGTGTTGTTCTCAGGAATGTAAATTTCTATTGCTCTCGGGAATGTAAATTTCATTAATACGCCGGCTGATTCTAAACCTATACTGCCGATGTACGTTGATGGCCTATGTGTCCTGTGTCTTTTCATATTTAAACTTCTCTTGTTGGCTCATTTTAAAAATAGAGAACCCTAGGCACAGAATTTCTATCTTTTCTCCATTGCTACTTGATAGAATTATGGCTTAATAGACTAGAAAACTTTTCTTTTTTATTTGAATAAGGATTCTACACTGCGATTAAGTGAAAAACATCATTTGTGTATGGATTTTGGCGTGGAATTCTTGATCAAGGTGATTTCATTCCTTTTGTTTTAATTCACATATTGGGTTTTTTTAAAGGTTTCTCATGCATGATCTTATTAGGGGCTTTAGTTGTTGATATGGATTTTTGAATTGTGGTTTATTTGTTGTCGCTTGAATCCTTCTTTGTATTTGAATTGTTAATGTTAATTCACCGAGCATGTGTTTGGGATTGAATCTGAAATTCATGTTAGATTAATATTGCAATTGAAAAATTCTTTTCTGATCAATTTTGTGATTAGCTAATTGAGATTCAAAATCACATAGAAATATAGATTTTAATTCGATTAGGTTTAGTAACATTTTACAAATTAGTTAACTAATAATTTTCTTAAGAATTGAGAACATTGGTTGGCTAATCTAAGGATAAGACTCTCACCCTATATCTCATTGCTCCAAAAGTTGCGAATTGTATATTATTAATAAGCTAAAAAAAAAGAAAAAACAAAAGAATATTATCAATAAGTGCAGTACAAATTTGAAATTGTCTCTCCGTTGGTCCACCAATAGTCTTATCTTGTCGTGACCTTCCTTACTATTATTATATTTAATCGTCCTTTTTACCAATATTATACCGTATTGGATCGATGTTTGAGCGGACATCTTTGACGTCATTATTCATTAATACGCTTCTCTTTTAACTCAGCTCTTCTTTCTTCCCTCTTATCATTCATTTCAAGGTGTGAAGAATTGAGTTGTCAAAACATCTTGAAAATTCTCAACTCTTGAGCATGATCTTTTTCTAGTAGTGTTGTTTTCGGAAGGCTAACTAATAATAAAAAATGTCACCCTCAATCGTTCATAATCATAACAATCTCACTGTCTCCACTCTCCTCACGCTTGTCTTTTCATGCTTCATCGTCCTCCTTTCCTGCACGTCTAGCTTTGCTTATGGAGCCACAGATTTGCCCGACTATGAAGGTAATTTTTCATCGTTTGACAGATTACTATTATTAGATGGTTCTATATATTTATTATAAATTTTAAAATCTATTTATTAACTTTCAATAGTTGTTCCTGTTAGTTTCAACATTCATATGATTGCATGAAATAAGAAAGTTTTTCATGTTTTTAATTTAGCTGTGTCTATTATTATTATTATTAATTTAATATTTATGGTATAGTGGAAGCACTGAAGGACATAGCCAAAACAATGAAAAAGACGACGGGGTGGGATTTTAATGCGGATCCATGCAAGGATTGGGGTACGGACAGATGGAACAACGCTGTCGCCTGCGACGACACTATCTCCGGCGACAACGTCACCCACGTGGTTGCCATGTAATTGTACTTCTTGTCTCTTTCCCTTTAGATCTGGGTAAAATCTATTCTTAGTAGATAAGATAATAATGGCCGAAAATTTAAAAAAAAAAAAAGATAATAAAATATAACAGGATGCGATAATTATCGGTACGGCCAAAAAATCATATTTGTAATTTTCTAAGCAAAGAGTGATTATTCTACTCTAGCCATGAAATCAAAGTTGCTATAATAATATTTAAATAATTTTAAACTCTTTTTATTTATAAATAATACATGCCATAGCATAAATTTGTATTTTTGTAAAAAAAAAAATGATATGTGTATATTTTTAATTAAAATTTAATGATATGTTATTTCCTTCATATTAAATTAATAAAAGTAAGAAAAAATTAATAAAAATAAAAAAAAATAACCATAAAAATTTTAACTGAACTTTAAATTAATCACTTAAACATTTAGAATTTCTAAGCAAAATTGAGAACATCAACATTTTAAAAAAATAAAATAAAATAAAAAAAAAACACGTTTTGTTTAGCAGCCAAGGAAAAAAAAGAAAAAAAAACACGTTTTGTTTTTAAGCAAGACGCGGTTTTAATTTAAACTAGTTTCTTGGTGTTTTTTTTGTTTTGGCCAAAGACTAGTTTCTTGGTTACGCAAAGCCACTTGCTAGCAAGGCATTAAATTAAGAAAATATTAATTGGCCCTATTATTAACAAATGACATAACGAAAATTTTCATTTTATTTTTCTCCATATAGTTGCTTTTATGATATGACAGTCTTAAAAAGTATAAATCTTTTTCATTTAGACGTAATAACAAGTGTTCGTGGAGAAATGACTTTCTAGTCCAGTAGTAATTTTTTTTTTTTTTTTTGTCTCTTATCTAAGAGGTTTTAGATTCAAAATCCCCTCTCCTGTTATAATTGGAAAAGGAAAAAATAAAAAATAAAAAGCAAGTGTTTGAGGAATATTATTGAAATACTTATTGTATTAATTTTTAAAAAAAATTCTATAATTTTATTATGATTTTAATAGATTATTTTTGTTGGTTATTAATAGTGGATATTTATGCACAATTATGATCATGTACTGAAATATTTAATATATATTAATTATTATAGTTATTTATTTTAATTATCGAATATCAAGAGTGCCATACATTTTTGTCTGGTGAAATGAAGTAAGTGGCAAAATGACAGCTTCATTTTTCTATTTGGATATAAATAATAGAAATGGATTGGATTGATATAATATTTGTCAAAAAGCATACTCAGTAATTATAATGGTAACCATTAATGAAACGGGATTATAATTTCGCCTTCTCAAGCATGATGCAGCTTTTAAAAATCATCCAAACATAAAGAATTGAGTGAAGTCCGCAATTATGATTTCATTTCGGGTACATCGTACATTCTCAAATACAAAAACATGATAAAAAGTTCCGTTAATGGTTGATGGACTGGATGATAAGCACAAGAAGTCAAGAGTTCTTTCATGAGTTAGTCTGTTTTCTAAAGAACCATGGAATAATGCAGGCAGATTCCTTTTTAAATTGATAAAACATAAGGGTTATTCCTATCTAGAGATTTGATATGTCGAAACTCATCTCTTTTGAGTAATATTCTGGCTCTCAATTCAAGTCAGATTGGCATGATTGTTAACTACAACCATGTAATGATATATGTATATTAGTATTTTGACTGAAGCCGATCAAGAAAGCTAATAGATTAGATATGAATGAAATGAAATGATAACCCTATCAAGAAAACTAATCAGGCATCTTAAATAGGAGAATTTAATGTTTGGACAACAAATGGATATAAGATCATTGTTTAAGAAAAAAGAACTTACAGTTGTTTATGCATGAAAATGGGAAGTACAGAGTGCTGAAGCGTCAATCTCTCCCGGGTACTCTTCCAACAGAGCTGGTCCGACTTCAGTACCTGCAAGAATTGTATGTATCATTGTTTTGCCTACATATATTTCTTATTCAAATAAACTGCAACAGTTGAATTTCTGAAAATTCATACTTTGTTTTGTTGCACATACTAAATTGATGTTGGTTTTCGATGTAGTGATGTTACTGGTAACTATCTAAATGGCACAATCCCAAGGGAATGGGGTTCCATGGCGCATCTTGAGAAGCTGTACTGTTCCTATGCCTCTAATTTATAGTTGTATGAAAAAGAAAAACAAATTAAGTTGCTTTTGTTCCAGGGAAAATAATTGTGTACTGTTTTTTCCAATGATCATGACCATCCAGTAATCACAAGTTAAAATTACACCCACATGATATGTGTTTGAGTGTTTCTTTTTTTTTTTTTTTTTTCGCCTCAGCAGCAAACATGTGTCTTCTCATGTGTCACCTATGTTACATCTTTAAGCTTAAACTTTTAAATAAAGTGTTTGTGATGCTATCCTTATTGTAGTATCAGAGCAGGGATCATAGGTTGTTAGCCTGTATCATATCTACAAAGCTTTTAAATCAAATGATTATGATGTTAACCTTACCAACCTATATAGTCTATTCATCCTTCAAGCTGGGACTAAGCTTCCCAATAATCTTTAACACTTAGATGTCCACTTATTAATATATATATATGTATGTATATGCATATATGTATTTTGTGTGGTATTTCACATCTGAAATGCATGGTGAATGAGTTCTTGGGTTTGTTTTGAGGTTTCAATGGCTCTTAGGTGTGCACTGCATGACTAAAGCTAATGAAAAGCATAATTTTAGGATTGATGATGACTGGGTTATATAAGTAACTCAAAACAAAACATTGATTATACTTTCTCAAGATCAATTTATTTTCTATTACCAAGATCTAGAAATAGATTTTCCTTGGAACAAATGCAATCATTTTCTTTAGACTTTGACTAACATAAAGAATTGTGCTAAACAATTGATAGTCTCACTTTAATTGCCATGTCTTCCTCTTGTGGCAGTTCTGTAATGGAAAATCGATTGACTGGTCCAATCCCAAAGGAGATTGGAAATATATCTATGCTCCAAAGCTTGTGAGTCAACATTTAGGACCCATGTGAAGCAATTGTTTCTTAGAAATTTTGCCTCATAATAAGTGACATTAATCCTTAATTTGCAGTGTTGTTGAAAGTAATGAGCTTTCTGGAGATCTTCCTTTAGAATTGGGAAATCTGACTCGGCTACAGAGATTGTGAGAACCTTCTTACAATTGTTCTGATATGATAGGGAAGAAGATTTGAACACTGAAATAATCACTAATTTGCCTTGACATGCATGATTTTATTGATATAGGTTTCTCAATTCAAATAAGTTTACTGGGGAACTGCCTGCATCGTTTGCAAAGTTGACAAACCTGACTGACTTGTTAGTTCTTGATTTCCTCTGTATTTCCTTTTTCTTGTTTATGTATGCTGCCATTTGTAATTACCCAATTGTGGTCAAAACATATTTCAGGTGGCTTAGTGATAACCAATTCAATGGGACAATACCTGCTTTCATTCAGAATTTCACGAATCTCAACAGACTGTGAGACCTTTTTCACTTTTTTTATATTGAAGTGTGCAAACTCATCCTAGATTGAGTTGATGACATGACTTTTATTCGATAGGGTGATTCAAGGAAGCAGTCTCCGAGGGCCCATTCCTCCTGGAATTGCAGCTTTGAAGAACCTGATTGATTTGTTAGTATTGCCTCACCTTCATTTTTCCCTAATGTCAATTCAGTTTCTCTGTGACTGTTTTGTTAACAAATTAAGCACTTTGTAAGAAATTAAAAGAACAAAGTTTACATATTTTATTGCACTAGTCATAAAAGAAATAATTTCTACTTGGAAATCTTGTTGAGTCTTATCCAAAATATTGCTAATACAATCCAACTCTCAGGAGAATTAGCGACCTGGGTGGAGAGGAAGCAGAGTTTCCACAAATTGGTAACAATATTAACATGACGACAATGTAAGGCAGAGACAAATGTTTGTCTTGAATTATTAGTCAAATTAACCATGATGATTATTCCAGTTTAATGGACAAATCACTGTGTTTTCAGGATCCTAAGAAATTGCAACCTTGTTAGAGAGGTCCCTGATTTCCTAGGGACAATGACAAGCTTGCAGACCTTGTTAGTAAGCAATGCGTCTCCTCCCTATACCCTGTAATTTAAGCTAGTGTAACTTAAAATTCTTTTACCAGCTTCTATGGAGCTTCGTTAATTTATTTTTGTGCTCATATTGAAGGAACTTTTCATTTTGGTTCTTGAGTTATGTTGATGGATTGAAAGTTCTAGCATCAGAATGACTCGGATTTACAAAAATCATAATTTTAATCAAATTGAAAACTATGATTTTCAGCATCAGACTGGGTGCAATAATGGACATGAAAACCACAGAAGCAGAGTAGCAATTATTACTATTATTATTAATATGTGAAATTAGCCATACACAGTCTTTTATGTCATTCCCATATATCCATTGTATTATTTCGTTTGTTCAAGGTTGAGATCTTACAATGTTTTGGTTTTCCCTTGTTTAGTTGACTAGCATCTCTGAGTATTTGCAAATTTAGGCTGGATGGAGATTGTTCTTTGGCCTGCTATTTGCTGCCATCTATCTCCAGATAGTCCATATATTTTCTCATTGATGTTAAGCTTAGCTGCCTTATTTTCTAACTGATATGTAAACACTGCATTTGCGCTCTCTTTGTGATAGATCTTTCTTTAGGTTAAGAGCTATGTTAATGTGCAGTTCTTATTTTTGGAGGCCTTCAACCTGTGCTGAACCTATATTCCTCAAGCAATCATGAATAAGAACTGTATCATCTTACGTAGTGTTACCTGTACCTAGTTTTATAGCTTCCATCTCTATACATTGTATTTTTTTACTTGGGTCGGTAAAGGGCAAGTTCATTGGTTGAGGTTGAAGATGTATGCTGTCTTAACAAAAATTCTGCAACATGTCATCACAATGAATTGGGACTGAGATAGCTCTGGTCTCTAAATTATAGCATTGACCTTCTCGGGTGTTCTCTTCTCCTACCCACCCCCCACCCGCCCCCAACCAACAACACCCCCACACACCACCACACCCCCCCCCCCCCCCTGTATGCCTTTTTTTCAGCCTTTTCTCCCCTTCTAACATAAGATAGAAGATTGTAGACTAAATCTCGCTAGAGAGAATTTTCTCATTTCTTTTGTATTTTTCTTGCAGGGACATTAGCTTCAATAAACTAACTGGACAACTCTCTAGCACCTTTGACAGTTTAACATCAGTCAGTTACATGTGAGTGTTACGATGTTTCAATAGATCACTTTAAGCAGTAATCACAAGGTTCATGTCATGTTGTTCCAACATCTCAATTCACTGTTATAACCAGCATTGAACATTATTACAATATCGCATACTGACATGACCACACTCACTTAAGATAGCTACACTGGTTACTACTTAGTCTTTAAAGTAATTTAACATAGTTACATTGGTTATGCCTTGAATTTACAAAAGCTGTTGCCAAAAAATTATCCAATATACAGGCTTGGTATAGTTTATTGCTTTTACTGGTTTATCTGTAAATAGACAAGGACTTTTCATCCTTTTAAATGATAAGAGAAAAGATAGAAAATGAGTAGATTGATACATATTTATTGAACTATTCCGGTCTCAAGCAGAATCTCTTAGGAAAGGCATATATACCAATTTCATTTGGTAGTGTAATCAGTAAATTTGTCACATATGGATTAATGTTGTAGAAATCAATTCTTTTACATATCTTTTTATGTCTTTTGGCATGACAAAATTGCAAGGACTCTATCTTATCAAGCTTGTGACTGCATTTCTCGTAGGCAGCATTTCGTTTGTTACATAGAACACCACATAGAAATCCATGTATTTCAATTCACTAATGTTTTAATGAGAATTTTTCCATAATATAAAGGTGAAAATAAAAAATTGACGGTTCATGGTTGTTAAATTCTTGTAATCCTAATGACAAGTGGAGCAAAGGGATCAACTTACAGGGAGTTGGGAGGCATCAGTTATATGCTTTTCTTACCTTCATCCTTGTAAGGCTAATTCAATGGATTCCTATTCCATGGAATAAAGCAAAAGAAGATCCTAATAGTTTTGAACACTTTTGATGTTAGAGTGTAATGATTCTAAGCAATAATTTTGGTACAATCTTTAACCAATCATTATAATGGCTCTGTCTTCCTATTTTGTCTTCTTTCTATATCCAGGTACTTGACTAGTAACCAGTTCACAGGACCAATGCGTGATTCGTTTTTGACCGCAAGGAACTATATGTAAGCTTACCTTCTGTCATTCTCGATATGTGTATTGCAACATCTCTGCCCATTTGTTAGGTGATGATCCTTCTTATGGCATGTTTATTTCACATGAAATTTTGCTGTTTCTTTTAAAATATTTGCACCCCAGACGTTAGAAAAGATATACTTCTTTATTTATTTATTTGGAACCATTTTAATTCCATGAAAAATAAACTTTCACCAACTACTGTATTTTTATTTTCCAAGGAACATATAATCCAAAGTAATGCAATGTTTGTCAAATTTTTAACCATTCCATTATATTGGAATTACAAGAAGTGCTATGGATTCCATTTCAGTTTGTAAAACAGCTTTCTGGTTTCTGTTGTGTGATATTTATTTATTTATGTACAGTAACAATTTTATTTTTTTCCCATCCCCTGGAGGATAATGTATCCTTTCTGCCATTTTCTTGTCCAGTGATCTTTCGTACAACAACTTGACAATTGAAAGCTCAAGATGTCCAGTGTCAAATGTGTACGTACCAGCTACCCTTTTAGGGTTCACATTTTTAAGAAGTATTCTACATATCAATCTGACTTTTGATTTCTTTCTCTTCATTTCATTTTTCAGGAACATATTTAAGGCTTCACCAGAAAGCAACAACTCGTATGTTTAAGAGTGACTCCACTCTCAAAGATTTTTGAATTTATTAACAACTTAAATTTACAATAAAATGGTTATGATATTCAAAATGATGCTAACTTTTCTGAGATATCTTCTTCTTGTTTGACTAGTGGAGAAGTTTCATGTTTGGGAGGCCTGCAATGCCCAGGAAGTAAGTCCAATAGCCAGAACTTCATTGGATGTCATCTATTACTCAAAATGCTGATATTCGTTTTCACAATATTAACTTTTTGTGCTTTGGGTTTTCGGGGTTCATTACCCTCCAGGATCCGACAGTCTGTTCATAAATTGTGGTGGACCAGCAGTTAATATTGATGGAATACGATATGTTGCTGATGATGATTCAGGATCCCCATCAAAATTCTTTGATGATGAATACAACTGGGCATATAGTAGCACTGGTCATTTCATGGATAATTCTAATAAAATCACTTACATCTCTTCAAATACGACTGAACTCTCTATAGAAAATCCACAACTTTATACACATGCACGTCTTGCTCCCATCTCTCTTACCTACTATGCCTATTGTCTTGTTAATGGAACATATACGGTTAGTCTTCATTTTGTGGAGATAACGTTCACCAATGGTATTGACTATAGAAGCCTTGGTAGGCGTGTTTTCGATGTGTATATACAGGTAATCTAACAATTGAATACTTTGTCATTCTCAAATTCATTGGCTCGGAAAACTTGAATGTGTTTATCAATGCTATACATGGTACTTTTGATTTATTTCTATCAGGGTAAGCTGGTGCTGCGAGGCTTCAATATTGTAGATGAAGCCAAGGGAGCTGGAAAGTTAATTATAAAAGAATTTAAAGATATTGCTGTAACCAATGGTACTTTGGAAATACACTTTTATTGGGCTGGGAGAGGAACTCGTTATATCCCTGATGGAGGGGTATATGGTCCACTAATATCTGCTATCTCTATAGATTCTCGTGCGTAATGCTCTTCAATCTTTTGCTTTTAAATAGTATATGACCTAATGTTATGCATTGAGAAAAATGTCTCATTTTGATCAAAGTAGGGGGGCACTGTCCTCGTCTAGAAGCTAGTGCTCTGCTTTTTGCTAGTCTTTTTATGATATCTTTTTGTTGCACCGTATTAATATGCTGTTGTTTATGCCTATTGCATTCTTTCTTCGATGTTATAAAGGGATTACCTTGAACTTATTATCAATATATGTCATGCAGGCTCTAACGGGAATAAGATATCTGCTGGTGCTATTGCTGTTATAGTGGCTGCAGTAGCATTTGTTATTATCCTAATCTCGGTGTTTTGTTATTGGAGACATTTTAAACATGAACATGTCGGAAGAAGGTATTAACTAATCAACTTCTTGTTTTTATTGTACATGGATATTAGCTAAAAGCATAACTTTGGAGGGTCTTCTCAACTTTTAAAATGAAAATACATATAAAGTTTACTGTTTCTTTATCAGTTATGTTGTGTAGTTAAATAACATGGTATTTTGATTGGAAAATAGTAATAATATTATGGAATTTGACATGGAGGTTCTACATATGAATTGTAGCATCATGGTTTGGACTTCTATATGAAGGGGACTTAAATATTGACAAGTTTGAACTTTTAATTAAGTTCATTGTGAATTTCATCTAATATCAATATTTATCTTCTCCTTTAGACTATGGGTATTCATGCCTAAGTTGGTGCCATATATAAGCACTTGGATGGTAGATATGTATCAAATGAAGTTTGTTCATACCAACATATAGTAAATGTTCGATTTATAGTTTATATTTGCCTAATGTCGATGTAGATTTAAATGGTGTCAATTTGCATACAGGTAAATTTGCATTGAAGAGAATAAAAGCTGCTACGAATAACTTTGATGATACTAATAAGATTGGTGAAGGTGGATTTGGCCCTGTCTATAAGGTAAGTAATGATGCATGGACCTCAAAAGCCTCCTATACAGGAAAGAGAGAGAGGAAAGAAAGAGTTCCACTACATCTTAAAATAAGAAATATCATGGTCTTTTGTCCAGTTAAACTGGTTTAACTATATCTCAACTGTAGGGTGTCATGTCAGATGGTAGAGCAATTGCAGTGAAACAATTGTCTTCAAAATCGAGGCAAGGGAACCGTGAGTTTGTCAATGAGATTAGCGTGATTTCTGCTCTTCAACATCCTAATCTTGTCAAACTCTATGGATGTTGTATTGATGAGAATCAACTGTTGCTGGTCTATGAATACATGGAAAATAACAGTCTTTCCGGTGCATTGTTTGGTAACTGCAAGTGATCAATATGCTTGACATTGATTTCACTACAAAAATGACTAAATTTTTATTGAATTATTGAATCAGGTTCAAATGAGCATCAGCTGAAATTGGATTGGGCAACAAGAAATAAGATCTGTATAGGTGTAGCAAGAGGCTTAGCATACCTACATGAAGGATCAAGTTTGAAGATAGTGCATAGAGATATTAAGGCTAGTAATGTGCTCCTTGATGGGAGTCTTAACCCTAAAATATCTGACTTTGGTTTGGCGAAATTGGATGAGGAAGATAATACGCATATTAGCACTCGCGTAGCTGGAACCTAGTAAGATCACCCTCCTAATTTACTTCAAAATGGTGCTATGCATGGATGCACAAACAATGTTGAATGTATTAATGCATGTAATATTATCTTCATTACAATAGATTGTAGTTGTGTCAACTGTGTTTAAAAATTGCATTCACCTTAGTGCACTTCACTTCTTATTGCTTCTTTTTCTCTCTCGGCACATATTTACTAGACATGAACCTCGATGAGGAAGAAGTTCGAGGCCATGGCTATTCTAGTGAGTTTGCTTTCACACAGAAAGTGCTGAGTGCATTATCCTGCTTTGAATTAACTCAATGATCCTACTACACTTCAAATATTTTCAAAGTCTTTTATGCTTAATTGCAAAGCTTTTTTTCCTTTTAAATTTTGGATCAGTTAATTAATTTATTTGATTATTTGTAACTAATTGAAGGAAATTGCTTTAGTGCATATTTATTGTTAATATGGTCGTTGATAAGTTTAAGTGCTAATCTTATTCTTTATATGACAGTGGGTATATGGCACCTGAATATGCAATGCAAGGCATTCTAACTGAAAAGGCAGATGTTTATAGTTTTGGAATTCTTGCATTAGAAATTGTTAGTGGTCGAAGCAATTCAGCAGGCATCTTGAGAAGGGATGGTTTCTTTGTTCTTCTTGATTGGGTAATTGGATCTTCTCTTTAAAGCATCTTAATTAAATGTTGGTAAATTATTTTGGGTCAAATTCTATTGTAGAACTTGATGCTTACTTTTTTTATATGCAACTGGTGAAGAGTCATGACATCAGCAAATCACAGTTGCACCAGGCATTATTAAAGCCTAAGGATTGAATATGAAATAAAAGCATTCTCTTTTATTGAATAATTTCTTCTAATTACTTCACCATCAAATTCTTTTTATGTGAATAACCAAAGGAAAAAGTAAAGAGATCCAATAATATATTTTGAAATTTCATGACAAAGTTATTGTTCTAGTGATAATGTACTTGATTTATAACCATTCAAATTCATCTGTTTCTAGGCCCGAGCATTGAAAGCATGTGGCAATTTGATGCAACTAATAGATCCAAGATTGGGTTCCAATTACAATGAAGAAGAAGTGATGGTAATGATAGATATTGCTCTACTATGCACCTGTGCCTGTCCAGCTGATAGGCCAAGTATGTCATCAGTAGTGAGCATGCTCGAAGGCAAGACAACTGTTCCTAGATTTGTCATCGATTCCAGAGAGTTCTTTATTAATCCCGATGAAATGGAGGCTATAAGAAAGCATTTTAGAGGAATTGAGACTTATGTAGATGTAGCTGATGAGACGACAAGACATAGAAGAAAGCATTTAGAGGAATTGAAACTTATGTAGATGTAGCTGATGAGACGACAAGACACAGCAGCCAAACAAGTACGAAGATAATAGGAAATAAACAAAATGAGGGTGAAGCCTATCCATTTATTTCAAATTCTTTTACATGGCCAAGTAGTAGTGATTGGCCAACAGAATAGTGTGCTATCATTGAATTTCTTAGATGACCAAAACACTGAGACAAGGATATGCATAGTTGAATATACTTTATGGTAGAACGTCTGCATATTTGATGACGGTGAAATATGTTGAGAGTAGTGGGCACAGATCACCAAGAATCTTTCTTTACACATGAAAACAATTTTAGTAAAACAAAAAAAGTTTATTATCCTATGGAATTGCAGTTATATTCATTAAATCTAAAACATCTCGTGGGATGGATAATGAATGAGCCAATGAGAACACTATGACATTATATGGATCTTATATGTCTTTGATCAAGTGTAATTTCAACGGGGTATATAGACAATTGCAGACGAAAACCTAACATCACCACATAAAGGGCTTAAGCATGTGTATGCAATTTTTAGGGAAAAAAAAGAATCAAAATTTATATTATAAAGAAAACACCATAATCCATTTTAAAATCACAAGAGGAAAATGTGATTTTAAAAAATAGATATTTAATAACTGCAACTTTCAAAACTCAATACCGCAGCAGGAAAAAAAAATGCCATTTTTGCAACTTTCCAATGTTACAATGCAATTTTAATACAGGAATTTGGTAATTAATATCCACTTTATTTATTTAAATAATTAATTTCATTAATAACCCTGGACAACATAAACCTTAATCGTTTTATGTTGGATTAATATGTATGGCACAATTTTAATTGTTTCCCACCAATCTATTAGTAATGTTGTTTTTGCTCATGAATGAAATATTTCTCATTCGCTTCCATATTCACCTTGACAAAGTTTTTAGTGAGAATGGGAAATATCAGAAGTGGAAAGACTAAAATGAGTAAACTGAAATTGTGTGAAAAACGCAATTGCCTGCTGGTGGAAAGCTCAATATCGTTGTTCAAAGAAAATTTTGCCACGCATCACATTAGAAATTCTAGATAAGTGTTGAATTCAATTCCAATGATTGAGAATACATGGTACACTGATAAGAAACCATTTGCCCAATCATTGCCCAAATTGTTTAAGAGGTTGGTAGAGTTTGATATGTACATCCATGATCCAGCTGTCTCTCATTTACTATTCCTATGAACATTTGAATCCGAAATTAATGGATGCTATCATGTTTAAATGTGGATTAAACTGTCCAAGTACCATGGGTTGACATGCTTTTTTTCGTAGTCTCACTCAATGAGATGTCTTCAGATGATGTAATATGCTCCCACACACTTTCATTAGTTCCAATATTTGCAACAGAATCTGATGATGGAACAGCAATCTTGCCTTCAAGCATGCTAACAACTGAAGACATGGTGGGCCTCAAAGTTAGAGACACTTCAGTGCACAGAAGGGCCACATTTATTACTGTGATCACCTCTTTTTCTTTGAAATTAGAACCCAATCTTGGATCCACTAGCTCCAGCAAGGTGGCCCTTCTTTTTAATTCTCGAGCCTAGAGCATAAATATGAAAATATTATTGTTAGAATGGGATAATTTGAATTTCACTTCCAAAGCCATTGATCAATGTCTATGCACCACCTATACTTCTAGAAATACTTTACCGCTTCATAATTATGAAAATATGCATTTAGTTTTCAAACCATTGAAAAAGTTTAAAATCTTCATCAGAAGGCCTTTATATGCTAACATTTTCTGGAGATTTAGAGTCAGTTTCGAAAGTATGTATGTATTTTCAAAAGTAATCGGAAAGTAAAATTATGTCTGAGAGTTTAGAGAATGAATCCATACCCCAACTAATAGCTTTTAGGGTAAATTTACAATTTACCAAAAAAATAGTACAATGTCTAGCAGAATCCACAGGAGAATATCATCCAGCTTACAAAAACAATTATACTACTAACAATTTCATACTTATCATGAACACATGAAGAAAGAATTGAGAAGCATAATTTTCCATTAAAATGTTACTTCAATCCGATTAGTCCAAAAGTTTTTGTTCATGTGAAATGCTCTATGTGATTGACTTCATTTTTAGGATACTCTAATTTGCTTCTTCCTGTCATATTCATCAAGAAAACTACATAAATGATTAAAATATAACGCATGCAAGTTACCCAATCAAGAAGTATGAAGCGATCCATGTTATCCTTGGAGGCAGTATTTCTTCGACCGCTGACAAGTTCTAGAGCAACAATTCCAAAACTATAAACATCGGCTTTATCAGTTAAGTGACCCTTCATTGCATATTCGGGTGCCATATATCCACTGCAAATTAAAAAAATCTTATTATTAAGCTTGCAAAACTTTAAAGGCACAAAATCCCAAGCATGTCTTTCGATCAGAATCAATCAACCTATTATGATTATGCAAAGCTCATAGCATTCTTTCTTTTTTGTTATGGAATAAAGGTAATAGCCCACATCATATCTACAAGCTTGAACTTTTAGATTAGATGGCCGTGGTGCTAACCTTAATATGGTATCAGAGTAGAAGGTCAAGAGTTAAGACCCCTGAATACTCGTTAAAAACCTCTTTGAAAATTTAATCGTCTACTTGATAGGCCTTAGTCAAAATCAAAGTCCCATCCCACACCATATTTACAAGTTCAAGCTTTTAGATTAGATGGTTATGATGCTAACCTTAATATTTTTTATAGAAGATTTTATATGTAAATGGTTATGATGTTCAAGAACTTCATGGAATGATATTACATTTCATTCCTCTCATTATCTGACTCCCTTTTGTTTTCTCTTGTTGGTTCAATATAAGGATAAGATACACTCACCGTGTTCCAGCAATCTTCGTGATAATATGTGTCTTCTCCTCCTCTTTCAGTTTTGCCAAACCAAAATCTGATATTTTGGGGTTGAGATTTTTATCAAGCAGCACATTTGTTGATTTAATATCTCTGTGTATAATCTTCAACCTTGATTCTTCATGAAGATAAGCCAAGCCTTTTGAAATGCCCAAGCATATTCTTCGTCTTGTCGACCAATCCAAATTCAATAGATTCTCAGTACCTTTTAAGTTAAAATAGCAACAACATGATCCTGAATCAGATATCCCAGTTGAGGAAGAATTAAGAAGCATATCAAGAATCCGAGTACTACCAAACAACACATGAGCAAGGCTGTTGTTTTCCAAGTATTCATATACTAAGAGCAATTGATTTCCTTCAGCACAGCATCCATGGAGCTTTACAAGATGAGGATGTTCAAGAGCAGAAATCATCCCAATCTCATTCAAGAACTCACGATTTCCTTGGTTTGAATTCATGGACAGTTGCTTCACTGCAACCATAGTGCCATCTGACAAAAGGCCCGGAAATTGAAGTTTTTTGAAATGATCAGTGGCTTCAATTTGATGCATTTTCAATATCAAACGACACCTAATTGTGCTTTTTGCCTTTCTGTGGGGTGAAGTCAGGATTTGTTCCTTCCGTTACCTTATAAACTGGGCCAAACCCGCCTTCTCCAATTTTATTAGAAGCAGCAAAATTATCAGTGGCATTTTTTATTTGGTGTAAAGTGAACGAACCAATTTGTAGGTTGGTGCCTTTAAGATCTGCATAGAAACTTTGTAAGGAACTTCACTATGATTGAAAATCAAACTGCAATAATTTTCATGCATTACCTTCTTCAAATGTATCTCTCTGTCTTAGGCATCCTCTTCCATGGTAAGTACCAAGGATTAATAAAAGAACAAATATTACTGCAGCTATAATACCAACGATGGCATAAGGAGATATCTTAGTTCTCTTTGACTTCTGTGGTGGTACAAAATCTGCAGGATGAGAGGAGAAAAAGTGACCGTAAAAACTATAAGGGGTCCACAGGAGTCCATGAGGAAACTTCAGAACACACAGCTTAAATAGTGAATGATGGTGCTACCTGCTATATCTAATTTAGTATGAAACTTCAACAGAAACTTCAACTCGTATACAGGAGATTATGGATATGAGCTATGTTATTTTTAGCAAAAAATGGTCAGGAGGATCATGCAACACAGCATAAGAGTGACTAAAACAAATGAAAGTGGCTACTTGCATACCTTTTGGATCAACAGAGATAGCAGATATCAAAGGACCATAAAATCCTCTCGTGGGGACAGAAAGAGTGCCTTTGCCAGCCCAATAGAACCGTATCTCAAGCTTGCCATCGTTAATAGAGACAGTGAAGCTTTTAACAATGGGCTTCCCAATACCCCCAGCTTCTTGTGCAATGTTAAAATCCTTTAGCACCCGCTTATCCTAGAATCATTCAACCAATCAGCAACTTACAGAAGAAACGTGATCAATAAATTTCAAGATAGTCATATAAGAGCTACTCCATCTCCATTCAATTCGTTGGTCGGGTTGTTAATTATAGAAAATAAAAGCTCATAAGCACAAACTTCAATACAAAAAGAAAAATAGATGACAATAAGAGTATACAAAGTCATTTTACCTGAATATAAACATCAAATACACGCCTGCCAAGACTGATATAATTACCATCATCAGTAAAAACGATCTCTGCAAAGTGAAGCTTGACAGTGTAGTTTCCATTCATCAAACAGTAACCATAATATGTGAGAGAGAGGGGACAAAGGCGTGCGGTCATATAAAGTTCTGGATTCTCCATAGAGAGTGTAGATTTGTTTGACCATATATATGGATGACTCCTGTCCGAGAAGTGGCCAGTGCTACTGTATGCCCAATTATATTCACTTTGAAAGAATCTTGTAGGTGATGCATCATTGTTGTCTTCATTGTATGCATTTTCGCCTATCATTATTTCTCTTCCACCACAATTTATATGGAGACTCTGAAAATCTAAATGACAAGAGGAAAGATTATTGACTTCTTTCAAAAAGGGGGAATCATATCATTGTCCTTTGATAGAAAACTTACTTTCAAGACATTGAAGGTTCGCTAAACATGAAACACCTCTGTTATTATGAAAGAAATCAAGACTTCAAACAAATCAATGTCCTTGCTTAAAAAATATCATTGAAAAGGTAACATGTGAAACAGTATGATAACTAAAGTAATCTAAAAGTAGAGCAACGTGGAAAAAATATTTGAGTGATACACGTACGAATTATTGCCTTTAGACGAGCTTGCAAACAAGTTCCTAGAGAGAAGCACAAGAGAGTTAATAAATATCCATGATATACTAGCCTTGGTTTGTGCAGTCTCATAGAGAATGTACTTACACACTCCTCGCCCCACATCTTGATCCCTCAGTTGTGAAGTTGTTGTATGAGAGATCACTAGAAAACACAAATCACATAAATTTATCACTTTGGATGAAAAATTATGTGGTTTTATTCTCTTACATAATGTGGTATGATATCCTATTTAATTTCAAAATCTAAATGAAAGAATCATAAGCAAGAAAGTTATATAAGATCTCCAATAGGCTTACATATTTTCTCCTTTACTCAGAATCCATTTTGGAATTGGTCCTGTGAATAGGTTTCCAGTTAGATACCTACATAACATCATAGTACTACATTGAGAATGATGGAAAAATTTTGAGGATTCTAAAGAAGATAAAATTTAGCTTTTCAAAAAGATGACAAATCCATTATTTGAATACCTTCTATTTTACTTTCTCTCCTAAATGCAGTTATAAAAAAAGATCATAGATGCTAATATATGCAACAATAGATAACTTCTCATCAATCACTGCTAGCTAGAATAATCTCTCTAACCAGCTAAGTAATTTTGAAGCCACATGTAGCTTTGAGTTACCACTGTCTAATTTTTCCATGGAGCATGAATCAATGAAAATGGGATGTCATGGCTGTGCATAGATCATTAGTTGTATTTTTGGTCACTTACAGCAGAATTTGATGTGACTATTGCTGATTAACTTAAAAGGTTAAATTGATAGATAGAGACATCAGTCCCCTTTATACCAACTCTAATAGCCTTTCCTTTTTCTGGGTAAATCTTTATCGCTTCTCACGCTTATCAGTCACAGCAGTAACATACTTGCTAAGAATAGAATTTGTGTAGCTAGAATTTAAGCCACAATGTAGTTAAATTTTTTTTCTTTCAATAAAGTTTAGGCCTGGCAGAAATGTGATATGTTTTCCGCTGTCCAAATTAATTTCTAGTACCATCTGGTATATTCTATTATTTTGGTAACTGCTTCAATCATCAATCTGTAAGAGGGTAACATGTTCTTATATAATACTTATTCTAACCTTAATATATATGCTATCTTCCCCTTCACATTCTTTCATCAAAAGTTTTCCTAAATTGTAAGTTCTGTTCATTCACAAGTCCTAAAATCATTTAAAAGCTCCCTTTAAAGCCTCTTAATAAATTCCTACACTTGCAATAATAGTGAAGTTTCCTGTCTAGAGAATTGTACTGATAGTGCATATAATCAAAACCATGTTCAAGACCTACTATATTCTTAAGATTAGAAATGAGGACTCTTGACATACACCATGGGGCTTCTTTGAGCTTGAGTGGAATGGTTTACCAAAATTACTAGATTGGAGAAACTTATATTGCGCATTCAAGAGAAATACAATAATTTGAACCACATACACATATGTTATCGTTGGCAGATTTTCAAGGCTGCTTGGGAGTCCTCCGGTTAGTTTGTTGAAGCTAACATCTCTAAAAAGGAAAATGAAAAAATAATTAGATCCAAATTTGGCACATGTGTTCTCCTCACATCTGTTCATCATGAGTTATTAATAGAAAACAAAAGTGATGCACAGACAATATTTAATCCCAATTTACATAATGTCATGATTGGTGGTATATGCAAACCATAAGCAAAGTGCTTCTTTCTATTGAAGTTAACTCCTCAATTTAATGGTTTAAAATCTTTAACTTGTAAATAAAGAGTATGCTTTCATATTTATTACTTAGTATTTTCTTGAAATAACATGTGACGAAGTTCCAGGAATTTATATATATATATATTTTTTTTTTTGCTTGCCTATAGTATAAGACTTGCTTATCTTTGAACAGTAACTGATATGTAAATATCTTAACCGATGTCAATTCATCTACAAGATTAAACACAAAAATCAAATGATGGAAATGGGGAACTCACAAGGTACGTAGGTTTGTCATCTGTCCTACATAATCTGGTAGCTCACCTATGAGATTGCAGCTTCTCAAAATCCTGTAATGAAAGATAGCATATCATCAGCATTCATCAAATAGACCAAAGAGAAATAATTGTTCTTAAAATATTTTCAAAATTAAAAAACGAATTGTCTTACAATATTTTCATACTAAGGTTACCAAGTCGTGGAAAAGGCCCTTCAGGTCCACTCAATTCACTGATTCTCCTACATGTTAAAGTAGAATCAAGTATGAAACTAGTAATCAAGACCTACATAAACAAACTCAGCAAAAGCAACTGAAACAACATACTTACAATTCACTCAGGTTGTTCCATGCTTCAATGCTGGAAGGGATAGGCCCTTGGAAACCACTTCCTTCCATCACTCTATCAACACGAAGGTTTTCAGTAAACCTGAAGATTTAAGGGCAGTTATGAACAAATATAGAAGGTGAAGTAGAGAAGCTCTCACAATTTTTGCATATTTGTCCAGTTCCCTATGAAATCTGGAATCTTTCCTGTGAATTGGTTATCACAAAGCCACCTGCAGTGTGGTGATGAGAACGTATCCAACAACAAAAAAAGAAATAAAAGTGATCACAAATCACAAAAATATGACTGAAGTGATTACAAATTACAAAATACAAAAATATGACTGAGCCTATATTTAGTAGCTCAATTTTTAGAATATGATGTGGTATTAGAATCATAAGTTCTAGTTTCAAATCACCATTTTCACCTTATTTCATTGTTCTACAATAAATTGTTAAAAATATAAATATATAAACCCACAGTGATCTAATTTTAAAGGATAAATTGTACAAGAAGTTCACAACGTTTAGAGTAGGTTCATTTGAGGTCACAGTGTTTTGAGTGGTTTATTTGAGGTTATAATAATTCAAGAAATGGGTAAACTGAGGCCACCATTAAGACGTTTTAAAAAGAGAAAAATTTAATTAAAACTCAACAAATCCGTACGTTATAACACGCGTCAGTGGTGACCTCAATTGACCCACTTCTCTAAGTATTGTGACCTTAGATAAACCATTCAAAACACTGATAAAAATGAACTTATCTCCAAACATTGTGACCTTTTTGATTTACCCAATTTTAAAGCTTGCAGACATTTGTGGTTTTGCTTACTATTAAGTAATGGATGTAAAAACTATAGTATATCTAAAATCTTAATTTCTGCTCTCATAAATTGTATATAAAATGTAAAATGTGTAAAAAATCTTATATTTTATATCTGAAATGACCAATGTTAAGCTAAGCTGATGCCTGAAGCGTATTAGACTATAAATGCAATATGACACATGTTTTTAGTAGGTTAACCTTTTAGATGAGTTGGCTATGATGGATCAATGTCTAACAAATACAAAAAGTAAAAAGCAGTGACTAACAGGCTTCTCAATGATGTTAAATTTGCGAACGTCGAGGGCAGATCACCAGTAAAATTGTTCGAGTTTAGAAACCTAAAACAATACAAAAGTAAACATTGTTATGTTAGAACCAGTAGTTTTAATGTACGACATTTATTAGCTAAAATAATGCCATATTTGGCACTTCAATGTTGAAATACCAAATATGATTTTTTTTTTTTGTTTCGAGAGAACTTAGGACCATGAGAAAATTAACTTACACTTTGTATAAGTTGTGCAAGTTTCCAAGTTCTAGAGGAAGAACTCCTGAGAGCTGATTATCTTCAACACCACTGTGTATTGGAAGTCGAGAGTTCATATTTTTGCAACATGGTGTGAAAGGGAAATGTAAAGAGTTTATTAGAATGGACATACAAGCCTGTAAGAGTGGTTATGTTTCCCAACTCTTTTGGTATTGCACCGGATAATTGATTCTCAGAAAGAGCCCTTCATTAACACTCTAGCATAAGATATATAAATGCAGAATTATATGTAGAATTGATCAAAGAGAAGGAAGTAGAGAAGAAGAGCAATACATTCGCTGAAGATTTTGCATCAAACCCCACTCTTTCGGAATTGTACCTTTAAGGTAGTTGGACAAGACATCACTGTTTACAACTGTAACCATTAATTTGGTAGCAAAAAACTAAAAACACTAAGTGAGAATTACATAAATATTATCAATCCTTTTATTTATATAACGCAATGATTAATTAATATGAACATTTGCATCTCCTTGTTTACACATTCATATATTCATGACAATATATGAGGTCCATTTATTTCATCTTATTTTTGTCGTTTTGACATCTTTCATTTTTTTTTTTTCAAATAGACATTTATCAAGAAACAAATATAGATAAAAAATAGATATTTTTACTCATAAATAGATCAAATAAATTAGATACAGGTAAGATACAAAATCAGATATAGATAAGATACAAATGAAAATAAGACAATCCGAATAGACCCATAAAAGCTAGAAATATGGACTGCAGCTCAGTAAGAACAAGCATAGTTTTCCTAACCCATCATACGCTGGCTTCAGTCAACTACAATTATTAATTAGTACAGATAACTCAATCTACTTTGATTGCACACAAACAAATCCCCTGCTTATGTATGAAAAAGTTTACACCAGATTGATCAAAACTCCGAAGTCGTGCATATGGCTTTTATCTAATGCAGATTACTTGATCTGTTTTATTTCATATGTAAAAATACTCTGCTTATGTATGGAAAAAAGTGAACACATATAGAGAGCTTTGAATTACTCACAACATTAGGAGGTAAGGGAGTTGGACCAGCTCCGGTGGGAGAGTGCCTTGTAGATGTTGATGCCTCAAAATTCTAAATTGGATTGCACATTCAAAATAAAAAAGGAAAACAGTCATGAATGAATAGGTAGGTAAACAAAAGGTGAACCAATTTTCTGATAAATTTTGTCTATGTTGCAAATGTGACCAAAGATGAAGCAAAATAGGTTAAATATATAATTTAAAGCAATTTCAAACAACCCGTATTGCGTACCTTTTAAGTTCTTATGACTTTTGATAATTATGTCCATCTGTGAATTAAACTATATTGAAGCCTAAAAAATGTCACGATTACACTCCTTTTAGCAACGTTTTTGGGCTTCGGCCACATTTAATCATGAGAAGAAAGCTTAGCCTTTGATGTGGTGAAAGAAGAGATGGCAATTCTTTTTTTTTTTTTTAATTGGGAAAGAAATTATTTGGAATTTATTTGTCCCTTTTAATTATTTTGAAGTTTGTGGACTTTTAAGAAATTTCATTTATTTGTCATCTATGAATTTATTTCATCATTCAAATATTTTTATGTTTGTAGACCTTTTTAGGAAGTTTCCCTACGATCTCCAATCAAAAACCTCTTCAGTATACTCAGTGTCAAAAACTGGTTTTCCATTACCAATAGTCTCAAAAACAGCTTCATTCTCCTCCTCTTCGTTCTCAAAAACTGGATTTGCATAAGAGTAGAACCAAAGCATCTTCTTATACGTTTTCATCTCAGTTTCCAACACCTTTGATCTTCCTCGACATGAGATCTACCATACCTACGTAACAATTCTTCGTAATGCTCTTCTTCATTAAAAGAAGATGAATCATCATTTGCCTCATCAAAGTTGAAATTCCTATACTAGTTTTGGCTCTCCATAAGCACATCCATATCTCAAAAAGATGATCAACCATTACATCCAAGCGACACTTCAAAGTTGCATCTAACCTTTCATCGATCATCCGTTCGATTCTCCAATCCAAATCATTATGATCATAGATCTCATCCACTACACGCCGTTGATTAATTTGTCTACGTTGTGCCATGACACTCCAAGAGCAAATGCAGTTCTGATACTAATTGACGCAGCTAAAGAAAACAGATAACTATCATGTTGCGTTGATTCTCAGAATACCCCAAAAAACGATCTTTAATTATCTTTTGATTCTGTAAATACCTAGATAACTACCATCCAAAATTCAAATAACAATTGAATAATTAAAATGTTTTGGGAAAAATGAGCAAAACGACTCAAATTTCTATTTTTTATGATAATTGAATAACTGATTAATTGATTCCTTAATTTGCCTAAGGGTGTCCAATATAAAGTAAAAATCTAAAAATTGCCAAAAAAGAAATACTTCCTAAAAAGGTCTGCAAATGTAAAAATATTTGAATGATGAAATACATGTCTTAGATGACAAATAAATAAAACTTCCTGAAAGTCTACAAACATCAAAATAATTAAAAAGGAAAAATAAATTCCAATTAATTTCTTTCCCAATTAAAAAAAATTGTTGTGGTATCAAAGTTGCGTTCACTTCTGAATTATCGTGGCACCTTGTAGGCAGACCAATCAAAGGAGTGCAGTTGATGAGATTTATGATCGTATTAATCTAGATCATAGGATTGGAGGAATGATCGACGAGAGGTTGGATGCAGCCTTGGAGCGTCAATTAGATATGGTGGTGGATTTGTTGGCAGTGAGGATGGTAATTGAATAACTGATTAATTGATTCCTTAATTTGCCCAAGGGTGTCCAATATAAAGAAAAAATCTAAAAATTGCCAAAAAAGAAATACTTCCTAAAAAGGTCTGCAAATGTAAAAATATTTGAATGATGAAATACATGCCTTAGATGACAAATAAATAAAAATTCCTGAAAGTCTACAAACATCAAAATAATTATAAAGGAAAAATAAATTCCAATTAATTTCTTTCCCAATTAAAAAAAAATTGTTGTGGTATCAAAGTTGCGTTCACTCCTGAATTATCGTGGCACCTTGCAGGCAGACCAATCAAAGGAGTGTAGTGGATGAGATTTATGATCGTATTAATCTAGATCATATGATTAGAGAAATGATCAACGAGAGGTTGGATGCAGCCTTGGATTGTCAATTGGATGTGGTGGTAGATTTGTTGGTAGTGAGGATAGACGAATTAATTGTCAGTCAGAATAGGAATCTTAATCATATTCATAAGCAGTACCCTAATCCATTGTTTGATGAAGAAGATAAGAGGAGTTAGGAAACTAGGATGAAAATGGAGGAAAAGATGCTTTGGTCTTACTTTTATGAAAACCTAGTTTTTGAGAACGAAGAAGCGCAGGTCGAAGCTATTTTTGAGGCTAATGGAGAACCGATCATTGATATTTATGTTGATGAAGAGGATAATGTTTTCAAGGCTGTTGGTGATGGTGAACCGATTTTTGATGTACCAATTTTTTATATTAATAATATTAAACAGGAGGATGTGATGCAATGGAAGAGATGGGACACAACTACTTGGGAAAATGGCATAGGATGAAGAAGAGGAACAAGCATTGAATGTTCTACTCCGGCCCTTACATCGCCGGCCTTGGGAGTTAAGTTGCCGGCCTTTAGTTCTAAACCACGAGCATAGGAGCGGCATACTTTGCTTGTCTTTTATATTTTTCAATTTTTGTAATTAATAATGCAATCGATATCTTTAGAATATCATTTAATATTTTGAAAGAATATCTTTTAGTATGATTTAGTAGGATTTCTGTATTTTATGGAATATCTTTTATTAGGATTTTTCCATATCTTTTTATTTAGTTTATGATAGGATTTTTTTTATTTTCCCTTTTTAGTAAATTTTAGGCTTCTTATATTTTGTATGCCATAGGGCAAAATATATTCAAACCGACAATCTTGTGCAATTCAATGATCTTATGATAACCGAAGATCGCTTTCCGAGTATTCTTAGAATCAACATATTGTGATTATAAAACCTAGGTATTCTTAGAATTAATAGGTATTTGAAGATCACAAACCGGCAATCGTACGCGATTCAATGGTCTTGCGATAATTGAGGATCGCTTTTTAGGTTTTTTTAGAATCAACGGATTGTGATTATACTATAATCAACTATGCATACCTGATGGTAGTCTGAGGGCTAAGATTATTCAGGAGTTCCACTGTGAGGGTCATATACGTAGAGATAGAACTTTACATCTAGTCCATGCATGCTATTACTGGCCATCCATTCGAGAGGAGGTAGACAGGTTTGTGCAACGATGTAGGATATGGCAAGTGTCCGAGGGGTCAACTACCAATGTTGAGTTATACTTGCCTTTACCTATGCCATCTCAGCCATAGGCAGATGTCAGTATGGATTTTGTCCTAGGTTTACCAAGGACTCAGAGGGATGACTCTCTTGATGTAGTGGTAGATCAGTTCTCCAAGATGGTGCATTTCATCCCTTGTAAGAAAACTGCATATACTGTGCGTGTGGCATAATTGTACTTTCGGGAAGTGTATGGATTACATGGTTTGCCTTCGTCTATTGTGTCTAACAAGAATACCAAGTTTTTGAGCCACTTCTAAAGGAGTTTATGGAGGATGGACAACACTCATCTAAACTTTAGCAGTACCTATCATCCATAGATAGATGGGTAGACTGAGGTGGTAAACAAGTCTCTGGGCAATCTTCTGAGGAGTTTATTGGTGAGAATTTAAAGAGTTGGGATCAAACGTTAAGCCAAGCTAAGTTTGCCCACAACCATGCAATCAACCACAGTACAGGTTTCAGCCCATCTTAGATTATTTATTCAGTCATTCTCGGAGGCCCGCTTGTTCTTTTAATTGTACCTGATAGAAGTCAGAATCATGGAAAAGCAGTGGATTTGATACACATTCTACAAGAGATCCATTAGACAGTTCACAACAACCTGAAAAAGGCTATAAGCCAATACAAAGAGGTTGTTGACAAAAAGAGACGACACTTGAAGTTTAATGTAGGAGATTTTGTATGGGCTGTTCCTATCAAGAATAGATTTTCTATTGGTAATTACAACAAGTTCTCCACCAGGAAAATTGGGTCAGTTGAGATCATTGAGAAAATCAACCCGAATGTCTACAGGCTCAGATTACCTAGCCATGTTCAGAACTCAGACGCATTTAACATGAAACATCTTATTCCTTACATGGGTGATAGCTCAAAAAATGATAATTTGAGGTCGAATTCTATTCATCTAGAGGAGGATGATATAGCAAAAGTAATAGCTTTGAGTTTCTGGGACAACAAAATTCAGGTGACGACAAGCTAGCTGGGAAGTTAGTTGGAATTGGAAGCCTACAATGATCTAACATCGGCAACCTTCATGTTGTCCAACACTGACGACTTTTGATCCAACATCGGCAGCCTTCAAGATATAAGCCGGCAGCCTTTAGCCGGCCTTCATTAGGCAATCACCTTTTTTTTTTTTTGTTTCGTTTCTTGCCTTTAGGGTTTCAAACTCCTATTAATATATGTTTTGGGTTTTGCTCATTGTAAGACATTCTCTACATCTTTTGTTTCATCAATATAGAGCAAAGTCTCTTTAATTCCAATTTTCAATAGATTTACTGATCTTTGATGCCATTTAATCGGTATTACTCGTTAGCAACTATTATTTGAATATAACACTTCCAGGTATTCCTTGAATCAATGGATTTGTAATAATCCATATGCTCCTACACTGCGTAAGTGGTGTTGTTTTTGAGGCTGGAGGGGATGGAGAACCTGTATTTGATACAGAACACATGGAAGAAGAGATTCTCAGAGGTGATAACAAGGTGAATGGATTGTCTTTTGATCAGAAGGAAATCATACCCTTAATTCTTTTTGAGGATGTCGATATCACTTTCCTCGAAGACCGTGGGTTTATCTCATCCATACAACACATTATTGAGACAACAAAGACATTGTTCTGCCAGAAACTTTGATGCACTTGAGGAATATGAAAGGATAATATAATCATAATCCGTTAATTCTAAGAATACTTAGAAAGCAATCCTTGATTATTGCAAGATCGTTAAATTGCACACAATTGCCAGTTTATGAAACTTAAGGGGAATGATGCAATCAATAATAATTCAATCAATATTTTTTCAATATCTTTTAATAGCCTTTAATTGAATATTTTAATTACTTTTCATTTATGTCTTTTAATGACATTTTTTTTTTCAGTTGTGATTCAAAAGATATCTTTTGAATGCCATTTAATATCATTTAATAAGATGTCTTTTTTAATCTTTTTTCCTTTATGAAAAAAGTTAGTTATCATTTTTCAATGAAAAAAAATTATAATGTAGTGGAAGAGATGGGACATAACTACTTGGGAGAATGGCATAGGATGAAGAGGACAAACAAGTGTTGAATGTTCTACATCGGTCTTTACATCGTTGGCCTTGGGAGTTAAGCCGCCGGCTTTTAGTTCTACATCGCCAACGTTAGAGCGGCGTACTTTACTCGTTTTTTGGATTTATCAATTTTGTAATTAATAATGTAATCAGTGTCTTTAGAATGTCATTTAATATTTTGAAAGAATATTTTTTAGTATCATTTAGTAGGATTTTTAGATTTTATGGAATTTCTTTTATTATGATTTTTCCATATCTCTTTATTTAGTTTATGGTAAGGATTTTTTTTATTTACCCTTTTTAGTAAATTTTAGGTTTCTTATATATTATACGCCATAGGGAAACACATATCAGCTTTTGACATTTGAATGACATTTAAGTGTTGTCTTGTTCTTTATCCCAAATTTCGAATTTTTGTGTAGGACTTCGATTTTTTATGCCAGGTACCTAGGTATTCTTAGAATCAATAGGTATTTGAAGATCACAAACCGACAGTCGTACGCGATTCAACAGTCTTTCAATAATCGAGGATCGTTTTTTATGTATTCTTAGAATCAACGGATTGTGATTATATTATCCTTTTTATATCCCGCTGCATCAGTATGTGATCGGAGATAGTAAAAAGAATTTGGTTATTAGGAGTTCTTGTATGACTCCTAGAGCTGTTAGAGATGTTTGGATGAGGAGTAACATTTTTCAATCCACTAGCCATGATTGGATCAATTTTTTTAAGGCTTGTGTGGTTAATTCCAAGTGGTTTTTGCAAGATATCGTGAAAATTCCAGAGCGAATTTTTTCCAATTGAGGGACAATGATGTGGTGGAAGAGGTGATGGCAATTTTTTTAAATTGGAAAGAAATTAATTTAAATTTATTTATTCATTTTAATTATTTTGAAGTTGTATACTTTTAAGAAGTTTCATTTATTTGTCGTTTATGATATTTATTTCATCATTCAAATATTTTTATGTTTGTAGACCTTATCAAGAAGTTTCATTTTTGACAAATTTTAGATTTTTGCTATATATTATATGCCTTAGGGCAAATTAAGGAATCAATTAATTAGTTATCATTTATCAGATATACAGATTGAGCCATCTTGCTCTTCTTTTACCTAAATTTTCGAATTTGGATGCCAATTATCTAACGATTCATAAAATCAATAGATAATTGAAGATTGTTTTCAGGGTATTGTAAGAATCAACGGAACGTGATAAATTTAATTTCTTTCGTTACGTCGTCATATAAGCTAAAAATTCAACATATAAACATGATTATTTGACAAACATTTACCAAATTCTTAGGGAAAAAAAGCTTAGAGGCATTTTTTCTATTAATTAATGGGAAAAGGAAACTAATATTTGTAATTTAAAAAAATTATAAAAATTGCATTGGGATGAAAATTATCCCAAAAATAGGTAACTTGACCTCATCTCTTAGAAGATGATTTCAGATGGGGTCATAAGTGACTGACCTCGTCTCTTCAAGAGACAGAGTTATTATGGTGGAGCAAACTCATCTTTTGAAGAGACGAGTTTGGCAAGGCCAATATTTTTCCCGTCATTCGAAAAAAAAAAACCCCTAAATTCTATCACACTAAAACCCTAATCTTAATTGTAATTCATTCCAGTGCTACTTTTTTTTTTTTTTTATCAAATTGGTGTGAGTTATTGGTTAATTTTGATCAAATCACATCACATAGGCATCAATTCGTGAAATCACATTGTGGATATGCCGAACATACATACTGGTACATCTACAAAATATTTCGATGGGTATAGTGCGATCATCAAGTATTGGATCAGTTGTACAGGGGTCATTATATGATATATGATAAGATCATTATTTATATATGGTATATATGGATGTATTTTGTGTTCATTACTTGCTGATCTAGATGTATACTATAAATTGCAAGTAGATTTCATTTACCAGGTCCTTAATATACCGTTTGAGGACACTCTTGCCATTGCACGAGATGTTATTCGTGCAATGGATGAGTTTATGAGGCTTAATATCAATGATCCAGCAACAGTAGCTCCAGTATGAGCACCAACACCTGATATCATTGATAGTAAGGATGCCTCACAGCCTCAGCCAACATAGAGACACATACCACATAGAGAGAGATGTGGGCAAGGATGAGGTCAAGAGCAAGGGCAAGACCGAGACAGAATTGTAGATATTAGAAACGAGCTTGCACCCCCACATATTCAGCATGATAAGCCTAGAACATCATCATCCTCATATGCTCATTAGCTAGACACCTCGATGCTAAACAGTTTATATACAGTGGTCTATACCCTCTAACTCCATAGAAGAGGCGGCCATCATCGCTAGATGCTATGAGAGGGGCCTCACCTAGGTGAAGATGGGGATGGGGATGCCACACTTATACAGGTTAATCCATCTATGGAGCATCATCAATAAGCTCTGGATTAGCCTAGATACCTTCATCGTAAATTTGTTAGTAGAGACAAGGGAGGCAAAGCACCTAGAAGTAGAGTAGATTTTATCATTTGTTTTGCTTATGTTTTATGATGGTTGTATATAACATTATATATATATATATATATATATATATTTGATGTAATGAATTGAGCAATAGTGTAACTATTTTATATATCATGTTTTAGGAGCTTTTTATTATGTTGATGATGAAAGATTAGGTTTGGGTTTAGGTATTGGGAATACTATTATAGTTAGATTGTTGTAGTTTGGATGTTATTTCTTTATGGTGGGTGGCTGATTGATTTTGAGAATACTTGACTTTATGCAAGCGATCGTACATGATTTTGACATATTACAATTATATAAAAAGCTAGAGCATGTTTTTATCAACCTCATCTCTTGAAGAGACAGGTTTGACTCTTCTACAGTAGCTTCGTCTCTTCAAGAGAGGAGGTTGTATGACATACTTAACCTCGTCTCTTAAAGAGACGGTACCAGTCACTTATGACCTCCTCTCTTTAAGAGACAATATCAATTTGCCTAATTTTAGGATGATTTTCATTGTAGTAGCATTTTTATAATTTTTTTTTTTAAATTACAAATATTAATTTCCTTTTCCTATTAACTAAAATGAGAAGATAAATAAAACTTTTATATAACTTACCTGTTTAAATATATACAATCCAAGTTCTTTTAAAATAAAAATTACAACGACTTATATAATAAAATAGTCAACTTTTTCTAAATAAAAATCAATAAAATATCGCCTAAAAATTATAATCTTTAACAAAAGTGGTTGCAAGATAAAAAATATGTTATTATTATTTAATAAAGTACATGTTTCGGTGTAGATTTATTGTACTTGAAAGTTGTGCCCTCTATATAATAGAATACATGTTATAAGGTAGGTAATGGATTTCAAGATCTCGTACTCGTGTTCTATCTTGTGGGAATAGGTTTTAGAGAAACTATACTAGGATCTTACATGTGACTTCAGATAAAAATTAACACATAGTGTAAAGTTTTAACTAGATTATGAAAATATCCAATGCCTTATAACTTATTTCTTTTGAAGACACGAGTATAAGGTGCCCTTAAAATAAATAATATATATACATACATACATATATATATATATATATATATATTATAAGATGCCAAAAGTGGTCTGTATGTTTTATTGAATATATATTTGAAAACGGTTATCGAAACTTTGATGGAAGTCCATTTTAAAATATATTCTCATGGGTAATGGTGGAAAAAGAAATTAAATTTTAACCCAATAGCCCTGTATAAAAAAACAAAATGGATAGGGTTAGGGTATGATTGGTCAATGTGATAGTGGCCGCCAAGCTGGGCATGTCCACCTAACGCACAATAGTGGCATTAGCTATAAATGAAAAATAAAAATGGCATGTTGCTTTAAAAGTTAATAGACAAAGGAATATGGACGTTATAATTTCTTACAGAAAATTTCAACGGATAATTTGAGACATTTGGTAATGGTAAATTATCAATATTATTTATATATATACATATATATATATATATATCTTTTTTTTTTGTCCATTTTAACCGGAGAACTGTATATAAATTGAGTATATCTCTGTAATAAAACCTTTTTTTTCTTCAATTTAGATTCACATAGATTTACCTTATGATTTCCCATTTATTTTCTTTTTAAAGTTTGCTATTGTCTAGCCATTTACAGCACTGACCAATGACAAGAGCAAGGATACAGAGTTGCAATTGCATTTACATGATGATCCGAGAAATGAATTCATACGAGTGACATGCCATTGGGATAAGGAAAAAAAATTATAAAAATCTCTGAATTGAAAATAATTAAAAAATAGATAAATTAAATTTTTTTTATTTAAATATACAAGTTCATTTATTAACTTGTCTTTTTAGAGATAAGTTCAGGATAATTTTATTGAATTCATATATTAAGAAAACGAGTTTAATATAATATAAACTTGTTGTTTGAAGATAAGATTATTTTTAATGGGACAAATTTTCTTTTTTGAAAACATACATTTTTTTTTCTCCTTAAACCACATGCCGTTTAGGTCATGTTTAGTTCATCAGTCCTTTTGGCATTTTTCTTTTTTTTTTTTTAAACCTTTTTTTGTCAACAAATAATACAGTGGCATTTTTATCTAAAAACATATCAAATAACCTAGGTGTAAATTATATACAAATAAAATATAGATACATATCAAATACAAAAAAAAAATCAAATAATTCATAAATAGTATGTGAAAATAAATATAAATCATAAATAATTAAGATATGAGATAAATATATCTAAATCTTACATATTTTCATTTTATAATGAATTATATTCACATCTGTGTTATTATATCACTTGATGTTAACCGCATCAAATATGACTCGTGATATTCTCCATGAATAGTAGTTTTGTTAACAACTGTAGGCGTGTCACGTTTTTACTGGTTCGCATCCACCACCTTTGAGAAAAGATTCAGCCTATAATTTATCGGTAATATTTTTTCATATCAATTATCAACAGAAATATTAAAATTTTAAAATCACTAATGCTATTAGGCAAAAAATAAGTGGGTGGTCGGTAAAACACCTAGATTTGGATTTTATTTTTTATCGAGGAGGTATCATATAAGTTTATAGGCCTTTACAGTCTCACGTGTAATACTGTAGGACGCCCATAAGTTTATTTAGGGCATCATTAAGATGTAATCAAATTTGAAAGGACCATCCATCTATCTCTCTTTACTAGCTACTGACTGAGTAGCCCGTGGCTGCAGTGAGAAAGAGAGAGAGAGAATGAAACGTACATGGTAACAACGTGGCAAACGGTGTTGTTGAGGTAAGAGCAGTCGCAGGTAACAGCATCATCCGGTGAAGTTTTCCATCCATACTGTCCACTGCATGGATCGGCACTGAAATTCCACACCTTCCCCAATTTTTCTCCTATATTCATCAATGCTTCCACTGCATGCAACACATAGTCGTCAAATACGAACTTCAGCGGTCAAATGATGTGATGAACTTAATTTTTAATACACATAGAAGGGGTGGGTTCTTACCTTCATCAGTGGGTAAAACCGTAGCTTCAAAAGTGAAGCCTTCGAGGATGCAAATGATCAGAGTGAATACGCAGCAAATAAATTTCAATAATGAGCTTGAGAGCGTCGGCATCTTTGGGCTGGCTATCTCTTCTCTCGAATTTAATTGGGAGTAGTAGTACTTAATACTATAATGGAAGAGACTGAGATTTTAATAAGGTAATGGGAAGGAAAGGGAGATTACAATTTAGCAAAGCCGCCTTGTTCTTTTGTAAGGAAAAGGAAAGGAATTATTTGCATTAGCATTGTCCGCGAGGCCAGTGGGTGTGGGGTGGGCGCCATGCTGACGCTGATGCTGATGGATGTGCCAGAATGTAAATTATCATATTCAGCCGACAAGCCATGTGAAATGTAAATATTTAATGGATGTGAAAACATATTTTGATAATTTTAAGAGGTAGTTGCATCAAGGTAAAGTTTAAGAGATATTTTCAAAAATTATAGAATTAATTGGTCGATTTTTTAAAACTTAAGGAAGCACATATTTTATTCAAAATAAAATATGTTTGAAAAATAATATTTTATTGAGCTACTACCACTTGAAGTTGAAATTCACCGAATGTTCTTGGTTTGATTGGAATTATATCCCAACTCATACCTAGTATTATTAACCATATTTTCTCCTTAGTACTTCCTATAAGATTATACTTAATAAAAAAATAATTATACAGTACAATCCTTCTCTTTTTCTAAAACACCCTATAATTTCCACATGAAAAGGCTTAGATCCCCTTAGTCAAAATCATGATCATATACTGAGATATTTAATATATATTAATTACTATAGTTATTTATTTTAATAATCGAATATCAAGAGTGCCATACATTTTTGTACGGTGAAATGAAATGAAATGAAATAAGTGGTAAAATGATAGCTTTATTTTTTTATTTGGATATAAATAATAGAAATGGATTGGATTGATATAATATTTGTCAAAAAGCATACTCAGTAATTATAATGGTAACCATTAATGAAACGGGATTATAATTTCGCCTTCTCAAGCATGATGCAGCTTTTAAAAATCATCCAAACATAAGAATTGAATGAAGTCCGCAATTATGATTTCATTTCGGGTACATCGTACATTCTCAAATACAAAAACATGATAAAAAGTTCCGTTAATGGTTGATAGACTGGATGATAAGCACAAGAAGTCAAGAGTTATTTCATGAGTTAGTCTGTTTTCTGAAGAACCATGGAATAATGCAGGCAGATTCCTTTTTAAATTGATAAAACATAAGGGTTATTCCTATCTAGAGATTTGATATGTCGAAACTCATCTCTTTTGAGTTATATTTTGGCTCTCAATTCAAATCAGATTGGCATGATTGTTAACCACAACCATGTAATGATATATGTATATTAGTATTTTGACTGAAGCCAATCAAGAAAGCTAGTAGATTAGATATGAATGAAATGAAATGATAACCCTATCAAGAAAACTAATCAGGCATCTTAAATAGGAGAATTTAATGTTTGGACAACAAATGGATATAAGATCATTGTTTAAGAAAAAAGAACTTACAGTTGTTTATGCATGAAAATGGGAAGTACAGAGTGCTGAAGCGTCAATCTCTCCCAGGTACTCTTCCAACAGAGCTGGTCCGACTTCAGTACCTGCAAGAATTGTATGTATCATTGTTTTGCCTACATATACTGCCGATGTACATTGATGGCCTATGTGTCCTGTGTCTTTTCATATTTAAACTTCTCTTGTTGGCTCATTTTAAAAATAGAGAACCCTAGGCACAGAAGTTCTATCTTTTCTCCATTGCTACTTGATAGAATTATGGCTTAATAGACTAGAAAACTTTTCTTTTTTATTTGAATAAGGATTCTACACCGCGATTAAGTGGAAAACATCACTTGTGTATGGATTTTGGCGTGGAATTCCTGATCAAGGTGATTCCATTCCTTTTGTTTTAATTCACATATTGGATTTTTTTAAAGGTTTCTCATGCATGATCTTATTAGGGCTTTTAATTGTTGATATGGATTTTTGAATTGTGGTTTATTTGTTGTTGCTTGAATCCTTCTTTGTATTTGAATTGTTAATGTTTATTCACCGAGCATGTGTTTTGGATTGAATCTAGAATTCATGTTAGATTAATATTGCAATTGAAAATTTTTTTTCTGATCAATTATGTGATTAGCTAATTGGGATCCAAAATCACATAAAAATATAGATTTTAATTCGATTAGGATTTAGTAACATTATACAAATTAGTCAACTAATAATTTTCTTAAGAATTGAAAACATTGGTCGGCTAATCTAGGATAAGACTCTCATCCTATATCTCATTGCTCCAAAAGTTGCGAATTGTATATTATTAATGAGCTAAAAAAAAAGAAAAAACAAAAGAATATTATCAATAAGTGCAGTACAAATTTGAAATTGTCTCTCCATTGGTCCACCAATAGTCTTATCTTGTCGTGACCTTCCTTACTATTATTATATTCAATCGTCCTTTTTACCAATATTATACCGTATTGGATCGATGTTTGAGCGGACATCTTTGACCTCATTATTCATTAATACGCCTCTCTTTAACTCAGCTCTTCTTTCTTCCCTCTTATCATTCATTTCAAGGTGTGAAGAATTGAGTTGTCAAAACATCTTGAAAATTCTCAACTCTTGAGCATGATCTTCTTCAAGTAGTGTTGTTTTCGGAAGGCTAACTAATAATAAAAGATGTCACCGTCAACCGTTCATAATCATAACAATCTCACTGTCTCCACTCTCCTCACGCTTGTCTTTTCATGCTTCATCGTCCTCCTTTCCTGCGCGTCTAGCTTTGCTTATGGAGCCACAGATTTGCCCGACTATGAAGGTAATTTTTCATCGTTTGACAGATTACTATTATTAGATGGTTCTATATATTTATTATAAATTTTAAAATCTATTTATTAACTTTTAATAGTTGTTCCTGTTAATTTCAACATTCATATGATTGCATGAAATAAGAAAGTTTTTCATGTTTTTAATTTACTGTGTCTATTATTAGTATTATTAATTTAATATTTATGGTATAGTGGAAGCACTGAAGGACATAGCCAAAACAATGAAGAAGACGACGGGGTGGGATTTTAATGCGGATCCATGCAAGGATTGGGGTACGGACAGACTGAACAACGCTGTCGCCTGCGACGACACTATCTCCGGCGACAACGTCACCCACGTGGTTGCCATGTAATTGTACTTCTTGTCTCTTTCCCTCTAGATCTGGGTAAAATCTATTCTTAGTAGATAAGATAATAATGCCCGAAAATTAAAAAAAAAAAAAAAGATAATAAAATAGAACAGGATGCGATAATTATTGGTACTGCCAAAAATCATATTTGTAATTTTCTAAGCAAAAAGTGATTATTCTACTCTAGCCATGAAATCAAAGTTGCTATAATAATATTTAAATAATTTTAAACTCTTTTTATTTATAAATAATACATGCCATAGCATATATTTATATTTTTGTAAAAAAAAAATGATATGTGTATATTTTTAATTAAAATTTAATGATATGTTATTTCCTTCATATTAAATTAATAAAAATAAAAAAAATAATCAAAAAAATTTTAACTAAACATTAAATTAATCACTTAAACATTTAGAATTTCTAAGCAAAATTGAGAAAATCAACATTTTAAAAAAATAAAATAAAATAAAAAAGGGGGTAAGATACGGTGGAGTAGTGCGAAAGGAGATTTCTACTTTGGAAGTCGTGAAGGGTCAAATTGCAAGGTAGGACTGAAAGTTAAACACGTTTTGTTTAGCAGCCAAGGAAAAAAAAAAAAAAAAAGACACGTTTTGTTTTTAAGCAAGACGCGGTTTTAATTTAAACTAGTTTCTTGGTGTTTTTTTTTTTTTTTTTGGCCAAAGACTAGTTTCTTGGTTACGCAAAGCCACTTGCTAGCAAGGCATTAAATTAAGAAAATATTAATTGGCCCTATTATTAACAAATGACATGACGAAAATTTTCATTTTATTTTTCTCCATATAGTTACTTTTATGGTATGACAGCCTTAAAAAGTATAAATCTTTTTCATTTAGACGTAATAACAAGTGTTCGTGGAGAAATGACTTTCTAGTCCAATAGTATTTTTTTTTTTTGTCACTTATCTAAGAGGTTTTAAATTCAAAATCCCCTCTCCTATTATAATTGAAAAAGGAAAAAAAAAAAAAAAAGCAAGTGTTTGAGGAATATTATTGAAATACTTGTTGTATTAATTTTTAAAAAAAATTGTATAATTTTATTATGTTTTTAATAGATTATTTTTGTTGGTTATTAATAGTGGATATTTATGCACAATCATGATCATATACTGAAATATTTAATATATATTAATTACTATAATTATTTATTTTAATAATCAAATATCAAGAGTGCCATACATTTTTGTACGGTGAAATAGAATGAAATGAAATAAGTGGCAAAATGATAACTTCATTTTTTTATTTGGATATAAATAATAGAAATGGATTGGATTGATATAATATTTGTCAAAAAGCATATTCAATAATTATAATGGTAACCATTAATGAAACGGGATTATAATTTCGCCTTCTCAAGCATGATGCAGCTTTTAAAAATCATCCAAACATAAGAATTGAATGAAGTCCGCAATTATGATTTCATTTCGGGTACATCGTACATTCTCAAATACAAAAACATGATAAAAAGTTCCGTTAATGGTTGATGGACTGGATGATAAGCACAAGAAGTCAAGAGTTCTTTCATGAGTTAGTCTGTTTTCTAAAGAACCATGGAATAATGCAGGCAGATTCCTTTTTAAATTGATAAAACATAAGGGTTATTCCTATCTAGAGATTTGATATGTCGAAACTCATCTCTTTTGAGTAATATTCTGGCTCTCAATTCAAATCAGATTGGCATGATTGTTAACTACAACCATGCAATGATATATGTATGTTAGTATTTTGACTGAAACCGATCAAGAAAGCTAGTAGATTATATATGAATGAAATGAAATGATAACCCTATCAAGAAAACTAATCAGGCATCTTAAATAGGAGAATTTAATGTTTGGACAACAAATGGATATAAGATCATTGTTTAAGGAAAAAGAACTTACAGTTGTTTATGCATGAAAATGGGAAGTACAGAGTGCTGACGCGTCAATCTCTCCCGGGTACTCTTCCAACAGAGCTGGTCCGACTTCAGTACCTGCAAGAATTGTATGTATCATTGTTTTGCCTACATATATTTCTTATTCAAATAAACTGCAACAGTTGAATTTCTGAAAATTCATACTTTGTTTTGTTGCACATACTAAATTGATGTTGGTTTTCGATGTAGTGATGTTACTGGTAACTATCTAAATGGCACAATCCCAAGGGAATGGGGTTCCATGGCGCATCTTAAGAAGCTGTACTGTTCCTCTGCCTCTAATTTATAGTTGTATGAAAAAGAAAAACAAATTAAGTTGCTTTTGTTCCAGGGAAAATAATTGTGTATTGTTTTTTCCAATGATCATGACCATCTAGTAATCACAAGTTAAAATTACACCCACATGATATGTGTTTGAGTGTTTCCTTTTTTTTTTTTTTTTTTCGCCTCAGCAGCAAACATGTGTCTTCTCATGTGTCACCTATGTTACATCTTTAAGCTTAAACTTTTAAATAAAGTGTTTGTGATGCTATCCTTATTGTAGTATCAGAGCAGGGATCATAGGTTGTTAGCCCGTATCATGTCTACAAAGCTTTTAAATCAAATGATTATGATGTTCACCTTACCAACCTATATAGTCTATTCATCCTCCAAGCTGGGACTAAGCTTCCCAATAATCTTTAACACTTAGATGTCCACTTATTAATATATATATACATATATGTATATGCATATATGTATTTTGTGTGGTATTTCACATCTGAAATGCATGGTGAATGAGTTCTTGGGTTTGTTTTGAGGTTTCAATGGCTCTTAGGTGTGCACTACATGACTAAAGCTAATGAAAAGCATAATTTTAGGATTGATGATGACTGGGTTATATAAGTAACTCAAAACAAAACATTGATTATACTTTCTCAAGATCAATTTATTTTCTATTACCAAGATCTAGAAATAGATTTTCCTTGGAACAAATGCAATCATTTTCTTTAGACTTTGACTAACATAAAGAATTGTGCTAAACAATTGATAGTCTCACTTTAATTGCCATGTCTTCCTCTTGTGGCAGTTCTGTAATGGGAAATCGATTGACTGGTCCAATCCCAAAGGAGATTGGAAATATATCGATGCTCGAAAGCTTGTGAGTCAACATTTAGGACCCATGTGAAGCAATTGTTTCTTAGAAATTTTGCCTCTTAATAAGTGACATTAATCCTTAATTTGCAGTGTTGTTGAAAGTAATGAGCTTTCTGGAGATCTTCCTTTAGAATTGGGAAATCTGACTCGGCTACAGAGATTGTGAGAACCTTCTTACAATTGTTCTGATATGATAGGGAAGAAGATTTGAACACTGAAATAATCACTAATTTGCCTTGACACGCATGATTTTATTGATATAGGTTCCTCAATTCAAATAAGTTTACTGGGGAACTGCCTGCATCGTTTGCAAAGTTGACAAACCTGACTGACTTGTTAGTTCTTGATTTCCTCTGTATTTCCTTTTTCTTGTTTATGTATGCTGCCATTTGTAATTACCCAATTGTGGTCAAAACATATTTCAGGTGGCTTAGTGATAACCAATTCAATGGGACAATACCTGCTTTCATTCAGAATTTCACGAATCTCAACAGACTGTGAGACCTTTTTCACTTTTTTTATATTGAAGTGTGCAAGCTCATCCTAGATTGAGTTGATGACATGACTTTTATTTGATAGGGTGATTCAAGGAAGCAGTCTCCGAGGGCCTATTCCTCCTGGAATTGCAGCTTTGAAGAACCTGACTGATTTGTTAGTATTGCCTCACCTTCATTTTTCCCTAATGTCAATTCAGTTTCTCTGTGACTGTTTTGTTAACGAATTAAGCACTTTGTAAGAAATTAAAAGAACAAAGTTTACATATTTTATTGCACTAGTCATAAAAGAAATAATTTCTACTTGGAAATCTTGTTGAGTCTTATCCAAAATATTGCTAATACAATCCAACTCTCAGGAGAATTAGCGACCTGGGTGGAGAGGAAGCAGAGTTTCCACAAATTGGTAACAATATTAACATGATGACAATGTAAGGCAGAGACAAATTTTTTTACTTGAATTATTAGTCAAATTAACCATGATGATTATTCCAGTTTAATGGACAAATCACTGTGTTTTCAGGATCCTAAGAAATTGCAACCTTGTTAGAGAGGTCCCTGATTTCCTAGGGACAATGACAAGCTTGCAGACCTTGTTAGTAAGCAATGTATCTCCTCTCTATACCCTGTAGTTTAAGCTAGTGTAACTTAAAATTCTTTTACCAGCTTCTATGGAGCTTCGTTAATTTATTTTTGTGCTCATATTGAAGGGACTTTTCATTTTGGCTCTTGAGTTATGTTGATGGATTGAAAGTTCTAGCATCAGAATGACTCGGATTTACAAAAATCATAATTTTAATCAAATTGAAAACTATGATTTTCAGCATCAGACTGGGTGCAATAATGGACATGAAAACCACAGAAGCAGAGTAGCAATTATTACTATTATTATTAATATGTGAAATTAGCCATACACAGTCTTTTATGTCATTCCCATATATCCATTGTATTATTTAGTTTGTTCAAGGTTGAGATCTTACAATGTTTTGGTTTTCCCTTGTTTAATTGACTAGCATCTCTGAGTATTTGCAAATTTAGGCTGGATGGAGATTGTTCTTTGGCCTGCTATTTGCTGCCATCTATCTCCAGATAGTCCATATATTTTCTCATTGATGTTAAGCTTAGCTGCCTTATTTTCTAACTGATATGTAAACACTGCATTTGCACTCTCTTTGTGATAGATCTTTCTTTAGGTTAAGAGCTATGTTAATGTGCAGTTCTTATTTGTGGAGGCCTTCAACCTGTGCTGAACCTATATTCCTCAAGCAGTCATGAATAAGAACTGTATCATCTTACTTAGTGTTACCTGTACCTAGTTTTATAGCTTCCATCTCTATACACTGTATTTTTTTACTTGGGTCGGTAAAGGGCAAGTTCATTGGTTGAGGTTGAAGATGTATGCTGTCTTAACAAAAATTCTGCAACATGTCATCACAATGAATTGGGACTGAGATAGCTCTGGTCTCTAAATTATAGCATTGACCTTCTTGGGTGTTCTCTTCTCCTCCCCACCCCACCACCCACCCCCAAACAACAACCCCCTCCCCTCCCCTCTCCCTGTATGCCTCTTTTTTCAGCCTTTTCTCCCCTTCTAACATAAGATAGAAGATTGTAGACTAAATCTCGCTAGAGAGAATTTTCTCATTTCTTTTGTATTTTTCTTGCAGGGACATTAGCTTCAATAAACTAACTGGACAACTCTCTAGCACCTTTGACAGTTTAACATCAGTCAGTTACATGTGAGTGTTACGATGTTTCAATAGATCACTTTAAGCAGTAATCACAAGGTTCATGTCATGTTGTTCCAACATCTCAATTCACTGTTATAACCAGAATTGAACATTATTACAATATCGCATACTGACATGACCACACTCACTTAAGATAGCTACACTGGTTACTACTTAGTCTTTAAAGCAACTTAACATAGTTACATTGGTTATGCCTTGAATTTACAAAAGCTGTTGCCAAAAATTATCCAATATACAGGCTTGGTATAGTTTATTGCTTTTACTGGTTTATCTGTAAATAGACAAGGACTTTTCATCCTTTTAAATGATAAGAGAAAAGATAGAAAATGAGTAGATTGATACATATTTATTGAACTATTCCGGTCTCAAGCAGAATCTCTTAGGAAAGGCATATACCAATTTCATTTGGTAGTGTAATCAGTAAATTTGTCATATATGGATTAATGTTGTAGAAATCAATTCTTTTACATATCTTTTTATGTCTTTTGGCACGACAAAATTGCAAGGACTCTATCTTATCAAGCTTGTGACTGCATTTCTCGTAGGCAGCATTTCGTCTGTTACATAGAACACCACATAGAAATCCATGTATTTCAATTTACTAATGTTTTAATGAGAATTTTTCCATAATATAAAGGTGAAAATAAAAAATTGACGGTTCATGGTTGTTAAATTCTTGTAATCCTAATGACAAGTGGAGCAAAGGGATCAACTTACAGGGAGTTGGAAGGCATCAGTTCATATGCTTTTCTTACCTTCATCCTTGTAAGGCTAATTCAATGGATTCCTATTCCATGGAATAAAGCAAAAGAAGATCCTAATAGTTGTGAACACTTTTGATGTTAGAGTGTAATGATTCTAAGCAATAATTTTGGTACAATCTTTAACCAATCATTATAATGGCTCTGTCTTCCTATTTTGTCTTCTTTCTATATCCAGGTACTTGACTAGTAACCAGTTCATAGGACCAATGCGTGATTCGTTTTTGACCGCAAGGAACTATATGTAAGCTTACCTTCTGTCATTCTCGATATCTGTATTGCAACATCTCTAATGGTGCCCATTTGTTAGGTGATGATCCTTCTTATGGCATGTTTATTTCACATGAAATTTTGCTGTTTCTTTTAAAATATTTGCACCCCAGACGTTAGAAAAGATATACTTCTTTATTTATTTATTTGGAACCATTTTAATTCCACGAAAAATAAATTTTCACCAACTACTGTATTTTTATTTTCCAAGGAACATATAATCCAAAGTAATGCAATGTTTGTCAAATTTTTAACCATTCCATTATATTGGAATTACAAGAAGTGCTATGGATTACGTTTCAGTTTGTAAAACAGCTTTCTGGTCTCTGTTGTGTGATATTTATTTATTTATGTACAGTAACAATTTTATTTTTTTCCCATCCCCTGGAGGATAATGTATCCTTTCTGCCATTTTCTTGTCCAGTGATCTTTCGTACAACAACTTGACAATTGAAAGCTCAAGATGTCCAGTGTCAAATGTGTACGTACCAGCTACCCTTTTAGGGTTCACATTTTTAAGAAGTATTTTACATATCAATCTGACTTTTGATTTCTTTCTCTTCATTTCATTTTTCAGGAACATATTTAAGGCTTCTCCAGAAAGCAACAGCTCGTATGTTTAAGAGTGACTCCGCTCTCAAAGATTTTTGAATTTATTAACAACTTAAATTTACAATAAAATGGTTATGATATTCAAAATGATGCTAACTTTTCTGAGATATCTTCTTCTTGTTTGACTAGTGGAGAAGTTTCATGTTTGGGAGGCCTGCAATGCCCAGGAAGTAAGTCCAATAGCCAGAACTTCATTGGATGTCATCTATTACTCACAAATGCTGATATTTGTTTTCACAATATTAACTTTTTGTGCTTTGGGTTTTCGGGGTTCATTACCCTCAGGATCCGACAGTCTGTTCATAAATTGTGGTGGACCAGCAGTTAAATTGATGGAATACGATATGTTGCTGATGATGATTCAGGATCCCCATCAAAATTCTTTGATGATGAATACAACTGGGCATATAGTAGCACTGGTCTTTCATGGATAATTCTAATAAAATCACTTACATCTCTTCAAATACGACTGAACTCTCTATAGAAAATCCACAACTTTATACACATGCACGTCTTGCTCCCATCTCTCTTACCTACTATGCCTATTGTCTTGTTAATGGAACATATACGGTTAGTCTTTCATTTTGTGAGATAACGTTTCACCAATGGTATTGACTATAGAAGCCTTGGTAGGCGTGTTTTCGATGTGTATATACAGGTAATCTAACAATTGAATACTTTGTCATTCTCAAATTCATTGGCTCGGAAAACTTGAATGTGTTTATCAATGCTATACATGGTACTTTTGATTTATTTCTATCAGGGTAAGCTGGTGCTGCGAGGCTTCAATATTGTAGATGAAGCCAAGGGAGCTGGAAAGTTAATTATAAAAGAATTTAAAGATATTGCTGTAACCAATGGTACTTTGGAAATACACTTTTATTGGGCTGGGAGAGGAACTCGTTATATCCCTGATGGAGGGGTATATGGTCCACTAATATCTGCTATCTCTATAGATTCTCGTGCGTAATGCTCTTCAATCTTTTGCTTTTAAATAGTATATGACCTAATGTTATGCATTGAGAAAAATGTCTCATTTTGATCAAAGTAGGGGGGCACTGTCCTCGTCTAGAAGCTAGTGCTCTGCTTTTTGCTAGTCTTTTTATGATATCTTTTTGTTGCACCGTATTAATATGCTGTTGTTTATGCCTATTGCATTCTTTCTTCGATGTTATAAAGGGATTACCTTGAACTTATTATCAATATATGTCATGCAGGCTCTAACGGGAATAAGATATCTGCTGGTGCTATTGCTGTTATAGTGGCTGCAGTAGCATTTGTTATTATCCTAATCTCGGTGTTTTGTTATTGGAGACATTTTAAACATGAACATGTGTCGGAAGAAGGTATTAACTAATCAACTTCTTGTTTTTATTGTACATGGATATTAGCTAAAAGCATAACTTTGGAGGGTCTTCTCAACTTTTAAAATGAAAATACATATAAAGTTTACTGTTTCTTTATCAGTTATGTTGTGTAGTTAAATAACATGGTATTTTGATTGGAAAATAGTAATAATATTATGGAATTTGACATGGAGGTTCTACATATGAATTGTAGCATCATGGTTTGGACTTCTATATGAAGGGGACTTAAATATTGACAAGTTTGAACTTTTAATTAAGTTCATTGTGAATTTCATCTAATATCAATATTTATCTTCTCCTTTAGACTATGGGTATTCATGCCTAAGTTGGTGCCATATATAAGCACTTGGATGGTAGATATGTATCAAATGAAGTTTGTTCATACCAACATATAGTAAATGTTCGATTTATAGTTTATATTTGCCTAATGTCGATGCAGATTTAAATGGTGTCAATTTGCATACAGGTAAATTTGCATTGAAGAGAATAAAAGCTGCTACGAATAACTTTGATGATACTAATAAGATTGGTGAAGGTGGATTTGGCTCTGTCTATAAGGTAAGTAATGATGCATGGACCTCAAAAGCCCCCTATACAGGAAAGAGAGAGAGGAAAGAAAGAGTTCCACTATATCTTAAAATAAGAAATATCATGGTCTTTTGTCCAGTTAAACAGGTCTAACTATATCTCAACTGTAGGGTGACATGTCAGATGGCAGAGCAATTGCAGTGAAACAATTGTCTTCAAAATCGAGGCAAGGGAACCGTGAGTTTGTCAATGAGATTGGCGTGATTTCTGCTCTTCAACATCCTCATCTTGTCAAACTCTATGGATGTTGTATTGATGAGAATCAACTGTTGTTGGTCTATGAATACATGGAAAATAACAGTCTTTCCCGTGCATTGTTTGGTAATTGCAAGTGATCAATATGCTTGACATTGATTTCACTACAAAAATGACTAAATTTTTATTGAATTATTGAATTAGGTTCAAATGAGCATCAGCTGAAATTGGATTGGGCTACAAGAAATAAGATCTGTATAGGTGTAGCAAGAGGCTTAGCATACCTACATGAAGGATCAAGTTTGAAGATATTGCATAGAGATATTAAGGCTAGTAATGTGCTCCTTGATGGGAGTCTTAACCCTAAAATATCTGACTTTGGTTTGGCGAAATTGGATGCGGAAGATAATACGCATATTAGCACTCGCGTAGCTGGAACCTAGTAAGATCACCCTCCTAATTTACTTCAGAATGGTGCTATGCATGGATGCACAAACAATGTTGAATGTATTAATGCATGTAATATTATCTTCATTACAATAGATTGTAGTTGTGTCAACTGTGTTTAAAAATTGCATTCACCTTAGTGCACTTCACTTCTTATTGCTTCTTTTTCTCTCTCGGCACATATTTACTAGACATGAACCTCGATGAGGAAGAAGTTCGAGGCCATGGCCATTCTAGTGAGTTTGCTTTCACACGGAAAGTGCCGAGTGCATTATCCTGCTTTGAATTAACTCAATGATCCTACTACACTTTAAATATTTTCAAAGTCTTTTATGCTTAATTGCAAAGCTTTTTTTCCTTTTAAATTTTGGATCGGTTAATTAATTTATATGATTATTTGTAACTAATTGAAGGAAATTGCTTTAGTGCATATTTATTGTTAATATGGTCGTTGATAAGTTGAAGTGCTAATCTTATTCTTTATATGACAGTGGGTATATGGCACCTGAATATGCAATGCAAGGCATTCTAACTGAAAAGGCAGATGTTTATAGTTTTGGAATTCTTGCATTAGAAATTGTTAGTGGTCGAAGCAATTCAGCAGGCATCTTGAGAAGGGATGCTTTCTTTGTTCTTCTTGATTGGGTAATTGGATCTTCTCTTTAAAGCATCCTAATTAAATGTTGGTAAATTATTTTGGGTCGAATTCTATTGTAGAACTTGATGCTTAATTTTTTTTATATGCAACTGGTGAAGAGTCATGACATCAGCAAATCACAGTTGCATCAGGCATTATTAAAGCCTAAGGATTGAACATGAAATAAAAGCATTCTCTTTTATTGAATAATTTCTTCTAATTACTTCACCATCAAATTCTTTTTATGTGAATAACCAAGGGAAAAAGTAAAGAGATCCAATAATATATTTTGAAATTTCATGACAAAGCTATTGTTCTAGTGATAATGCACTTGATTTATAACCATTCAAATTCATCTGTTTCTAGGCCCGAGCATTGAAAGCATGTGGCAATTTGATGCAACTAATAGATCCAAGATTGGGTTCCAATTACAATGAAGAAGAAGTGATGGTAATGATAGATATTGCTCTACTATGCACCTGTGAATTTCCAGCTGATAGGCCAAGTATGTCATCAGTAGTGAGCATGCTCGAAGGCAAGACAACTGTTCCTAGATTTGTCATCGATTCCAGAGAGTTCTTTATTAATCCCGATGAAATGGAGGCTATAAGAAAGCATTTTAGAGGAATTGAAACTTATGTAGATGTAGCTGATGAGACGACAAGACACAGAAGAAAGCATTTTAGAGGAATTGAAACTTCTGTAGATGTAGCTGATGAGACGACAAGACACAGCAACCAAACAAGTATGAAGATAATAGGAAATAAACAAAATGAGGGTGAAGCCTATCCATTTATTTCAAATTCTTTTACATGGGTAAGTAGTAGTGATTGGCCAACAGAATAGTGTGCTATCATTGAATTTCTTAGATGACCAAAAAACTGAGACAAGGATATGCATAGTTGAATATACTTTATGGTAGAACGTGTGCATATTTGATGACGGTGAAATATGTTGAGAGTAGTGGGTACAGGTCACCAAGAATCTTTCTTTACACATGAAAACAATTTTAGTATATAGACAACTGCAGACGAAAACCTAACACCACCACATAAATAAAGTGGATCTTATATGTCTTTGATCAAGTGTAATTTCAACCGGGTATATAGACAATTGCAGACGAAAACCTAACACCACCACATAAAGGGCTTAAGCAGGTGTATGCAATTTTTAGGGAAAAAAAAGAATCAAAATTTATATTATAAACAAAACACCATAATTCATTTTAAAATCACAAGAGGAAAATGTGATTTTAAAAAATAAATATTTAATAACTGTAACTTTCAAAACTCAATACCGCAGCAGGAAAAAAAAAAAAGGGGAAAAGGAAAAAATATTAATATTTTTAAAATTAATTATGAAAATACCAGCGGAAAAAAATTATTCTCGATTTTAGACAACATGGCCTTGTCTCTTGAAGAGATGAGGTTATAAGTGCCTGACTTCATCTCTTCAAGAGACGAGGTCAGGCTCTTCCTCCACAAACTTCATTTTATTATTTGAGAAACCTAAAAAATTACATATAAAACCTGTAAAGTATAAATATAAATAACTGTATGAGCCATTAACCATACTCCACCATGTCTAGAGGACAAAGAAAGTGTAGTATTCCCAAACCCAATCCAAATACAATACAGCTATAATATCATTCCGCTTAAACACACATTCTCAATCCCATTCCGAATCATTCAATTACAGCAGTATTGTGATTGTTTCTCAGCACAGTACAATGAAAATATGGGAATTGGTAGACTCGTAACACATAATATGAAATGAAATGCTGATTGATTGTTCTCTTAAAATGTACAAGAGAAAAGGGGGACAATCTACATACAAGAATAATACCAAAAAAGTAGGAAGCTATATGCAACAATCAAAATAAAAAAAAAAAAAAAAAATCTATCCTCTACTACTACTGCTGATGTGTGTCCCTCCTCCCTTACCCTCAACCTCTATCCCGCCTCACGTACGTCCTAGGTAACGGGGTACGCAGATGAGGATGCTGTGTAGATGGAACAGTCTCTGTAACTGCAGCATCCTCATCTCCAGTAGCAGCACTGTACTAATGGAATGAGACAGGGTCTGGCTCGACCTGTGTGAGGCCCTCCCCCATATCATGTGATGGCGATGGTCGTCTCTTCTGTGGAGCCAAGGGGGTACGAAACTTAATGTATGACGGGTCTGGCATGGGGGTGTTCCTCATATAGTAAGATATCGATGACGGGTCAGCCTCGTCCTAAATGAGCTGGGAAGGAGCACCCTCATCAAGTGAAGATAGATCGGACGGCTCAAGCTCATCTCTTATCTGAATACCTGGTGCTCGACCTCGTCTCGGACCCTAGCCCCGTCCCCGTCCCCACCCACGCCTCTCTCTAAGAGGCTGTCGTCTCTGTACGGTATGAGACTGTGGGTCACCCTGCGCTGCTGCTGACGGTGGAGCTGGTGGCACTGAATCATTAAAATTCAACCCCATAAACTCTTCCACCACACGACAGACATCTCGTGCAGTGGATGGAGTGAGCTATGGAAGCATTTCTGGGATGCTATAAATGAAATCAGCCTGCGAGTAATAGTAAAAAAGTATATCGGTGAATAGCTGCCAAGTCAGTACAAGTCCATATAAAGCTTACAGAGACAGTGATCTTACCATGTATCTTATGATAGTTCCCGTACGATCGATCCAGCGCCGGGTGATCGCATGATACCACTGGAAGTAATCATCACATGTCCCAGCAGGCAAATCTGGTAGCTCAACTATACAATCACGCCAAGCATCCTACTCAGCTATCCATCTGGCGTGCATGACCTGCCAGTTCCACTCGGAAAGTCCTCTTATGTCAATCTCATTGTGGGGGGCTGGGATCCCCTGGCAGCCACCAAACTGTCTAAGCACTCTGTTAGGGTAGTAGTGCTCGACTAGGTAGAAGCAAACCAGTGGGACTCGTACACGCCAAACATCGCTACCCGCTAGGCAGTATGGAGGCAGGGAGGGCAAGATCAAACTATAAGGGTGCCACACCACCTGATGCAATAGGAAAAGTGAAATATTGCATAAATAAACCATCGAACTATAGCAATTTAAGAGTACAAGACATTGGAAATCAATTGAGATATAGGAGGGAACGAATAACATACCTGATACACCGTCTGTCGATCGAAAGAAGCGCGGTACTCAATCAGCAGATGAATGGATACTCGGGTCACGTCAAAAGTCGCACCCCAATGGCTGATGAGTGGGCAGCCCACGATAACTGCTGCGTGCAGTCGACGAACTAGGGCAATGTGGGGGAAGTGCTCCTATGCCCATATCTACAGGACAACTAACGGTCCTGCTATGTCCACGACATGGGAAGCCAAGCATAGCTGCCTGTATAGCCATGCTAAACAGGCTGCTCCCCACTCGTGTTGTCCGGCCGTCTCAAAGTCTCGGAGCAGCTTGAGGTACATAAGATGGACGTAATTGAAGGATCTGTCTGCGACAATAAATCCCCCAAGCAGCAGCAAAATGTACGCCCTAGCGTGGCGTCTGATCATCAGATCATCAGCAAAATCAAGTAGGTCGGTGAAGTGGCTATCCAACCACGACATCTTCAGGCAACCACCATCCATGTCAACGCCGGGGTCGAGCCTGAGTCCTAGCAACTCCTCACATAAATCAGGCCAATCCAGCCTAGCTGTGCCTGTAAACGCCAATTCATCTACGGGGAGGTCCGTAAGGACAGTAATATCCTGTAAGGTCACAGACTACTCACCCGTGGTCATGTGGAATGTATGCTTCTCTGGTCGCCACCTCTCGACCAAAGCTGTAAGGAGATGCCAATCCAGCTGAATGAAAGGCATCTGAGATGCCCCTATGAACCTTGCCTGCGATAAAAATGGCACCAGTCGCGCATCAACCTCTGTAAATATGCTAGCTAGTCGCCTCAGCCTCACCTCTCTGCGCCGACAATGTAAAACCCCATGCTCCTACAATAAAGTTATCACATTTATTAAAAACCAATATCACCTTAACAATCAAATCTGCAATCACTGAAATACATAAATAAACTAACCTACCCATCCCAGGCTAGAATCGACTTGTGTACAGGTTGCTGGGTGAGTAATGAGCTATCGATCAGTCCTGGATCCATCTATGAAGGAAAAATAAAGAGATGTTGTTATAGTCGACATATGATGATTAAAAACAAGCATAGCAAACATACGTTAAATCATGACTCATTAATGCAGTAATAAAAACATATGAGAATAAAGAATTACCACTACGAATCGACTGCCCCGTAACTAATCTACTCGCTGATCCCGCATTTGGACAACTCCTTATGTTGTGGCCCTACAGCCCACAACAATCGCATGAATAACCTCGGGGGCCCTCTCGAATGTCCATCTCATTCTAGAATCGTTTCTCCCTAGGCTGACCCCTTTTTCTAATAAGTCCTGGATTAGGGTGCCACTTTGCTAAGTCCAAACGAGTCCAATTTGTCTTATCGGCTGCAGGAATGAAGGAACGACCATACACTCTTAGTTGGTGGTCCCACCTGTACCACTGTCCTACGTAAGCAACACAATCCATGTGTATTGTGCCCATCACTGCTATCGTATGTGAGCATGGAATTCTGTATGTCTTCCACTTGTTACACGTACATCTACATGATCTTAACTCCACTTTTTGTATATGGTCCCCCTTCTGACCATACATTGTTGGATGTGGTGCAGTTATAACCTCGTATATCCGTTCTTGGTAATCGAAACAAGTAACTTTATGGGAACTAGATATGTTATTCCATCTCTCAAACTTCTTCGCAGCGTATTCTGTGAGCAACTTACCCATACTCATGGCATCACTGGCTTCATGCCTTTGCTTATTAAATATAGAGTTACAATTGTAGAAGGTTTTCTTTACCAATGCTGCCACAGGTAAGCACCTGGCATCTTTTATAATTGAATTGTAACTCTCTGCCATGTTTGTTGTGCCTAGGCCAAATCTAACACCTTCATCATAAGATAAAGTCCACATGCATGGAGGCAACTTGCGAAAATATCGTGCTGTCCAAGGATTGCTTTGAAGTGCTGCATTAAAGTATCCGTGAAACTTTCGACTCTGAGCTTGATAGGCAGCTCTTTTTACTATTTCCTTACATTCCTTGCTTTTTGTCTTCGAATTAAAGTTGCTAGCAACATGCCTGATACACCAGCGCTAAGGCCACCCCCTAAGCCACACCGCATTCTCACCTTCGACCGCATTCTTGTACCAGCATGCTAATCCGATATCAAGCAAATGTTGGATCGGTCTTTGATGACGTGTTCCAACACTTTTGCGAGGAACCAACTCCATGTTTCCGCCTTTTCCTCATCCACAAGAGCATACGCCAATGGAAATATATGATTTGCCCCATCTATTACCACTGCAATAAGTAATTTGTGCTTGTACTTGCCATACAGGAAGGTACCATCAACTAAGGGTGGTAAAAAAACCGACCAGAACCAAACCAATTCGTAACCGAACCGAACCAATCCAAACTAAAAATATGATTTTTTTTATGGTTTGGTTTGAAAATTTTCAAATCCAAACCAATCCGTAAATTTATGATTTGGTTTGGAAGGCAAACCAAACCAATCCGTAAAACCGAACCAAACCGTTTTAGAAAAATATAATAATATTTTACTATATGTTTATATGATTTCATTTGATATTTATTATTTGATGAATATTAATTAACATCAACTTGTCCTTTTTTTAATTTTTTTTAAGCTCATGATATGTAATTTTTTTTAATGATGAATTATTGCATTATTTTAATAGCTTTTAACTTCGTAAAGTATGAAATTTATTTATTCAGTTATAAACTTTCATTATGTATTAATTGTTTAATATATTTTGTCAGCTAGTCATTTTATTCATTGATGAATTTTGTTGATAGATAATTTTTTATTTTAACTAAATTATTGGTAGATAATTGACATGATGGTTATATTAAAAATCATAAATTATGACTTACTATGTATTGGTTAGTGAATATATTTTATTGGTGGATAATTGATTTTATCGAGAATTATAGATTAAAAGTATGATGAATTTATAAAGTATTTTACGGTGGTTTATAATATCAACTTTGTAAAATGATATAAATATTTAAGAATCTACACAAATGTGAAAAAACTAGAACAAGAAAAATTTTTAGTTAGAATTTTGATTTAAACCGCAATCCAAACCGAACCAAACCGTTATTTAATGATTTAAAAAATTTATGATCTGAACCAGACCATTACTTAATGGTTTGGTTTGAGATGAAAAAAAAAAATAAAACCGTAAATTATGGTTTGGTTTGGTTTGGTTTTAGGAAAAACCGAACCAAACTTATTCGTGCCCACCCCTACCATCAACTGTGATCACAGGTCTGTAATGATTTAACAGATATAACTTAGTTAGTGAATATCAATCAGTTAAAACAAAATTTAACAATGATTACAATACATACCTGCAGTAGTGGAACACCTCAATGCAAGGACCAAATGACCAAAAAAGCTTATCTAGGAATACGTGGTTGGCGGTATTTGAATCTTGAGTTTGCTACTCAACCTTTATTCCTGGATTTGCATCGGTAATTGCATTAAGTAGATGCGAGAGCTCCAAATAAGATGCCTCCTAACTTCCATACACCTGCTCAATGGCCTTTCTCTTTGCCTCGCGAATTCTCTTGATATGAACATTATACCCGAACTGCTTTAATATATTCGTTTAGAGATCCTTCGCCCTCACATCTGGAGAATTGCGGATCTCTAATATTATCGCCTTGGATAAGCTGGTGGAGTCCAACTGAGAGTGATCCTGTCCAGTGGTTTCATTCAAGCAGGTGTGAGGTCCTTCATATTTAGTGATGTGAAACCATCCACCATGTTTCTTATAACTGCCTCTGAGTCTCCACTTACAACCTCTATTATGGATATCGGTACATTTCACCACCCATGCTCTTGGGTCCGAATCCACTACCTTGAAATTATAATGGTTCGTTATGTGCCACATTTTAACTGCTCGTATGAGATGATCTTTGGTCTCAAAACGCATCCCGACCTTGAATTCATCACTGAAGCTCCAATTCCCAGCACTCATTTCCTGCTCATCATCATATGCTGCATAAGCACTACCAACTTCAGCATTGAAAAACGGAACTGGCGCTGAGCTCCCTATTGCATCAACGTTAGTAGGAGCAACGAAACAGTCCCAGTTATTTCCCATTCATTGTACCTCGGGTAAGGCATATTGTTGGCGAACTACTTCGACATTAACAATTTCATCATCATCATAATCGTCACTGGATTCACTTGCCGATGAGTCTTGCACAGCATCCATATCATCACCACCTACCGATGTAGGTCCACAAAATTCAAAGTGACCTATTTCCACTTGTGCACCGCCTATTGTCTGAACTGGAGTAGAGTTTGAGTCTACCAACCCCTGGCTCCCAATATTTCTATCATTGCCCATTTCCCCTGCAGGTGCTTGTGACAATTCAGTTTCCAATATCTGCACATAAACAGCCACTGAGCCTTCTGTGTATACCAACATCTCTTGTGCCGCATCATCATCGGTCACTGGAATAATATCATAACGTAGTGTCCTATCTCTAATAGCTACCCTATAATATAGCTCCACCCGATGTGTACACCTATTTACCTTTAGTCTATTGCAAATAATCTCCACTATCTGCTCATATGTTAAATTCCTACTAATACTGACCATAGTAACAGGCCGCTTATCATAACCAAAACTATCATCCCCTTGCACAATATTACCATGAGCGTACAGTATGAACTTCGGATTATCCATTTCCTCACAAATTCTGCCATCTTATCAAAATTAGCTTCCACGCATCAAATTCACAAAATCACACTTATGAATTGCATTCCTCGTAATATTGAACATAATTCCTAAAGCTGCACCTCCACTTTCAAAGTTGAAATTTAATTTTCTAATCTATTCTGCTTTCTTACAAATATTAGCTTTTTTTCATCGCATATTTCCATGTTATACCAAAGCGCCATACCAATGCTAAAGTACTATATACACCTCGTTAATGACAATTGAAGTTATTTTTAATTTTTTTTCCCACACTCAAATTCCTAAAATAATTATCCAACAACTACTTAGGACATGATTTTTTTCAATGCAAATATTATACATATATATATCTATACAACATACAAGAAGAAAAAAAAAACATCGGTGTTGGAATCATGCTACAGAAATATTCTAACAACACATACAATCGACATTCAACAATGCAACATGAATGATTGAAAAAAAATACGAAAATATGCGAAAATCCAACCTCAAAGTTCGCCGTCGGTGATTTCGCACAAAATCTCCCGCTTTCGATCCTCCTACCCACGAAATTGCAATACAATCAACTTCGGAGCAATTAAATCAGCCAAATGAGGAACAACTACGGATCAATTTGACGTCGGCGGCCGCAACAATCGAAATTCTCTCAATTTGGGGATTAGGATTCCGGTGGGGGAAAAGGGAAATGGGGAAGAAGAAGACACACACGGGTTTATAATCCGCTGACCTCGTCTCTTCAAGAAACAAGGTTAATCACTAATGACCTCGTCTCTTGAAGAGACGAGGTCACATGCGCTGCAACCTCGTCTTTTCAAGAGACGAGATCATTATATAATGAGACCTCGTCTCTCGAAGAGATCAGGTCAGGCACTATGTTGCCTAAAATCGAGAATAATTTTTTCCCGATGGTATTTTCGTAATTAATTTTAAAATATTAATATTTTATTCCTTTTCGCAAAAAAAAAAAAAATGCCATTTTTGCAACTTTCCAATGTTACAATGCAATTTTAATACAGGAATTTGGTAATTAATATCCACCTTATTTATTTAAGTAATTAATTTCATTAATAACCCTAGACAAACAAAAAATATACACATAAACCTTAATCGTTTTATGTTGGATCAGCTAAATGAATCCTACTTTGCCATTCCATGCTATCTTTAATATGTATGGCACAATTTTAATTGTTTCCCACCAATCTATTAGTAATGTTGTTTTTGCTCGTGAATGAAATATTTCTCATTCGCTTCCATATTCACCTTGACAAAGTTTTTAGTGAGAATGGGAAATATCAGAAGTGGAAAGGCTAAAATGAGTAAACTGAAATTGTGTGAAAAACGCAATTGCCTGCTGGTGGAAAGCTCAATATCGTTGTTCAAAGAAAATTTTGCCACGCATCACATTAGAAATTCCTGATAAGTGTTGAATTCAATTCCAATGATTGAGAATACATGGTACAATGATAAGAAACTACTGCCCAATCATTGCCCAAATTGTTTAAGAGGTTGGTAGAGTTTGATATGTACATCCATGATCCAACTGTTTCTCATTTACTATTCCTTTGAACATTTGAATCCGAAATTAATGGATGCTATCACGTTTAAATGTGGATTAAACTGTCCAAGTACCATGGGTTGACATGCTTTTTTTCGTAGTCTCACTCGACGAGATGTCTTCAGATGGCGTAATATGCTCCCACACACTTTCATTAGTTCTGATATTGGCAACAGAATCTGATGATGGAACAGCAATCTTGCCTTCAAGCATGCTAACAACTGAAGACATGGTAGGCCTCAAAGTTAGAGACACTTCAGTGCACAGAAGGGCCACATTTATTACTGTGATCACCTCTTTTTCTTTGAAATTAGAACCCAATCTTGGATCCACTAGCTCCAGCAACGTGGCCTTTCTTTTTAATTCTCGAGCCTAGAGCATAAATATGAAAATATTATTGTTAGAATGGGATAATTTGAATATCACTTCCAAAGCCATTGATCAATGTCTATGCACCACTTATACTTCTAGAAATACTTTACCGCTTCATAATTATGAGAATATGCATTTAGTTTTCAAACCATTGAAAAAGTTTAAAATCTTCATCAGAAGGCCTTTAAATGCTAACATTTTCTGGAGATTTTAGAGTCAGTTTGAAAAATACGCATGTATTTTCAAAAGTAATCGGAAAGTAAAAATATGTCTGAGAGTTCAGAGAATAAATCCATACCCCAACTAATAGCTTTTAGGGTAAATTTACAATTTACCAAAAAAATAGTACAATGTCTAGTAGAGAATCCACATGAGAATATCATCCAGCTTACAAAAACAATTATACTACTAACAATTTCATACTTATCATGAACACATGAAGAAAGAATTGAGAAGCATAATTTTCCATTAAAACCTTACTTCAATCCGATTAGTCCAAAAGTTTTTGTTCATGTGAAATGCTCTATGTGAGTGACTTCATTTTTAGGATACTCTAATTTGCTTCTTCCTGTCATATTCATCAAGAAAACTACATAGATGATTAAAATATAAGGCATGCAAGTTACCCAGTCAAGAAGTATGAAGCGATCCATGTTATCCTTGGAGGCAGTATTTCTTCGACCACTGACAAGTTCTAGAGCAACAATTCCAAAACTATAAACATCGGCTTTATCAGTTAAGTGACCCTTCATTGCATATTCAGGTGCCATATATCCACTGCAAATTTAAAAAATTTTATTATTAAGCTTGCAAAACTTCAAAGGCACAAAATCCCAAATATGTTAAAAAATCTTATTATTAAGCTTGCAAAACTTTGAAGGCACAAAATCCCAAGTATGTCTTTCGATCATAATTAATCAACCTATTCTGATTATGCAAAGCTCATAGCATTCTTTCTTTTTTATTATGGAATAAAGGTAATAGCCTACATCATATCTACAAGCTTAAACTTTTAGATTAGATGGCCGTTGTGCTAATCTTAATATGGTATCAAAGTAGAAAAGCAAGAGTTAAGACCCCTGAATACTCGTTAAAAACCTTTTTGAAAATTTAATCGTCCACTTGATAGGCCTTAGTCAAAATCAAAGTCCCAGCCCACACTATATTTACAAGTTCAAGCTTTTAGATTAGATGGTTGTGGTGCTAACCTTAATATTTTTTATAGAAGATTTTATATGTAAATGGTTATGATGTTCAAGAATTTCATGGAATGATATTACATTTCATTCTTCTCATTATCTGACTCCCTTTTGTTTTCTCTTGTTGGTTCAATATAAGGATAAGATACACTCACCGTGTTCCAGCAATCTTCGTGATAATATGTGTCTTCTCCTCCTCTTTCAGTTTTGCCAAACCAAAATCTGATATTTTGGGGTTGAGATTTTTATCAAGCAGCACATTTGTTGATTTAATATCTCTGTGTATAATCTTCAACCTTGATTCTTCATGAAGATAAGCCAAGCCTTTTGAAATGCCCAAGCATATTCTTCGTCTTGTCGACCAATCCAAATTCAATAGATTCTCAGTACCTTTTAAGTTAAAATAGCAACAACATGATCCTGAATCAGATATCCCAGTTGAAGAGGAATTAAGAAGCATATCAAGAATCCGAGTACTACCAAACAACACATGAGCAAGGCTGTTGTTTTCCAAGTATTCATACACTAAGAGCAATTGATTTCCTTCAGCACAGCATCCATGGAGCTTTACAAGATGAGGATGCTCAAGAGCAGAAATCATCCCAATCTCATTCAAGAACTCACGATTTCCTTGGTTTGAATTCATGGACAGTTGCTTCACTGCAACCATAGTGCCATCTGACAAAAGGCCCTGAAATTGATGTTTTTTGAAATGATCAGTGGCTTCAATTTGATGCGTTTTCAAGATCAAACGACACCTAATTGTGCTTTTTGCCTTTCTGTGGGGTGAAGTCAGGATTTGTTCCTTCCATTACCTTATAAACTGGGCCAAACCCGCCTTCTCCAATTTTATTAGAAGCAGCAAAATTATCAGTGGCATTTTTTATTTGGTGTAAAGTGAATGAACCAATTTGTAGGTTGGTGCCTTTAAGATCTGCATAGAAACTTTGTAAGGAACTTCACTATGATTGAAAATCAAACTGCAATAATTTTCATGCATTACCTTCTCCAAATGTATCTCTCTGTCTTAGGCATCCCCTTCCATAGTAAGTACCAAGGATTAATAAAAGAACAAATATTACTGCAGCTATAATACCAACGATGGCATAAGGAGATATCTTAGTTCTCTTTGACTTCTGTGGAGGTACAAAATCTGCAGGATGAGAGGAGAAAAAGTGACCGTAAAAACTATAAGGGGTCCACAGGAGTCCATGAGGAAACTTCAGAACACACAGCTTAAATAGTGAATGATGGTGCTATCTGCTATATCTAATTTAGTATGAAACTTCAACATAAACTTCAACTCGTATACAGGAGATTATGGATATGAGCTATGTTATTTTTAGCAAAAAAAGGTCAGGAGGATCATGCAACACAGCATAAGAGTGACTGAAACAAATGAAAGTGGCTACTTGCATACCTTTTGGATCAACAGAGATAGCAGATATCAAAGGACCATAAAATCCTCTCAAGGGGACAGAAAGAGTGCCTTTGCCAGCCCAATAGAACCTTATCTCAAGCTTGCCATCGTTAATAGAGACAGTGAAGCTTTTAACAATGGGCTTCCCGCTACCCCCAGCTTCTTGTGCAATGTTAAAATCCTTTAGCACCCGCTTATCCTAGAATCATTCAACCAATCAGCAACTTACAGAAGAAACGTGATCGATAAATTTCAAGATAGTCATATAAGAGCTACTCCATCTCCATTCAATTCGTTGGTCGCTTTGTTAATTATAGAAAATCAAAGCTCATAAGCACAAACTTCAATACAAAAAGAAAAATAGATGACAATAAGAGTATACAAAGTCATTTTACCTGAATATAAACATCAAATACACGCCTGCCAAGACTGATATAATTACCATCATCAGTAAAAACGATCTCTGCAAAGTGAAGCTTGACAGTGTAGTTTCCATTCATCAAACAGTAACCATAATATGTGAGAGAGAGGGGAGAAAGGCGTGCAGTCATATAAAGTTCTGGATTCTCCATAGAGAGTGTAGATTTGTTTGACCATATATATGGATGACTACTGTCCAAGAAGTAGCCAGTGCTACTGTATGCCCAGTTATATTCACTTTGAAAGAATCTTGTAGGTGATGCATCATTGGTGTCTTCGTTGTATGCATTTTCGCCTATCATTATTTCTCTTCCACCACAATTTATATGGAGACTGTAAAAATCTAAATGACAAGAGGAAAGATTATTGACTTCTTTAAAAAAGGGGGAATCATATCATTGTCCTTTGATAGAAAACTTACTTTCAGGACATTGAAGGTTCGCTAAACATGAAACACCTCTGTTATTATGAAAGAAATCAAGACTTCAAACAAATTAATGTCCTTGCTTAAAAAATATCATTGCAAAAGGTAACATGTGAAACAGTATGATAACTAAAGTAATCTAAAAGTAGAGCAACGTGGCAAAAATATTTGAGTGATACACGTACGAATTATTGCCTTTTGACGAGCTTGCAAACAAGTTCCTAGAGAGAAGCACAAGAGAGTTAATAAATATCCATGATATACTAGCCTTGGTTTGTGCAGTCTCATAGAGAATGTACTTACACACTCCTCACCCCACATCTTGATCCCTCAGTTGTGAAGTTGTTGTATGAGAGATCACTAGAAAGCACAAATCACATAAATTTATCACTTTGGATGAAAAATTATGTGGTTTTATTCTCTTACATAATGTGGTATGATATCATATTTAATTTTAAAATCTAAATGAAAGAATCATAAGCAAGAAAGTTATATAAGATGTCCAATAGGCTTACATATTTTCTCCTTTACTCAGAATCCAATTTGGAACTGGTCCTGTGAATAGGTTTCCAGTTAGATACCTACATAACATCATAGCACTACATTGAGAATGATGGAAAAAATTTGAGGATTCTAAAGAAGATAAAAAATAGCTTTTCAAAAAGATGACAAATCCATTATTTGAATACCTTCTATTTTACTTTCTCTCCTAAATGCAGTTATAAAAAAAGATCATAGATGCTAATATATGCAACAATAGATAACTTCTCATCAATCAATGCTAGCTAGAATAATCTCTCTAACCAGCTAAGTAATTTTGAAGCCACATGTAGCTTTGAGTTACCACTGTCTAATTTTTCCATGGAGCATGAATCAATGAAAATGGGATGTCATGGCTGTCCGTAGGTCATTAGTTGTATTTTTGGTCACTTACAGCAGAATTTGATGCAACTATTGCTGATTAACTTAAAAGGTTAAATTGATAGATAGAGACATCAGTCCCCTTTATACCAACTCTAATAGCCTTTCCTTTGTCTGGGTAAATCTTTATCGCTTCTCACACTTATCAGTCACAAAAGTAATATACTTGCTAAGAATAGAATTTGTGTAGCTAGAATTTAAAGCCACAATGTAGTTAAATTTTTTTTCTTTCAGTAAAGTTTAGGCCTGGCAGAAATGTGATATGTTTTCCGCTGTCCAAATTAATTTCTAGCACCATCTGGTACATTCTATTATTTTGGTAACTGCTTCAATCATCAATCTGTAAGAGGGTAACATGTTCTTATATAATACTTATTCTAACCTTAATATATATGCTATCTTCCCCTTCACATTCTTTCATCAAAAGCTTTCCTAAATTGTAAGTTCTGTTCATTCACAAGTCCTAAAATCATTTAAAAGCTCCCTTTAAAGCCTCTTAATAAATTCCTACACTTGCAATAATAGTGAAGTTTCCTCTCTAGAGAATTGTACTCATAGTGCATATAATCAAAACCATGTTCAAGACCTACTATATTCTTAAGATTAGAAATGAGGACTCTTGACATACACCATGGGGCTTCTTTGAGCTTGAGTGGAATGGTTTACCAAAATTACTGGATTGGAGAAACTTATATTGCTCATTCAAGAGAAATACAATTATTTGAACCACGTACACATATGTTATCGTTGGCAGATTTTCAAGGCTGCTTGGGAGTTCTCCGCTTAATTTGTTGAAGCTAACATCTCTAAAAAGGAAAATGAAAAGATAATTAGATCCAAATTTGGCACATGTGTTCTCCTCACATCTGTTCATCATGAGTTATTAATAGAAAACAAAAGTGATGCACAGACAATATTTAATCCCAATTTACATAATGTCATGATTGGTGGTATATGCAAACCATAAGCAAAGTGCTTCTTTCTATTGAAGTTAACTCCTCAATTTAATGGTTTAAAATCTTTAACATGTAAATATAGAGTATGCTTTCATATTTATTACTTAGTATTTTCTTGAAATAACATGTGACAAAGTTCCAGGAATTTATATATACATATATATATATATTTTTTTTGCTTGCCTATAGTATAAGACTTGCTTATTTTTGAACAGTAACTGATATGTAAATATCTTAACCGATGTCAATTCATCTACAAGATTAAACACAAAAATCAAATGATGGAAATGGGGAACTCACAAGGTACGTAGGTTTGTCATCTGTCCTACATAATCTGGAAGCTCACCTATGAGATTGCAGCTTCTCAAAATCCTGTAATGAAAGATAGCATATCATCAGCATTCATCAAATATTCAAATAGACCAAAGAGAAATAATTGTTCTTAAAATATTTTCAAAATTAAAAAACGAATTGTCTTACAATATTTTCATACTAAGGTTACCAAGTCGTGGAAAAGGCCCTTCAGGTCCACTCAATTCACTGATTCTCCTACATGTTAAAGTAGAATCAAGTATGAAACTAGTAATTAAGACCTACATAAACAAACTCAGCAAAAGCAACTGAAACAACATACTTACAATTCACTCATGTTCTTCCATGCTTCAATGCTGGAAGGGATAGGCCCTTGGAAACCACTTCCTTCCATCACTCTATCAACATGAAGGTTTTCAGTAAACCTGAAGATTTAAGGGCAGTTATGAACAAATATAGAAGGTGAAGTAGAGAAGCTCTCACAATTTTTGCATATTTGTCCAGTTCCCTATGAAATCTGGAATCTTTCCTGTGAACTGGTTATCACAAATCCACCTGCAGTGTGGTGATGAGAACGTATCCAACAACATAAAAAGCAATAAAAGTGATCACAAATCACAAAAATATGACTGAAGTGATTACAAATTACAAAATACAAAAATATGACCGAGCCTGTATTTAGTAGCTCAATTTTTAGAATATGATGTGGTATTAGAATCATAAGTTCTAGTTTCAAATCACCATTTTCACCTTATTTCATTGTTCTACAATATCAACTTTAAATTGTTAAAATATAAATATATAAACCCACAGTGATCTAATTTTAAGGGATAAATTATATAAGAAGTTCACAACGTTTAGGGTAGGTTCATTTGAGGTCACAGTGTTTTGAGTGGTTTATTTGAGGTTATAATAGTTCAAAAAATGGGTAAACTGAGGCCACCATTAAGACGTTTTAAAAAGAGAAAAATTTAATTAAAACTCAACAAATCCGTCACGTTATAACACGCGTCAGTGGTGACCTCAATTGACCCACTTCTCTAAGTATTGTGACCTTAGATAAACCATTCGAAATACTGTGATAAAAGATGAACTTATCTCCAAACATTGTGACCTTTTGGTCTAATTTACCCAATTTTAAAGCTTGCAGACATCTTGTGGTTTTATGCTTACTATTAAGTAATGGATGTAAAAACTATAGTATATCTAAAATCTTAATTTCTGCTCTCATAAATTGTATATAAAATGTAAAATGTGTAAAAAATCTTATATTTTATATCTGAAATGACCAATGTTAAGCTAAGCTGGTGCGTGAAGCGTATTAGACTATAAATGCAATATGACACATGTTTTTAGTAGGTTAACCTTTTAGATGAGTTGGCTATGATGGATCAATGTCTAACAAATACAAAAAGTAAAAAGCAGTGACTAACAGGCTACTCAATGATGTTAAATTTGCGAACGTCGAGGGCAGATCACCAGTAAAATTGTTCGAGTTTAGAAACCTAAAACAATACAAAAGTAAACATTGTTATGTTAGAACCAATAGTTTTAATGTACAACATTTATTAGCTAAAATAATGCCATATTTGGCGCTTCAATGTTGAAACACCAAATATGATTTTTTTTTTTGTTTCCACAGAACTTAGGACCATGAGAAAATTAACTTACACTTTGTTTAAGTTGTGCAAGTTTCCAAGTTCTGGAGGAAGAACTCCTGAGAGCTGATTATCTTCAACACCACTGTGTATTGGAAGTCGAGAGTTCATATTTTTGTAACATGGTGTGAAAGGGAAATGTAAAGAGTTTATTAGAATGGACATACAAGCCTGTAAGAGTGGTTATGTTTCCCAACTCTTTTGGTATTGCACCGGATAATCGATTCTCAGAAAGAGCCCTTCATTAACACTCTAGCATAAGATATATAAATGCAGAATTATATGTAGACTTGATCAAAGAGAGGGAAGTAGAGAAGAAGAGCAATACATTAGCCGAAGATTTTGCATCAAACCCCACTCTTTCGGAATTGTACCTTTAAGGTAGTTGGACAAGACATCACTGTTTACAACTGTAACCGTTAATTTGGTAGCAAAAAACTAAAAACACTAAGTGAGAATTACATAAATATCATCAATCCTTTTATTTATATAACACAATGATTAATTAATATGAACATTTGCATTTCCTTGTTTACAAATTCATATCTTCATGACAATATATGAGGTCCATTTATTTCATCTTATTTTTGTCGTTTTGACATCTTTCATTTTTTTTTTTTTTCAAATAGACGTTTGTCAAGAAACAAATATAGATAAAAAATAGATATTTTTACTCATAAATAGATCAAATAAATTAGATACAGATAAGATACAGAATTAGATATAGATAAAATACAAATGAAAATAAGACAATCCGAATAGACCCATAAAAGCTAGAAATATGGACTGCAGCTCAGTAAGAACAAGCATAGTTTTCCTATCCCATCATACGCTGGCTTCAGTCAACTACAATTATTAATTAGTACAGATAATCTACTTTTATTGCACACAAACAAATCCCCTGCTTATGTATGAAAAAGTTTACACCAGATTGATCAAAACTCCGAAGTTGTGAATATGGCTTTTATCTAATGCAGATTACTTGATCTGCTTTTATTTCATATGTAAAAATACTCTGTATGGAAAAAAGTGAACACATATAAAGAGCTTTGAATTACTCACAACGTTAGGAGGTAAGGGAGTTGGACCAGCTCCGGTGGGAGAGTGCCTTGTAGATGTTGATGCCTCAAAATTCTGAATTGGATAGCACATTCAAAATAAAAAAGGAAAACAGTCATGAATGAATAGGTAAGTAAACAAAAGGTGAACCAATTTTCTGATAAATTTTGTCTATGTTGCAAATGCAACCAAAGATGAAGCAAAATAGGTTAAATATATAATTTAAAGCAATTTCAAACAACCCATATTGCGTACCTTTTAAGTTCTTATGACTTTTGATAATTATGTCCATCTGTGAATTAAACTATATTGAAGCCTAAAAAATGTCATGATTACACTCCTTTTAGCAACGTTTTTGGGCTTCGGCCACATTTAATCATGAGAAGAAAGTTCAGCCTTTGATGTGGTGAAAGAAGAGATGGCAATTCTTTTTTTTTTTTTTAATTGGGAAATAAATTATTTGGAATTTATTTGTCCCTTTTAATTATTTTGAAGTTTGTGGACTTTTAAGAAATTTCATTTATTTGTGATCTATGAATTTATTTCATCATTCAAATATTTTTATGTTTGTAGACCTTTTTAGGAAGTTTCCCTATCATCTCCAATCAAAAACACATCTTCAGTATACTCAGTGTCAAAAACTGGTCTTCCATTACCAATAGTCTCAAAAACAGCTTGATTCTCCTCCTCTTCGTTCTCAAAAACTGGGTTTGCAAAAGAGTAGAACCAAAGCATCTTCTTATCCGTTTTCATCTCAGTTTCCAACACCTTTGATCTTCCTCGACATGAGGTCTACCATACCTACGTAACAATTCTTCATAATGCTCTTCTTCATTAAAATAAGATGAATCATCATTTGCCTCATCAAAGTTGAAATTCCTATACTAGTTTTGGCTCTCCATAAGCACATCCATATCTCAAAAAGATGATCAACCATTACATCCAAGCGACACTTCAAAGTTGCATCTAACCTTTCATCGATCATCCGTTCGATTCTCCAATCCAAATCATTATGATCATAGATCTCATCCACTGCACGCCGTTGATTAATTTGTCTACATTGTGCCATGACACTCCAAGAGCAAATGCAGTTCTGATACTAATTGACGCAGCTAAAGAAAAGAGATAACTATCATGTTGCGTTGATTCTCAGAATACCTCAGAAAACGATCTTTAATTATCTTTTGATTCTGCAAATACCTAGATAACTACCATCCAAAATTCAAATAACAATTGAATAATTAGAATATTTTAGGAAAAATAGAGCAAAACAACTCAAATTTCTATTTTTTATGATAATTGAATAACTGATTAATTGATTCCTTAATTTGCCCAAGGGCGTATAATATAAAGTAAAAACTAAAAATTGCCAAAAAAGAAATACTTCCTAAAAAGGTCTGCAAATGTAAAAATATTTGAATGATGACATACATGCCTTAGATGACAAATAAATAAAATTTCCTAAAAGTCTCCAAACATCAAAATAATTAAAAAGGAAAAATAAATTCCAATTAATTTCTTTCTCAATTAAAAAAAATTGTTGTGGTATCAAAGTTGCGTTCACTTCTGAATTATCGTGGCACCTTGTAGGCAGACCAATCAAAGGAGTGCAGTGAATGAGATTTATGATCGTATTAATCTAGATCGTAGGATTGGAGGAATGATCGACAAGAGGTTGGGTGCAGCCTTGGATCGTCGATTGGATGTGGTGGTGGATTTGTTGGCAGTGAGGATGGGCAAATTAATTGTCAGTCAGAATAGGAATCTTAATCATATTCGTAAGCAGTACCCTAATCCATTGTTTGATGAAGAAGATAAGAGGAGTTAGGAAACTAGGATGAAAATGGAGGAAAAGATGCTTTGGTCTTACTTTTATGAAAACCTATTTTTTGAGAACGAAGAAGCACAGGTCAAAGCTATTTTTGAGGCTGATGGAGAATCGATCATTGATATTTATGTTGATGAAGAGGATAATGTTTTCGAGGTTGTTGGTTATGGTGAACCGATTTTTGATGTACCAATTTTTTATATTAATAATATTAAACAGGAGGATGTGATGCAGTGGAAGAGATGGGACATAACTACTTGGGAAAATGGCATAGGATGAAGAGGAGGAACAAGCATTGAATGTTCTACTCTGGCCCTTACATCACCGGCCTTGAGAGTTAAGCTGCCGGCCTTTAGTTCTACACCGCGAGCGTAGCAGCGGCATACTTTGCTCGTCTTTTATATTTTTCAATTTTTGTAATTAATAATGCAATCGATATCTTTAGAATATCATTTAATATTTTGAAAGAATGTCTTTTAGTAGGATTTTTGGATTTTATGGAATATCTTTTATTAGGATTTTTCCATATCTTTTTATTTAGTTTATGATAGGATTTTTTTTTTATTTTCCCTTTTTAGTAATTTTTAGGCTTCTTATATTTTGTATGCCATAGGGCAAAATATATTCAAACCGACAATCTTGTGCAATTCAATGATCTTATGATAACCGAAGATCGCTTTTCGAGTATTCTTAGAATCAACATATTGTGATTATAAAACCTAGGTATTCTTAGAATCAATAGGTATTTGAAGATCACAAACCGGCAATCGTAAGCGATTCAACGATCTTGCGATAATTGAGGATTGCTTTTTGGCTTTTTTTAGAATCAACGGATTATGATTATACTATAATCAACTATGCATACCTAATGGTAGTCTGAGGGCTAAGATTATTTAGGAGTTCTACTATGAGGGTCATATAGGTAGAGATAGAACTTTGCATCTAGTCTATGTATGCTATTACTGGCCATCCATTCGAGAGGAGGTTGAGAGGTTTGTGCAACGATGTAGGATATGGCAAGTGTATGAGGGGTCAACTACCAATGTTGTGTTATACTTGCCTTTACCTATGCTATCTCAGCCACAGGCAGATGTCAGTATGGATTTTGACCTAGGTTTGCCAAGGACTCAGAGGGATGACTCTCTCGATGCAGTGGTAGATCGGTTCTCCAAGATGGTGCATTTCATCCATTGTAAGAAAACTGCATATACTGTGCGTGTGGCATAATTGTACTTTCGGGAAGTGTATGGATTACATGGTTTACCTTCATCTATTGTGTCCAACAAGAATACCAAGTTTTTGAGCCACTTCTAGAGGAGTTTATGGAGGATGGTCAACACTCATCTAAACTTTAGCAGTACCTATCATCCACAGACAGATGGGTAGACTAAGGTGGTAAACAAGTCTCTGGGCAATCTTCTGAGGAGTTTAGTGGTGAGAATTTAAAGAGTTGGGATCAAAAGTTAAGCCAAGCTAAGTTTGCCCACAACCATGCAATCAACCGGAATATAGGTTTCAGCCCATCTCAGATTATTTATTCAGTCATTCCTGGAGGCCCGCTTGTTCTTTTAATTGTACTTGATAGAAGTCAGAATCATGGAAAAGCAGTGGATTTGATACACATTCTACAAGAGATCCATCAGACAGTTCACAAAAACCTGAAAAAGGCTATAAGCCAATACAAAGAGGTTGACAAAAAGAGACGACACTTGAAGTTTGATGTAGGAGATTTTGTATGGGCTGTTCTTATCAAGAATAGATTTTCTATTGGTAATTACAACAAGTTCTCCACCAGGAAAATTGAGTCAGTTGAGATCATTGAGAAAATCAACCCAAATGCCTACAGGCTCAGATTACCTAGCCATGTTCAGACCTCAAACGTATTTAACATGAAGCATCTTATTCCTTACATGGGTGATAGCTCAAATAACGATAATTTGAGGTTGAATTCTATTCATCTAGAAGAGGATGATATAGCAAAAGTACTAGCTTTGAGTTATTAGGACAAACGAGATTCAGGAAGACGACAAGCTAGCTGGGAAGTTAGTTGGAATTGGAAGCCTACAATGATCTAACATCGGCAACCTTCATGTTGTCCAACACTGACAGCTTTTGATCCAACATCGGCGGCCTTCAAGATATAAACCAGCAGCCTTTAGCCGGCCTTCATTAGGCAATCACCTTTTTTTTTTTTTTTTTTTGTTTCTTGCCTTTAGGGTTTCAAACTCCTATTAATATATGTTTTGGGTTTCGCTCATTGTAAGACATTCTCTCCATCTTTTGTTTCATCAATATAGAGCAAAGTTTCTTTAATTCCAAATTTCAATAGATTTATCGATATTTGATGCCATTTAATCGGTATTACTCGTAATCAACTATTATTTGAATATAACACTTCCAGGTATTCCTTGAATCAATGGATTTGTAATAATCCATATGCTCCTACACTGCGTAAGTGGTGTTGTTTTTTAGGCTGGAGGGGTGGAGAACCTGTATTTGATACAGAACAAATGGAAGAAGAGATTCTCAGAGGTGATAACAAGGTGAATGGATTGTCTTTTGATCAGAAGGGAATCATACCCTTAATTCTTTTTGAGGATGTCGATATCACTTTCCTCGAAGACCATGGGTTTATCTCATCCATACAACACATTATTGAGACAACAAAGACATTGTTCTGCCAAAAACTTTGATGGACTTGAGGAATATGAAAGGATAATATAATCACAATCCATTAATTCTAAGAATACTTAGAAAGCAATCCTTGATTATTGCAAGATCGTTAAATTGCACACAATTGCCAGTTTATGAAACTTAAGGGGAATGATGCAATCAATAATGATTCAATCAATATTTTTTCAATATCTTTTAATAGCCTTTAATTGAATATTTTAATTACTTTTCATTTATGTCTTTTAATGATTTTTTTTTCAATTATGATTCAAAAGATATCTTTTGAATGCCATTTAATATCATTTAATAACATGTCTTTTTTAGTCTTTTTTCCTTTATGAAAAAATTCAGTTATCATTTTTCAGTGAAAAAAAATTATAATGTAGCGGAAGAGATGGGACATAACTACTTCGGAGAATGGCATAGGATGAAGAGGAGGAACAAGTGTTGAATGTTCTACACCGGTCTTTACATCGTCGGCCTTAGGAGTTAAGCCGTCGGCTTTTAGTTCTACATCGCCAACGTTAGAGCGGCGTACTTTACTTGTTTTTTTGGATTTATCAATTTTGTAATTAATAATTTAATCAATGTCTTTAGAATATCATTTAATATTTTGAAAGAATATCTTTTAGTATCATTTAGTAGGATTTTTAGATTTTATAGAATATCTTTTATTATGATTTTTCCATATCTCTTTATTTAGTTTATGATAAGGATTTTTTTTTTATTTTCCCTTTTTAGTAAATTTTAGGTTTCTTATATATCATACGCCATAGGGCAAAACATATCAGCTTTTGACATTTGAATGACATTTCAGTGTCGTCTTGCTCTTTATCCCAAATTTCGAATTTTTGCGTAGGATTTCAATTTTTGATGCCAGGTATCTAAGTATTCTTAGAATCAATAGGTATTTGAAGATCACAAACCGACAATCGTACGTGATTCAATGGTTTTTCAATAATCGAGGATCGTTTTTTATGTATTCTTAGAATCAACGGATTGTGATTATATTATCCTTTTTATATTCCGCTGCATCAGTATGTGATCGGAGATAATAAAAAGAATTTGGTTATTAGGAGGTCTTGTATGACTCCTAGAGCTGTTAGAGATGTTTGGATGAGGAGTAACATTTTTCAATCCACTTGCCATGACTGGATCAATTTGTTTAAGGCTTGTGTGGTTAATTCCAAGTGGTTTTTGCAAAACACCGTGAAAATTCGAGAGCGAATTTTTTCCAATTGAGGGACAATGATGCGGTGGAAGAGGTGATGGCAATTTTTTAAAATTGGAAAAGAAATTAATTTGAATTTATTTGTCCATTTTAATTATTTTGAAGTTGTATACTTTTAGGAAGTTTCATTTATTTGTCGTTTATGATATTTATTTCATCATTCAAATATTTTTATGTTTGTAGACCTTATCAAGAAGTTTCATTTTTGACAAATTTTAGATTTTTGCTATATATTATATGCCTTAGGGCAAATTAAGGAATCAATTAATTGGTTATCATTCATCAGATATACAGATTAAGCCATCTTGCTCTTCTTTTACCTAATTTTTCAAATTTGGATGCCAATTATCTAAGAATTTACAAAATCAATAGATAATTGAAGATTGTTTTCAGGGTATTGTAAGAATCAACGGAACGTGATAAATTTAATTTCTTTCATTACGTCGTCATCTGGGCTAAAAATTCAGCATATAAACATGATTATTTGACAAACATTTACCAATTGTTAGGGAAAAAAACTTAGAAGCACTTTTTGTATTAATTAATGGGAAAAGGAAATTAATATTTGTAATTTAAAAAAATTATAAAAATTGCACTAGGATGAAAATTATCCTAAAAATAGGCAACCTGACCTCATCTCTTAGAAAACGATTTCAAACAGGGTCATAAGTGATTGACCTCGTCTCTTCAAGAGACAGAGTTATTATGGCGAAGCAAACTCATCTCTTGAAGAGATGAGATTGTCTACTTAGAGAGGAGTTTGGCAGGTCCAATGTTTTTCCCGTCATTCGAAAAAAAACCCCTAAATTCTATCACACTAAAACCCTAACCTTAATTTTAATCCATTCCAATGCTATTTTTTTTTTTTTTTATCAAACTGGTGTGAGTTCTTGGTTAATTTTGATCAAATCACATCAAATAGGCATCAATTCGTGAAATCACATTGTGGATATGTCAAACATACAAACTGGTACATCTACAAAATATTTTGATGGGTATAATGCAGTCATCAAGTATTGGATCAGTTGTACAGGGATCATTATATGATATATGATAAGATCATTATTTATATATGGTATATATGGATGTATTTTGTGTTCATTACTTTCTGATCTAGATGTATACTATAAATTGCAAGTAGATTTCATTTACCAGGTCCTTAATATACCGTTTGAGGACACTCTTGCCATTGCACAAGATGTTATTCGTGCAATGGATGAGTTTATGAGGCTTAATATCAATGATCCAACAACAGTAGCTCCACTACGAGCACCAACACCTGTTATCATTGGTAGTAAGGATGCCCCACAGCCTCAGCCAACATAAAGACATAGACCACATAGAGAGAGACGTGGGCAAGGATGAGGTCAAGAGCGAAGGCAAGACCGAGACAGAATTGTAGATATTAGAAGCGAGCTTGCACCCCCACATATTTAGCATGATGAGCCTAGAACATCATCATCCTCATATGCTCATTAGCTAGACGCCCCGATGCTAAATAGTTTATATACAGTAGTCTATACCCTCTAACTCAACAGAAAAGGCGACCATCATCGCTAGATGCTATGAGAGAGGGCCTCACCTAGGTGAAGATGGGGATGCCACACTTATACAAGTTAATCCATCTATGGAGCATCATCAATAAGCTCTGGATCAACCTAAGTACCTTCATCGTAAATTTGTTAGTAGAGACAAGGGAGGCAAAGCACCTAGAAGTAGAGTAGATTTTATCATTTGTTTTGCTTATGTTTTATGATGGTTGTATATAACATTATATATATATATATATATTTGATGTAATGAATTGAGCAATAGTGTAAGTATTTTATATATCATGTTTTATGAGCTTTTTATTATGTTGATGATGAAAGATTGGGTTTGGGTTTAGGTTTTGGGAATACTATTATAGTTAGATTGTTGTAGTTTGGATGTTATTTCTTTGTGGTGGGTGGCTGATTGATTTTGAGAATACTTGACTTTACACAAGCGATCGTACATGAATTTGACATATTACAATTATATAAAAAGCTAGAGCATGTTTTTGTCAACCTCATCTCTTGAAGAGACAGGTTTGACTCTTCTACAGTAGCTTCGTCTTTTCAAGAGAAGAGGTTGTATGATATACTTGATCTCGTCTCTTAAAGAGATGGCACCAGTCACTTATAACCTCCTCTCTTCAAGAGACAATATCAATTTGCCTAATTTTAAGATGATTTTCATTGTAGTAGCATTTTTATAATTTTTTAAAAATTACAAATATTAATTTCCTTTTCCTATTAACTAAAATGAGAAGATAAATAAAACTTTTATATTACTTAGCTGTTTAAATATATACAATCCAAGTTCTTTTAAAATAAAAATTACAACAACTTATATAATAAAATAGTCAACTTTTTCTAAATAAAAATCAATAAAATATCGCCTAAAAATTATAATCTTTAACAAAGTGGTTGCAAGATAAAAAATATGTTATTATTATTTAATAAAGTACATGTTTCGGTGTAGATTTATTGTACTTGAAAGCTGTGCCCTCTATATAATAGAATACATGTTATAAGGTAGGTAATGGATTTCAAGATCTCGTACTCGTGTTCTATCTTGTGGGAATAGGTTTTAGAGAAACTATACCAGGATCTTACATGTGACTTTAGATAAAAATTAACACATAGTGTAAAGTTTTAACTAGATTATGAAAATATCCAATGCCTTATAACTTATTTCTTTTGAAGACACGAGTATAAGGTGCCCTTAAAATAAATAATATATATACATACATACATATATATATATATATATTATAAGATGCCAAAAGTGGTCTGTATGTTTTATTGAATATATATTTGAAAACGGTTATCGAAACTTTGATGGAAGTCCATTTTAAAATATATTCTCATGGGTAATGGTGGAAAAAGAAATTAAATTTTAACCCAATAGCCCTGTATAAAAAAACAAAATGGATAGGGTTAGGGTATGATTGGTCAATGTGATAGTGGCCGCCAAGCTGGGCATGTCCACCTAACGCACAATAGTGGCATTAGCTATAAATGAAAAATAAAAATGGCATGTTGCTTTAAGAGTTAATAGACATAGGAATATGGACGTTATAATTTCTTACAGAAAATTTCAACGGGTAATTTGAGACATTTGGTAATGGTAAATTATCAATATTATTTATATATATAAATATATATATCTTTTTTTTTTTGTCCATTTTAACCGGAGAACTGTATATAAATTGAGTATATGTCTGTAATAAAACCTTTTTTTTTTTCAATTTAGATTCACATAGATTTACCTTATGATTTCCCATTTATTTTCTTTTTAAAGTTTGCTATTGTCTAGCCATTACAGCACTGACCAATGACAAGAGCAAGGATACAGAGTTGCAATTGCATTTACATGATGATCCGAGAAATGAATTCATACGAGTGACATGCCATTGGGATAAGGAAAAAAGATAATAACATTTTAATAAAAAATTATAAAAATCTCTGAATTGAAAATAATTAAAAAATAAACAAATTAAATTCTTTTTTTATTTAAATATACAAGTTCATTTATTAACTTATCTTTTTAGAGATAAGTTCAGGGTAATTTTATTGAATTCATACATTGAGAAAACAAGTTTAATATAATATAAACTTGTTGTTTGAAGATAAGATTATTTTTAATGGGACAAATTTCTTTTTTGAAAACATACATTTTTTTTTCCTCCTTAAACCACATGCCGTTTAGGTAATTGCTCTAGGTCATGTTTAGTTCATCAGTCCTTTTGGCATTTTTCTTTTTTTTCTTTTAAATTTTTTGTCAACAAATAATACAGTGGCATTTTTATCTAAAAACATATCGAATAACCTAGGTATAAATTATATACAAATAAAATATAAATGCATATCAAATACAAAAAAAAATCAAATAATTCATAAATAGTATGTGAAAATAAATATAAATCATAAATAATTAAGATATGAGATAAATATATCTAAGTCTTACATATTTTCATTTTATAATGAATTATATTCACATCTGTGTTATCATATCACTTGATGTTAACCGCATCAAATATGACTCGTGATATTCTCCATGAATAGTAGTTTTGTTAACAACTGTAGGCGTGGCACGTTTCTACTGGTTCGCATCCACCACCTTTGAGAAAAGATTCAGCCTATAATTTATCGGTAATATTTTTTCATATCAATTATCAACAGAAATATTAAAATTTTAAAATCACTAATGCTATTAGGCAAAAAATAAGTGGGTGGTCGGTAAAACACCTAGATTTGGATTTTATTTTTTATCGAGGAGGAATCAAATAAGTTTATAGGCCTTTACAGTCTCACGTGTAATACTGCAGGAGGCCCATAAGTTTATTTAGGGCATCATTAAGATGTAAGCCGTGGCTGCAGTGAGAAAGAGAGAGGGAGAATGAAACGTACATGGTAACAACGTGGCAAACGGTGTTGTTGAGGTAAGAGCAGTCGCAGGTAACAGCATCATCCGGTGAAGTTTTCCATCCATACAGTCCACTGCATGGATCGGCACTGAAATTCCACACCTTCCCCAATTTTTCTCCTATATTCATCAATGCTTCCACTGCATGCAACACATAATCGTCAAATACGAACTTCAGCGGTCAAATGATGTGATGAACTTAATTTTTAATACACATAGAAGGGGTGGGTTCTTACCTTCATCAGTGGGTAAAACCGTAGCTTCAAAAGTGAAGCCTTCGAGGATGCAAATGATCAGAGTGAATACGCAGCAAATAAATTTCAATAATGAGCTTGAGAGCGTCGGCATCTTTGGGCTGGCTATCTCTTCTCTCGAATTTAATTGGGAGTAGTAGTACTTAATACTATAATGGAAGAGACTGAGATTTTAATAAGGTAATGGGAAGGAAAGGGAGATTAGAATTTAGCAAAGCCGCCTTGTTCTTTTGTAAGGAAAAGGAAAGGAATTATTTGCATTAGCATTGTCCGCGAGGCCAGTGGGTGTGGTGTGGGCGCCATGCTGACGATGATGCTGATGGATGTGCCAGAATGTAAATTATCATATTCAGCCGACAAGCCATGTGAAACGTTCCTACTTTCCTATGGCTGTATATGATTATGGATTAATATTTAATGGATGTTAAAACATATTTTGATAATTTTAAGAGGTAGTTGCATAAAAAATTATAGAATTAATTGGTCGATTTTTTAAAACTTAAGGAAGCACATATTTTATTCAAAATAAAATATGTTTGAAAAATAATATTTTATTGAGCTACTACCACTTGAAGTTGAAATTCGCCGAATTTTCTTGGTTTTATTGGAATTATATCCCAACTCATACCTAGTATTATTAGCCATATTTTCTCCTTAGTACTTCCTATAAGATTATACTTAATAAAAAAATAATTATACAGTTCAATCCTTCTCTTTTTCTAAAACACCCTATAATTTCCACCTGAAAAGGCTTAGATCCCCTTAGTCACGTTATACCTTTAATAATGGGAGTCCTTTTTTGGCGAATAGTTATCAATTAATTCCTCCTTTTAGTGGAGCTTTCTTTCTTCTTTTTTTTGCCCTTTTTTCCTTCGTGTAAATACCTTGTAGTCCTTTCTGTCAACTTTAGTGGGTGGAATGGAAGAAAGATTTTTAAGGTCAAGTGGATTGGAGAAGCCGCCATGTTCTTTCCTAATAGAGAAAAGATTCGCATTGCTTTACTTGAGCACATCAATAGTTTTGATTACGAGCTATATAATATTTTAAGGTCAAGTGGAATGGAGAGGCCTCCATGTTCTTTCCTAATAGAGAAAAGATTCGCATTGCTTCACGTGAGCACATCAATAGTTTTGACTACGAGCCATATAATATTTTAAGGTCAAGGACCTGCCTACCACATATTCTTATAGAAAGGAAACAGATGATTTTAAAGAGCATTTGAATTTATGAAATGAAACCTATAACTTCCTTTGTAAGAGATTACTCCTTAAATTAGGTTACTATCCAGTAAATTCTAAAAATTTGAATATTGAAAAAAAAAATTGTTTATTTCTATGTAATTTCAACTTAAAATTTTTGAAAAATTTTAAAAGAATTATAAGTCCTTTTTACGTTCATATTGTTATACTTATTTGAATGGAAGAGGAATTATGATTGCTGAGGGGGAAAGAAAAATCTATTTTTAATGACACCTCTATTTAGAGTGCACCAATTAAGAATATAGTACTACAGTATATACATCATATATAATTTTACTTTTTTTATATAACACACTTTTACGTAAGTACCATGTATGATCTCATCTTTTCATGTAACACACTCTGAGTACATTACCCAAAGATCCGTAGCTTTTTCTTAAAAAAAAAAAACACACCATTCAAGTGAGATTCGGCATTGTAATGATATAATATAAAATGCCAATATGATTGTTGATGGTGACATGGTTTTATCGGTGGGAGACAGCTAATCAAAACATACATTTATCTTTGCTCCCAGGGTTTCTTACGATAAATTTTCTTGTAATAATAATGGCTCCATGGACTTCGATTATTCTTGAGACTAATAATTAAAAAGATCAACAGTAATTGAAATTTGCAGGCTAAGAGTTGTGTCATGAGAATGGAATTTAAAGTAAGAACGATGAAAAAAATAAACAGCAATGTGCTTCTTCAAAGGTTGACGGTATATTATTAGAAAATTACTTATGTTTTGTTGTTTTTCAATTGATATTGTTTATATTGGGTAAATGTTATGAAAGATACTTGAGCATTGACAAAATATATGATTAAGTATTTAAACTTTAAAATTGATCAATTTAGTACTTAAATTTTGAAATTAATTAATTTAATACCTAAAAGAACATTTTATGTGTGTGTGTGCCAACTGCCAATAATTCCTGCTCAAGTTCTTTCATGTATTAAATTGATCAATTTTAAAATTTTTCAGGTAGACATGTCTACTGTTATTGCGAAAAAAAACAAAAACAAATTGAAGGAAAAAAAACACCAAAATACCATTTCTATATTGCATGTCGGTAATGAGATACAAAGATCTATATAAGTGATACACTGTTGCTACATATATTTGTCAAACTTCCACCGTTATTCTTTAAACCAACGTGCGTACACGAAAATTGCAAATGAAAAGACTCAACTTTAATCTATCCATGACATCCCTTCTATTCTTGCCTGCCTTTTTTTCCATTTTGGCTTCCACCGATCTTCTTTAAATCATCTTCTTTCCACAACACTTTTGACCTTTACAGTTCCCTTCACGTTCACCAAAAACTTTAACATGTTCTTCCTAAGACACATCCGTCTCTCTCTCTCTCCCCCTCTCCCTAACTCCAACCAAGTCACATAGCAAACTCAGCCATCTCACACACCAACATCAAACTTGCACATGAAACCCACCATTGAGACACTAGAGACAAACCACCATGAACCCAAAGCAGCGTCCTTATTGATATATGTATCGTACGTTTAATATGCGATACAAGCCTAAAGCTATACTGTTATTTACTAGAGTTATTAAGATAGTATTACACAATTAAAATAGAGTAGAGAAATTCTCCACTCCATGGAAGATCATTACAACTTCTCTCTAAATATAAGAAGAGAATGATAGCAGTCTGTCTTGAAAAAAAGAAAATACATATAAAAGAAACTCACTTGCATTCATCTTATTTGTTTTATTTATGAGAAATGGGATGTAATAACCAATGTAAAAAGGTAAGTATTTATAGTTGAAAACTTAGAGTTTTAGCGTCTAATGTCATTACCAAAATTATAGGAGATTTCTTTTCCTTCTCAAACATTAATGGTGGCAAAATTGTGGATTTCTGCACGATCAGCTCATCTATTTTTATTTGACTTATTTTATGCCACAAAAGTGGCTTTACTATTTTTCACAATCTCCCACTTAAAGTCACTTTTGGTGAGCTTTCAAAATCTTTTTTATCTTGCCAGTTCCATGTTGCTTACATTTCTGATAGGCCACATAAGGATCAACACCATATAAATTTATCAATGTTAATTCCCTTTATCATTGCATCTACTAGGTTCTCTTTGGCATGGATTTTCTACATATCCACTCTCCCTTCTTCTACTACTTCTCAGACAAAGTGATATTGAATGCCTATGTGTTTCATCATAGAATGAAAGGTCAGATTCCTTGCAATGTGTAAGGCACTCTGATTATCAAAATATACTAAAATCTTTTGTTGTTTGTGCCCAAGTTCTTCCATTAGCCTTTGAATCGAAATTGCTTCCTTGCATACTTGAGTAGCTGCTATGTATCTAGCTTCTATAGTAGATAAAGCTACAACAGATTGTAATTTAGATAACCAGCTTACTGCTCCTTCTACTAGTGTGAATACATAACTTGTAGTAGATTTTCTTTTATCAAGATCACCTATGGAATTTGAATCAACATATCCTCTGACAATGAATTATGATCCTCCACAACATAATGCGACACTTCCTTTAACATATCTTAGGATCCTCTTAATAGTATTCCAATGCTCTTTACCAGGATATGTCATAAAGCGATTAACCATTCCAATAGCTTAAGTAATATGGTCTCATACAAATCATTGTATACATAAGACTTCCGAATGTTGATGCATATAGTACTTGGGATGTTTCTTTCCTCTCTACTTCATCACTAGGACACATACTTGAGGATAATTTATAATTGACAAGAAGTAAGATAGAGATTGGCTTACAGTCTTGTGTGTTGAAGCATCGCAAAACTTTAAGTAGATAATTCTTTTGAGAAAGCCAAATGTCACTCCTCAAAAAGGAGCCTAGTAGGATTAACATGAAGTAATCATATCACGTATGCATCCATAATATGAGAACCGTTTTGTAAGTCAGAGAATTGTAAAACTTTACTTAATATTTGCTATACAACTTTTAGTTATGTAAATACATTTTGATAACTAAGGAAATATGAATTCCCACAATCCACCAGAACTGCAAAGAATCGGCATCCTCCACTAAATAGTGAAATAGGATAGATAACCTACATATTACAAAGCTTCAAGCTATTATACAACTAATCTAATTCATATTCTAAGTTTGCATTTCCATCTTCCTATCTTTAAGAAATTTACTAGAGAAGAACTCTCTTCACACACTTCTAGCCCATTCTTAGTATAAGCTATTCCTGCATAAAATCTATAAGGGTGTGAGCTAATTCACAGCTCAATGAATAATAAGACTACACACATATCAAACAATTACTAAATAAGTTTTGTTAACAAGCATATGAAATGCAATACTCAATCATATGATATTCACAGTTTGGATGACCTGAATCCCAACCAATGAAGATTTATATTCTCTCTTGGGGATTGAAGGACCAGCTCAAGTATTCACGCCCATGAGAAATTGAGAACTAAGGAAGGATTATTTATTTTTAAACTCATTTGTTATTTGTATACACATATTATTAACACAACCTCAACTTTACCTTAAAACCTCAGAAAATCAGCTAAGTATTAACACCTAAAGCTAACTTCAACTTAGGCAATATCCTTTGGTGCCTGCTTAGTCCCTGTAGGGGTGACAACCCTACGATAACCCATTATAACAAATAGATCCACTAAATTAATTTTGCATTACCATAGAATCGGAATATGAATACGTAATGTGAATACCATGCCAATGCAAGTTATGCTATCATGCAATGCGTGATTGTTTGATTAACTAATCGAATAGTATTAAGGCCATTGATTAAAATGACCATTCAATTAACAAGCACTCGTCAGCAACAACAACTCAATTATTACAAGCAATATGTGTTCATTTTTATTTTAATGAGTTCTTAACCAAACCAATCACTAGACAACAAACAAATACCCGATCCCCACACATAGCTAGTTATGTTTATATTAACACATGCGGAACTACATTACAACCACAAACAAGGTGTTAAGGTCAATGTTACTCACTTGTCATTCTAGCCAAGACATAGAAACCTTCTAAGAAATTCCAAAGATTATTTTGTTCCTTCTATGAAAAAGAAATAATAAATACTCATTACTTGTCTCAGTGTATATTCTACTAAATTTGGTATTTGAACTCATATTTACTTCATTATTCTACACTTGATTGAAATATAGACTTGTAGTAAAAACTTATTTAATCAAACACTAAGTAAGAACCTCACCATGGCTACAACTAACCATGTCTTATAACGTTCAACACTCCCATCAGATTTATATTTGATATTAAAAACTCATTTCTTTTCAACTGTTTTGTTACCCAGTAGCAAGTCAACCAATTCCCAAGTATTATTTTGGTATAAGGCTCTCATTTCTTCTAGGACTGCTTCCTTCCATCTTAGACGTCTTAGAGACTCATCAATGTTCCTAGAAATAATGTCATTATTAGCACACGCTAAGCAAGCTCTATAATTTGGAGATAACTTTGAAAATGTTACATGTTTTGAGATAGGATATTTGGCACAAGCCTATCTTTCTTTTCTCAATGCTATAAGCAAATCAAGATCATTCTTCTCTTGTGACTCATGTTCACTCTTTTCCTCATTTGATTGGTCATCCTTTTTGTGTGGCTCATGCTAACTCTTTTCGTCCTCATTTGACTAGACCAAAGGTTGCAAATTTGATGGTTAGAAATTTTTTATCTCCTTGTATAAACTCTAAGTTCATCCTTCTCCTGAATGGATTTTGGTCTGAAATTTCAAGGATTTGATCACTTTATAAAAGATAGGTATGATCATGGCTGGGTTGCAATTGATCAATGTCATTAGATGATGAATTTGCTAACTTAGAAGTACATGGTAGCGACAACTCAAATTTCGAAATAGAACCAACAGAGTTGAAGTAAACATGATCAAGAAATAGGGGTAATCATGTTGTTCCTACTGTATTTCTGAGTCCCTTTGATTAGTTGAATTAAAATATGGATAAATTTCTAAGAAATAAGTGTCTGTAGTAACATGACATGTTTTATGGTTGGATGGAAACATCTATACCCTTTTGAGATGGACAATAACAAATAAACATCCCTTTAAGGGCTCTGGATTCAAGTTTATGTTTATTTAGAGTATTGTTTAAAAAGAACACAATACATGCAAATATTTTGGTGATAAGGAATTCAACAATGAACATGTAAGAGATGTGTGCAAAAGAACAGTTAGAGAAGTCCCAAAATTATGGACTTTTGAAGGAACACGATTGACAAGATAAGCAGCAATTAACACTACATCACCCCAAAAAGTGAAATTGGTGAACCTCAGGGCTCTTATGATTTCTATGAGATTTTTATCCTTCCGTTCAGCAACAATATTACACTGAGGAGTATAAGAACATGAGCTTTGGTATACAAGACCACTCTCATTAAGATAACTCCCGAATTCATTTGAGAGATACTCTTTAACATTGTCTGTACAGAGTATTTGAATGTTTTCATTAAAAACATTCATCACGAATTTATGAAATTGCTTGAACACATAGAAGACATTCAATTTTTCTATCAAGAGATACACCCAACAAATCCGTGAATGGTTATCAATGCACTTAATAAAACACTTATACCCATTGTTAGTAAAAAATCAGGATGTTCCCCAAATACCACAATGAATCAACTGAAAGGATTTCGATGATTTGTATGGTTTAACATGATATGGAGATTTTGACATTTTTGCCATGATATGACATTCACAACTAGGCTCATCCACCCTTTTATTCTTAAATAACTTAAGGTACAAAAAAAATTAAGTATGGAAAACTAGGATGACTAAGACTTTTATGCCATAGCATAATGTTGGACTCACTAGACAATGATAGAAAAGATTTGGATTTAGTCTATACCGTAAATTTAATTTTTTCACTAGAAAAATAGTAGGGACCATTGATTCCCTTAGCATTGCCAATCATCCTCCCTGAAAATTGGTCTTGCATAACAAAACTCTTTGGAGAGAAAATTACTTTATACTTCATATCTTTTGTTAGCTTACTTATAGACGACACATTATACTTAAGCTTAAGAACACATATGGTATCAAATAGTTTTAAATTTTCTAGATAAATCGTTCCTTTCTCTTATACCATAACATTATCTCTATTACTGAAAAAGATTTTTCCTAAATCACCACTTAGAAAGAATATCAAACAAATGTAGTGAGTTACACATATGATCACATGCTACTATGTCAATAATCCAATTTTCACACCCTCAACCTCGAGGAAGAGTCAAACATATACCTCTTCGAGCCATAATAGTAGTAGCATGTTTATCTGACTTACTAGGATTCATCTAGGTTTGATCAAAGATTTGCTACAGGAGGATAATCTAATCATGAGTAAAATTTATTGTCAGGGATAACTGCAGCTGATCTAATTAAGCAAATTAGGTAGTCTTATGGATTTCATTATTTATCTAGTGCTTTGATTTTAGAAAATCTGGGTTACTATGAAATATCCAACATGTCTCCTATAAATGGTTAGGGTAGTGACAATGGTCACAACACTATTTTCCTTTGCAGCTACCTTTTCAGTGGGTTCAAATATACTACCTAGACAAGATTGATCAGCTAGAAGTGCAGAATTTGACATCAGCAACTCAATAGCATAATGAGGCATCATCACCATCTTTTGACATTCCTTCGGCGATTTAATCATAATGACATCTCTTCTTCTTCCTTCTTGTTTTTACTTTATTTTTATCCCAAATGGATCATCTGATGCTCTAATATGATGAAGAAAAAAAAAATAATTTTTACTCATGTTCAAAAGTACAAAATGAGGTACAATGTATAGACAAATTATGAGGTAGGTCATCACCCACCTACTGCATAGTAAAAAGTAGTTATCTGTTCTAAGTATCAAATTCCCAACAAATTCTAAAAACAAAATCCCAACAAAGAGTTTCAATGTATGTTATTTAATAGCTAGAATAATATCATAATTGGAACCGCAACTTTAGGTTAATTTGAAATTCACCACCTAAACTTATTGTTGGCCACATTTACTACCCAGCAAAAGTTTTGACTGCAAATTGTGGCACTTGATATATAAAGGTAGTTAATTGGTATTTGACTTAAGGTTATAGTATCAAATTTTACATTATCCATTAATTATTTATGGAGAACTTAGAAGCATGAGCAAAGCAACTTACACTTTTTGTCGGTTGTGCAAGTTTCCAAGTTATGAAGGAAGAGCTCCTGAAAGCTGATTATCTTCAACACCATTATGTATAGGAAGTCAGAGTCCATATCTTTGTAACATGGTGTGAAAGGAAAAGGCAAAGGGTTGATTAGAATGGACATACAAGCCTTTAAGTGTGGTTACATTTCCTAACTCTTTTGGTATTGCACTAGATAATTGATTCTCGGAAAGAGACTTGCATCAGCACTCTGGTATAAGATATATAATTGCATATGAAGGCTTGATCAAAGAGGAAGAGAGAGAGAAGAAGAGGAATATATCGTTTGCATACGTGGCATATAACCCCACTCTTTCAGAATTGTACCTTTAATATAGTTGGTTGTGACATCATTATTTACAACTGTAATCATTAGTTTGGTTGCAAGAACCGAAAACCCTATGTGAGAAAGTAAAAAGTAACACGGATCTATGTTTTATCAACATGTATAATATACATGTTGTCAGTATGCTGTAAATATTACTACCAAAATCATTTAATTTAAAAGTCGACCGAAGCTAATTAAGTAAGTGACTTAATTAAATGAGGTTAAAAGAGCAAGCAGGATTTAGAACTTAGTTCACACTATAATCATCTAATTTTCACATCCTACATTGTATCCATAAGTTTAATTTTTTTTTTATTAAATATAAGTTTAATATTTTATATTAGATATTAATTTGAACACATATATTACATGTAATGATTAACTAATATTAACATCTGTTTCTCTTTGTTTAATCATTCATATGTTCCTAATAACATATAAGCGCTACAAATATGGACTGCACCATAGCATGAATGCAATTATTACTTAATACAGGTTTTGAAAATAACGTGAAGGGAAATAGAGAGTTTTTGAAGTACTCACAATATTCGGAGGTAAGGGAGTTGAATCAACTCCGGGGAGAGTGCCTTGTAGATATTGACACCTCAAAACTCTAAATTGGATCTCACATTCAAAATAAAAATAACAGTTAAAAAGATTAACTGGTTTTCTTGATAAGATTTTTCTTTGTTCCATGTGTAATTAAAAAATGAAGCATATAACACAACAACCATATAAATTTCAAATTGCAACTTACTAGGTGTGAATAAATCACATGGTTTTACCTTTCATAACCTTTAAAAAAATTCTATTCATGTCCAGTGTAATCATATTAAAGCCTAAAAGTTGTCACTAGAATTAAATTTTTTTAGTTGCCATTATTGGCTTCAACTACAATATCACAGTTATGAGTATTATTTTAAAATCTAACCACGTCTTAGCAATTTGTTGTAATTACTAGCTTGAACACTCATCTCTTAACATGATAGGTACCATCTCCTCCTTCTTAAATTGTATAATGTTAAAGTAGTCAAAAAGAGGGAGGGGGGTGGGGTGGGAGGAGGAGATCAAATGAAGGAAGAAAAAGTAAAATTGTACTGTCATGTTTGGTGCATAGAAATTATTTGGATTGGAATGGAATGGAATGGATTGGAATGAAATGAGTTTGGGAATGATAAATCCATTCTTATATTTAGAAGATTACATGGAATAGAATGACTAAAAAGTATAATTGTTGAGAATGTCCTTACTAATAATGCAAAATATGAATACATGATAGAATAAAAAAATAATTACATTACATATAATAATTAATAAGGGTGGAATGGAATCGTGATTCTGCACTCTTTCCCTTCAAAGTCGGAATCGTTGATTCCAAAGAATCGTAATTCCGACTTCTAAAAACGCTTCCAAACATTAGAAAATGGAATGGAGATCGCAATTGTGATTCCATTTCAGTCCATTCCTACATACCAAATGTACCATACCTTTTTTAAAGCATATTTGTAATTACTTCATAATTTAGCAAACAAATAGCAAGAACATATAAATACATTTTTTGAAGTATATTTGTAATTACTTATAGGCAAACAAAAGATTGAGGACATATAAATGAATGTCTAACCTTCATTTAACTAAGAGATTTGTAAGAAAGCTTCATTCAAGTTAACAATATTTTCATTAATATTAACATATCACATGTTTATTTTATTTTATTTTATTTTATTTTTTCGTTGGAAGTATATGGTTCTAAACTTTTTGTGAATGGCGTTGATCTAAAATGAGCAATATTAGTTAAAGGTAGGTTTTATGTGTCTAAAATACCTATGGACTAAGTTTACTTACACTTACTATTTTATCACTTATGTTTTACTTAGTTTTTCTTTTAGTATTCTCCATGAAAAAATTTTCTTTTGCCCCATCATTTTTAGATTGGTTAATTTCATTCCTTCAAACTACTTATGAATATATGAATTGGTTCAATATAAAAATTTTCCGAACAAATTTGAAAAATATTAGGTTTTACTTTATGCACGATTTCATTCTATTTTTCCTTTTCTACCCCTATTTGTAGGGGTATTCATGGACCGGTTAACCGGTCCGTGGCCATATTTTTTTAACCTAACCGTAATTATCGGTTTTTAAATATTCCGATCCTTAACCGGTCCATTATAAACAGTTAACCGCCTTAACGGTTAACCGTTTTATTCGGTTAATTTATTCGGTTTTCGGTTTTTAACCATTTAACGTAATGGTTTCAACAAATCAAATTGATAATTTCAAAAAACCTTTTTTTAGCTTTTATCATAAAGTTTTTCTTTAAACTATTATATATATTACTAGAGCTAAAAAAAAGGGGAAAAATGAACCTTTGAATGTATCATTATCAATAAAATCAAACTAAATCAATTACCAAATTAACTCCATTAATCATAAGATAATAGTATTTTAATCGAAATTCAAGGAATATTAACATAGGTAAATTATATGTATATGAAAATCATATGTATATATATATAAAATAATTATTTATATATGTAAATTATATATATAATATATTTATAAATACTGAAACGGTTAACCGTTAACCATCGATTTTTTGTGGTTACAAACCGAAACCGAAACCGAAAACCGAAAGAAATAAAAACCGTAATCCTAAACCGAAACCAATGGACCGGTTAACCATATTTTTCGGATTGGTTTTCCGGTTTCGGTTCGGTTTCTCGGTTTCATCGGTTTTTTTGTACACCCCTACCTATTTGGTAATGACTTTGCATCTTTAATGTCATTTGCGGGATAGTCCTTACTCGTAGATGTCGGCAATGGATCGAACTAACCTAGAATCGGTTTGGACCCATCGAGTCACAGACCAAGGGTAGAGTAACTTAGAACCAGCCTGTTAATACATGGACTAGGTAGGTCCAGGGCTAATCTACCGATTCATAATATGTTGAACCAGTAATTTAATTAATTTTGAAAGAATAAATATAAGTAAAAAATAAAAATAATAATTATGACAAAAATTATCTTTGGTAAGATAAAATTAAAAGTTAGCAAATAATAAAATAAACAAAGAATTAAAATATAAAAAATAGATTAAAATTTAAAATTGAATAATACAAATTTTCTTCTTGAAACAAAATTGGACCTAAAACTAATAGTCTTTAGCCCATTTATTGAGAAAATAGTTAAAAGTGTGGATTTATTTATGTACAAGTTCATCGTGATGTACTTGTAAAATTTGCAATGTGGGATTTTAAGCACTCAAGATAAACTCTGTTAGAAGATGAACAATGGTAAAAACGAAAGATGATAAAGCACACACAAGATTTACATGGAAAACTCAAATAGGGAAAAATCACAGGCAAAGGAGAGAGAATTCACTATATGCCAATAATGGAGTACAAAGGAGAGAAAGTAACAGAATACAAATAAAAACTCTCTCATTTCATCACTCTCATACAAACCCTAACAAAACACATATTTATATGTGTATATAGTTAGCCGACAACAAAGGCCAAAATTATGTCCCTTAAATGTATAATGAATGAATAATAAATGTATAGTCAAATATTCATTCATTATACAAATACCAAAATTATGACTCTTAAATGTATAATGAATGGATAATAAATGTATAGTCAAATATTCATTCATTATACATTTAACTACGAAAAATGACTACGGTCACAAACTCCTATAAAAACTTGATAAATCCCATATTGTAATGAAACTAGAAATTACTTTTATTACAAGCCTATAAACTACAACTAGACATCCCTTTAAAGCATATATATTACATATATGATATGTTGATAATAATGATATCACATTTAATGTTATTAAAAAGAAAAAATTGCTCATATTTCATTTCAAACTCCTGATATTATTGCAGTGATTTGTGTTGTAATTTTTAAAGTATAAAAAATACTGGAGCTTATTCATTTGTTACATAGGATATATTAATATAATATTAAATGAGTTTTGCTTTTGAAGCTTACTGTTACTCAAAACAATATGTTTTCATTAATTTATAGCCTTTTTCAAACTTTATGAATCCTCAATCAGTCAATATAGCTAGAGGTCGGCACGGTTCGGACCCGAACCGGAACCGAACCGGAACCGGAACCGCGAGAGCCGGGGCGGTTCACGGTTCCAAGGAACCGCCGGTTCTGGCGGTTCCGGTTCCGGTTCCACGTGAACCGTTTTTTTTTTTTTTTTTTTTTTTTTTTGGAAAAAATAAAGAAAACAAAAATCATAAAATCAACAAAAACAATTATAACTTATTTATACCCAAAGTAAACATTTAAAATTTTTTAAAATAAAATATAATGGTTAACAAATAATAAACATAATTACGGAACACATAGAAGTCGATTAACATATAGGCAAACGATGACGAATAAATTTTATTGCGCCAAACATTACATATTACCTCTACTACAACATGAACACACTAACTATTACAACCACAAATAACTAACTAAAATCACACAGTTCATTCATCTTGACTACAATACCAACACTCATAGTAGAATAATATCAATCGAGTAAATGTAAAGTTAATGCTCATTGGCCTGGACTAGTTCCCGGAGAGGTCGCAGCTGTGCTTCCCGCAGATGAGTTGAAGTCACTGAAATACTCGTCTTCCTCACTTGAGTAGTCTTTCAAGTCTTGTTGCCGTCGTTCTGCACGAGTCCAATCATGGTTGCAAGCTAGTGCCTCAACCGTCGCGGGACCATACCGGGACCTATGCTCATCCAACTGCTGCCCAGCAATGCTGAATGCTTGCTCAACTGCCACAGTTGAAGCAGGTGCAGCCAATACTTGTCTAGCGATTCGAGATAGTATTGGAAACGTCTCCTGGTGACGTTTCCACCAGTCTAAGATGTCAAAGTTGTATGCATCCACCATGTCACCAAACTCGAATGCCGTGTTCAAGTACTTGTCAATCTCAGAGTCTGATCCACTACCGCCTATGCCACGGTGCTTTTTGAACCGCCGATGCTGGAGCACCACTCCGGGCTTCTCCACGGTGGTTGATATGGGGGCATTACTTGGGGTTGCTGGACTGGTGGGTATTTGTCCACCATATGTGCTACTAAATTGAGAATATAAGTTCAACAGCACATTACTTGTCTCTTTCACGACATTATGAGCAGAAATTGCATAAATGTCTTGAGTGTCTGACAACTTGTCCACATGATCGTAATAGTAATCCAGGACTTCGCGAAGTCCCTCAACTTTGTTGCGTGGGTCCAACAACCATGCCACGTTGTATATCATAGGAATTTCCCTATAATACTTCAACCACTTGCGAGTCATATCGTTAACACACATTTGCAAAATTGGATCAGATCTTACCTGTTGGAGTGTCCCGATGATGTTGCAGGCCTCCAGTAAAAAGAGATGGACACTGGGATTGTACACACGGGAGAAAACATTTGTGCAGTCATAGAAGACCTTCAACAGCTGCAACAAGTTGCTACAGAAGTTCCATTCATTAGGATGCAATGGTATGTTTGGTACATGTGCAATGGCGAAGCTACATAGCAATTCCTTATATGGTACCGTGCTAGCTAGAAGCTCGTACGTCGAATTCCATCGGTGTTGCACATCCTTTTTGAATTTTCTCGGTTTTTTGCCATGCACACCACACCATTTTCGCCATTCTCTGTTAATAGATGGATGGTCGGTAATGAAGTCAACCACAGCTTTTATCGGAGATGTACGGATTTTTAAAGAATCCATTCCATCTTTCACACATAAATTTAAGATGTGACATGCACATCTTATGTGGAAAAAGGTACCCCCAAGCGTTGGTTGGCATAACGATTGAAGATCAGAAATACTTGCTGTATTTGCTGCAGCATTATCGAATCCAATTGAAAAAATTTTTTGTGTCAACCCGTACTCATCAAGAATTATCCGTATTGTGGCATATATGTTTTGAGCTGTATGGGATCCATCCATTTTTCTTAATGCAATTAATCTCTTTTGCATTACCCAATGTCTATCAATCCAATGAGATGTAATCCCCATATACGAACTTTCACCCCATCTATCAGTCCAAATGTCAGAACAGATGGACACACATGTATCGAGATCAGAAAAAGTTGCTTGGAGCTGTCCCTTACCCTTGCGGTACATTTTTAGACAATGTCGTTTCATTGTCGTAGCACTCCATTTAGGTGCTTGTGGCTGCAATGTTTCTTGGTGGCAATAAACAAGATCTGCATTTTCGCTTGCATTAAAACCCAAATGCAACCCGCTTATCATTTGCACCATGGCATCACGATATTGTTCTTCATTAAAATGCCACAGCCTTGCTTCTTTCTTGGAACTCGATCGTGATATTTGTTGTTGTGATGGATCCAAACCATACTCACTAGGATGCTTTGACTTTAGATGTTTGGAAAGACTACCATATCCATCTCCCTTGGAAAAGGCATAGTTTGCATTGCAATAATTGCAATGCGCCCTAGTCTTCCCATCTGGCCCTTCGACCTTCCTAAAATGTTTGGTGAACATATTAGACTTATATGGTCGAGGTGGCTTTGTGGATGGATTTGTCTCAATGGAGGGGTGTATTTCTTCACCCAAACCGCCATAATCATCGGCTTCATGTTGTGGTAGTTGTTCCATTTCCGGATCTTGGGAGTCATTATCATCATTTCCTTGTTGATGGTAAACTGGATTGACTGTCTCGAAACCTGGTGGAATCGGAGGGAATTGTTCAGGTGTGAAATCAAAGTCGGATACCCGAGGCTCATTAAAGTCATAGCAGTCAGCATCCTCATCTACATTGATAGTAGGCTCTTGCTGGCACTCTGGTATCTTCGCCTTTAATTTGTCTTTCTTTGCAGATTTTTTTGATGAACCACCAAAGAAAAAGGAAGCCATCTAGCCTTTTTATAAACAACGTACGTACTAATGTGAGTGGTAGTATTAGAAGAATTGAAAATTTAAGAGCAAACACGATAAATAAGTGTTGTTGGATAACTCCTTTGTGCGAGATAGTCTACAAAATAACAAGCAATATCAAACACATGAATGTCTGATATTTTTAAAACACGGGAATGGTTGATAATTTAAGAAAACTCAATCTGTGAAGGTTGTAATGAGCTTTTGAATGTTTCGTTGTTTTTTGAATGAAACTCTTATATTTATAGAGCTCCTTACGTGCGTAAAATATCAAAACATGAGTTGCCTGATTCAACTCTCCAACTTTCCCCAGCCGTTGATAATTTTTCAACTCTTCAACTTTCGGTGATTTTGTTGTTTTGCTTTTTTTTTTTGGACATACTACTGCACGGTGCAAGGCCCCCCTCCTCATTTCTTCATTTGCGTTGCCGACAATATTGACTTATTCTGTTTTGTTTGGTTTTATTTTTTTTTTTTTTTTTCTCCCCCCCAAATGCTGCCCCTGGCCCCCCCCTCCCCCCCCCCCCCCCCCCCCCCCCCCCCCCCCCCCCCCCCCCCTGCCCCCCTGCCCCCAACGCCCCTGCCTCCCTCTACCAGGCCCCCCCCCCCCTCTCCCAAATTTCAAATGCCCGCACGCTCCGCATTTTTCTTTTACGTTTTGTTTTTTTTTTTTTTTTTTTCTCCTTCTGGCGGGTTGGAACCGCCGGTTCCGGTTCCGGAATAACGGTTCCGGACCCGGTTGAACCGACGGTTCCACCACGCCGAATCGTTTGGACCCGCCGGTTCCGGCGGGTCCTCCAACGGTTCGGAACCGTCACCCACGGGGCGGTTCCCGGGTCCGGAACCGCCGGTGACGGTTCGGGGCGGTTCCCGGTTCGGAACCGCCCCGTGCTGATGTCTAAATATAGCACCGCTGTGATAAGGCAGGTAGTTGAAATTTTCCTGTGGTTTGTTAATAGTATTTGGACTAGGAATCTGAACAAGTAATCTGTATGCAAATTTTGTATGCAAAAATTTATATGATTCATTAATCTATTCCATCTTGGTTTAATACGGACGTTCTTATTTTCTCCATCTAGGTTATTGTTTTTAGCTAATTGCTGAGAAAGAATTGAAGATGACAAACCGGTTGTATCTGATCATTAGATCATTATGATTTTTTGCCGTGTACTCATTTGGCCCCTTGTAGAGCAGACTAACTTTCTAAAAAATAAAACTTTATAAAAACACTTTATAATCTACTCTTAGGGGTAGATTATCATTTACAAAACATATTGACATTAACATGCCCGATTAAAAGAATTACAAATTTGTAAATAAATCCAGTTCTCACTAAATAAAACAAAATACAAGAAAATATAGATAAGCAACGGTCCTATCACACCTCACTGCATCTCCTCGGGTCATCAAATTCATCCATCACCTGAATCAAACATCAAATTATCATCATCCATCATCATCAATTCAACATCATCATCAACAACAAGCAACACCTGTAAAAAGAACAACAACAATAATAATGAGCTAAAGCTCAATACACAGTAACACAATCACATACGGAGTGGCACACAGGCTTAACTAGATGCAATGCATCAACAACTGATTATTATCTTTTCTTTAAAGTAAACAAACAGCACAGGAGTATTCAAACTCCGGATAATAGGGGTAATTGGGGTTCTGAGTAACGACCTCGACGCTCAGGGGGCTGATATAAGCATCTCGGATACTTATATCTCCTAGATGATATATCCGATAAAGAGAAAATAGCCTTATTCAGGGTTCACAGCAGTTACACAACTTCACTTATCTTAGTTCATAACATCACCTAATCCATCGTTCCTATAAACGTTTAGACTAAATCATGTTACTTCATTCCATGCTTAAGCAAGCGTTACCTCGATACCATTTGCCTCATCAGCTATCCGTCGTACCCTTAATAGAAGTCATATCTCAATGACGAAGGTTCTAAGCGCCTAACTACCTTGCCCCTAATCTGAGCAAGGTGCCGCTTCCTGGACCAAATACCTATCTGCCATACCAGGCCAAATACAGATTTAAACGATGGAATAGATAACCAATTCAAACAATTATTAGGCCAAGTTTAAGTTCTTAGTCTATTTAGGATGTCTATCCTAACAATCACCACGCAAGTTACTACGCACCTTTAAATGATGCCCACAACTCAAAAGAATAAGAAGATAATCCAGAAGAATCCACAAATCAGATTCAACCATCTGTTTTAAGAAATCGAATTTTTTTATAAGAACTTAAGCTATAACTCATTTATCTACTTATATCAACTTTTATTAAAATCCTATTTGAGTAGATACTAAATAGGAACCCCACTATGGTTATGAATATCGTCCCAGTAAAATACGGACAGTTCTTCTTTTGTCTGTCAAAATATTTATTTTCACTTTGATTATAGTTTCTTTTTACAAAAACATATACAAAGCAATTACATATACAAAAACAATGAAAACTTATGCAAATAGACATTTAAAACAATATACTCCTCATGCTAATCAAAGATCATTCTAACTTGTTAATTAAATTTGATTATTAACTATTAATCTCATTTTAGCTTAGTTTTAGCCAATTTGATTAGAGCTGATCATTTAACTCAAAACTAAGCGAAGGTGATTAACTAAGTCCATTTTATAACTAACTTCTAGATTGAACCTAGGTTTATTTAGTCAAGTTGAACCTAGGTTTGTTAACTAAGTCCATTTTATAACTAACTTTTAGATTTAATCTAATTATTTGTTAAATCTATAAATCCACTTATCTATCTCATTTTAAATTAAAAAGATTCATTTACACTTAACAACAAACATTTAAAAAACAAATACAAGTTTTGACTTTGTTTAGGAAAACTCGATAGCTGGAAAGAACTAAAATTTAAGCATTGATACTTTTCGAATTTGTAAAAACTTAAAACATAAAAGTTGTAGATCTATTTTTAAGCATTCCAACGCAACTTGAATCACCTCAATCTGAGGTTGTATGAAAATTTGCAAAAAATCACTTCTAAGTCAAAAATCACGCCCGTAATTACCTAAAATTATCTAACCCGAGCCTACCAAGATCTTAATTACGCCCGTGATTGATGGTTTCCCCTAAGTTATGAATTTCATTGTTTTTCAAACTTCATCTTATCAAACTTTTACACCTTCTTCTTCAATCAAAACCTCATAAAAGTTATATACAACTCATATCAAGTCTAAACAACACTTCTATACTCATCAACAACACCAAACACAACCAAACTACTTCAACAAATTCCAACCCAACTATTCATCATCTTCTTCCTCAAACCTAACTTCAATCAACATTAATCCAACATTTACATATGTAAACAACACTTCCAACTTAATTCAACATCAAAGTAATATATATAAACTCATAAACTACAAACACAACAATATAAACCATGTACTTAGCTTTTGGACGACATAAAACTTCTCTTCTTTCTTCTTGTTGGAGCTACTTCTACTTGATTTCTCTTCTCGTATCTCATCTTCTACTTGATTTCTCTTTTATTCCCTTTGAAATTGAGAATTAGGTAGATGAATTGGAGAGATTGAAGAGAGAAAAGAGAGAAAGAAAGAAGGGACAGAAACGAATTTGGAAAGGAGAAAAAAATAAAGAGGCAGGGAAGAATAATGAATAAAATAAAGGAAAATGATAAATATAAAAGTATTTTCAAAATAGGGTATTAGACTTAGAACTATCAGATCAATATCTATAGTTCTAAAAGTATTTAAAAGATAATTTTAGAACTGATAGATAAAAAATTAAGAACTCTAGATAAGAACTTAATTTAGGAATTTATTTTAGATAAAATGATATTCAATTTGAGTTTAGGTTTAAGAACCAATATGTTGATATAAGCAAATGAACTCAAATTTTACAAAGATTTAGGAATTGATATTTTGGCTATATATTGAATGTTTAGGAATCCTCTAAACATTTTAATAACATGTTTAGAGATTTTAGGAATTAAAATATCAAATTTCAACTTATTTAATTACTAATCTTATTTTGTCAACTTGTCTAATTATTCTATAATTCATTTAACTTATCAAAATCTATCTAAACTCAATTGGTCATTTCAATTATCTACTCACATGATAATAAGTTTAAATATTTAATTTTTATTTGCTTTTATTTTTTTATTACATCTTTATTATTGTTCACTTTCTTCTTTTTTTTGTTTTGATTTGGACTTGATTTGGCTTGGCGAGTTGGCAGGTTGCAGGCTTTGAATTGGCCTTGATCTGTCAACTTGATAGATTGCCATATGAGTCATGACTGGTGTAGCCAAATTGGACTAAGCCGATTCATGGGTCCGATTTACCCCGTACCTATGTCTACTTTCTTGAACAAATTATGGGTTATAGTCGTTTACTGCTATGAGCCTACGAGGGCAGTTGCAAAGTTATTAACTAATGGAGGGCTCCACATGGCGATTTCGAACCAACATTATGCTTTAGCTCGTTGGTAATTGAGTTAATTGCATAGTGGCTGTTATACTTCATGCATAATATATATATATATATATATATATAACTTATCAATGATTTTTTAATAAATGAGTACGAGGGAGGGTGGGGTGGGTGGGGGGAGGGAGGGGGTCTGTTTGTGTTGGGGAAGTTGAAAGAAATGATCAAACAATTTATAGAATTGAAATAAAAACCAGTTGGAAGATTTTTTTTTCTTTTTTTTTTTTTTGTTGTTATTTGAAGTGATATTCAATTGATTGAGATATTGCTTACTTTATTTTTCAGTTTTGATTTTGGGATACTTTGATAACTTTACACAAATTTTGATTGATTTCCATTCTTTTCTTCCTCCAAATATAGATAAAAACAAAAAGAAATTAAAAGTGGAATAATTCCTTTGATTTTCTTGGTTTCGACTATTCTTTGAAAACGAATATCTTTAATAGTTTCCTTCGTGCTGCTACAAATTTTTATTGATTTCATTGCTGTCAAATATAGGGTACTCTCATCATATTAGAATTGAATAATGCTTGAAATTCTCTTACTCAACAATAAGGGTTAATTTTTGAAAGGGACAAAAAAAAAAAAGAAGATTTTTTTTTATAGTATCGCTAATATGCTTTTTTTTTTTTTTTTTTAGTATGGCTAATATATCTAAATATATATAATATACTTATGATTTTTTTTTTTTGTTATAGACTCATATGAATTGGATCCATAACCCAACAAGACTAGTTAGTGGTAGTCCCATAATAACGGGTATTTATCTCGAAGGAAACAAGCTAACTCGAAGAAGTCAATACCTTTAGTGCTGTGCTATGCTGATTTTTGATCAAATTCTTTCGTTTAAGGTTTTAAATGATTATTTTTAATATTTTTGGCAGGTCTTGTTTTATTTATAACTTTTTACAAAAGTGTGCATGCCCTTTGTGACGTTTTACTTGTCTTTATGCGTATTTCATTTTAAGATCTTTTTTTTTTTTTTTACAATTTCGATTCTATTTTTAGCAATTTTTAAGCTAGCCTATAAATTATATATCCTAAGAAAAATAGACAGTCACTTATTATTTTTTTCTAATAAAATTTTAGAATCGTCATTGTTCTTTTTCCCAATTTTCAAATGTATTATAGAATTTCGATGTTTGATAAGTATTTCTAGAATCAATAGGCTTTTAAAGATCCTATGCTAATATTCGTGTGTGAATCAATAGTTTTTGAAAAACCATAATAATTTACCCACTACGTTACTTTCTTTTTCTGTTTTTTTTATACATAAATGAAATATCTGACATTACACCAAAAAAAAGAAAGAAAAAAGGAATGACGTCAAAGTCGTCGTTGAAAGATCCACGTATTATCTTATAATATTGGCAGGAAAATAGAAATGTAATATATATAATAGTAAGGTTACGATATGGCAAGGCAGCCGGAAGATGCTTTGGACTAAAATAGCCAGATGTGATTTGAAAGCAAAACTCCACGTATCCACGTTAAATACCGCGTGTTAGAACTTTGGAAAAAGGCTCGGGTGTACAGTGCACGCTATGGTTTGTGGAGACGATAGTAACCACCGACAAGCAAGTGTGGGCTTATTTATCTGTTGTTTATGTGGATTTTGTTTTAATAATTACCAGCGGATCAGGCAGGGGAAAAAAAAGAAAGTCAGGAATTGTTTTTTAAGAGAGAATAAAGAGGGAGAAGAAAGAGAGGAGTAAAAAAAATAATTACTCATTTTATTATATAATTTTTTAACATTAATGATAGATATTTAGTTAATAATAGTATAGATAAAAGAAAGAAAATTATGTTTTATTTTTCCATACCTAGAAAGGTTATCCCTAATTTCTGAAAATGATTGAGCCACACGGAAGCACGAACTGCTAGCCATGTTAATGAAGAATTGAAAAGTGAGTTTTCCATGATTTATGAGAATGCGTTTTAGAGGTACTTAGATTGTAAATGTGAGCAAGAAGTTTGTTCAAAACACTTTAATTGCCACCCACAAACTTCTTCACCAATATCAATAAATGTTATTAGAAATTTGATGTTAGAGATAGAAATTTTCATCATTGAAATTACGAATTTAAAAGAAAAAAATTAGAGGCAAAATTTTCCTAGCAAATTTTATTTCTAAAATTGTTCTCACCGAGTCTTTTAGCACAAATGTGGTTTCTATTGCAAATTCACAATATAATTTGTCTCTAATAATAGCGAAATCTTTCTTTAATTCCTTATAAATTACAACAAATTTTATGTACATTGTAAGCTTTTTTTTTTTTTGGAAATTTATCTTCAATCTTTGTGAGCTATTATTGATATTTTTTGTCACAACTTGATTTTATTTTTGGATTTATCGTGACTAAATTCGTTACTTACTTCCCTCTCTTCTAACCATTGTACTGCTCCATGCCACGTGTATGGTTTTGTCTTTGATAGCTTTATCCCAAAGGTCACCCATCACACATTCACACTCATGACTTAACTTTACAATCATGTCATCATAGTTAAAATTCTACCACTTTTTATTTAAGATACATCTCAATTTTGCTACCAAAAAAAACATGCAATGGTTTTTTATTGGATAAATACCAGCTTAATTAGTTATTCCTCATTTTACAATTATATTTTGCCTTTTTTTTATTAAATTTCTTTAAAATAATGTGTAACATTTATATGTTTCTTGATATATGTATATGATACACTATTTTCTTTAAATCTCTTTTAAAGCGTAAAAATTTGATGTAAACCCAGCTTATCCCCTTTGTTGTTTAATCTAACTGTAATTTTTTCAACTTATACAAGGTTTTTCTAAATTCAGTAAGAGATTGAAGAAAAAAGATGAGACTTGCACATCTAAATCCAATAAGGAGTAGAACAGGGTGGTTACTTGTTTGTCATATTCATCAATAGTATTGCCATAACACCAAAAAGCCAATAATGTGGCAAGAAGAAAAAAGAAACTCAAGTTTCACGATATGTATAAAAGCACATCCCATTATTATAATTATAGCACTCCACTGTTATAAAAGCACGAATAAAACAACACTACCTCTTATCAACACATCCCGTGAGTTTTCATTGGGTCTGCACTAAGATCCAACTTTCCGAGTTAAAGTCTATTTTATAAGGACCCGCAACAACCCCATATAAATGGTAAGGATTAAGGCAGGTTTAATCCAAGGACTCGCCAAGATTTGGAGCTGGTTGGGATGGTTCTAACTTATCTTCTTAAAAAAAAATTACAGAAAAAAAAATCTTAAATTAAAGTAATAAAATTTTAAACTTTTAATAAATAAAATAGACTTGAGAATATACTACTTTTTAACCCACATTCATTTAATTCTATCAAGTATATCTAATTATTTATTCACAAGCACATCCCTTAGTGAGTTAAAATATTAGCAATGTGAGAGTAGAGTAACTCAAAAAGAGCAGTGTTTACAAAAGGAAAAAAATCTCACATTCTTTTTTTTTTTATTATTTATCTCTTATTAGAATTCAATATAAAGCATGAGATATGATTTTGAATTGTACTCATTGCATGCGTTGTTTCTAATAACACATTAAATAGAAAATAGTCTAAATATTAAATGTTATTTACTTTTTTTTTTAACTTTCCTACTATTTTGTGTTCTATGTATTTTTTATTTTAATAATTGTTTGGATCTTACAAAAGATATAGAATAAGATATAACTTTTACAATTTTTCCTCATCTTATTAATTTTTTTAACCATATCTCTAGATTATTTTATAGGAAAAAAACTGTTTTATTAAAATAAAATTACAAACTTTAAATATAAAATAGGCTCGAGAATATACCGAAAAAAACCTTTTTTGGTACTGGAACTTTGACGAAATGGATAATTAGATACCTAAATTCTTAAAAAATCCAATTTCATATCTAATTAAACTTTTCATGTCCTTTTGAGGTACCTGAACTTTTATAAAGATCGATTTCATACTAATTAAACTTTTCATGCCTATTTTCACTACTTCACTCTTTTATTATTTCTAGAAGTAATTAGACACGTGTCATGCAAATGATGAGTAAGTAGTGTTTAGGCCACGAAAAGCTCGGTTAGGTATAAAATTTGACTTTTTAAAAGTTCAAGTACTTAATCGTCAATTTTATTAAAGTTTAAATACCAAAAGAAGTTTTTGTCCAAAAATACATTATTCTTTAACCCATATTTGGGTAATACTATTAGGATGTGCAATTATTTATACACAAGCATATCTCTATTGTGTTGAAATATTAGTAATATGAGACTAAAGTAACACTATAAAAAAGTAGAATTTACAAATGAGAAAAGAAATCTCATTATTTAGATGTGAGATTTTTCTTTTAATAGAAAGTATAGGGATGATTTTGAATTGTATTTATCACATGTATTGTTATCTACAACATATTGAATATTATGGAGAGATATTTTATTTATTATTTTGATAACAAATAATAAGTTTCCCTTTTTCTTTTTTGGAGAGGATCCATTTGGACCCGCCGGGTCTATGGGCCTAGCTAGTAGACTTGGCCATGACATATGGACCATAGCAAGTCCACATGCTGAGTTGGACCCGACTAGCCAAGGCGGGCCGAAATGAAGACCCATCGTGGTCTAGTAGCATCAAGTCCCTAGTGCATACCTGACCCTTAGAGATGTACTCTAAAACTCTATGTTACCAAGTTACAAACTCTCTCTCTCTCTCTCTAGACAAATAATCAAATGTGTTTCATTAAATTCTCTCTTTTCTTGCTTCCTTAATTTATACTTTTTCCCTTTTTCATTTTTGCTCAAACTATAAGTTCTATGTTTGAAGATCCATATTTAGAATTAAAATATGTAATAAATCAACATCAATTTTGTTAATCATAATTCATATGTAAATTTTAATTTATTCAATCTTAGAAGTTAAATTAGTTGCTAAAGAAATAGTCATAAAAATAATTGTTTTTTATTCATACTTTTTTTAATAAAATCTCTATTTTCAAGCTATATTGGTATATGAGATAAGTGTTCTTTAAAAACCTCGACCAGCAAACCTTAAATTATAAATTCCCTAAATCGTAAAAGTATATATAATTATTTATTCACAAGCACATCCCTTATTGAGTTAAAATATTAGCAATGTGAGAGTAGAGTAACTCAAAAAGAGTAGTGTTTACAAAAGAAAAAAAAATCTCACATTCTTTTTTTTTATTATTATTTATCTTATTAGAATTCAATATAAAGCATGAGATATGATTTTGAATTTTACTTATTGCATGCGTTGTTTCTAATAACACATTAAATAGAAAATAGTCTAAATATTAAATGTTATTTACTTTTTTTTTTAACTTTCCTACTATTTTGTGTTCTATGTATTTTTATTTTACTAATTGTTTGGATCTTACAAAAGATATAGAATAAGATCTAGCTTTTACATTTTTCCTCATCTTATTAATATTTTAAAACCATATCTCTAGGTTCTTTTATTGGAAAAAAATGGTTTTATTTAAAATAAAATTTCAAACTTTAAATATAAAATAGGCCCAAGAATATACGGAAAAAAGCCCTTTTTGATACCTGAACTTTGACGAAATAGATAATTAAGTACCTAAATTTTTTAAAAATCCAATTTCACATCTAATTAAACTTTTCGTGTCGTTTTGAGGTACTTGAATTTTTATAAAGATCGATTTAAACTTTTCATGCCCATTTTCACTACTTCACTCTTTTATTATTTCTGGAAGTAATTGGACACGTGTCATGTAAACGATGAGTGAGTAGTGTTTAGGCCATGAAAAGGTCAATTAGGTATAAAATTGGACTTTTTTAAAGTTCAAGTACCTAATCGACAATTTTATTAAAGTTTAAATACCAAAAGAAGTTTTTGTCCAAGAATACATTTTTCTTTAACCCATATTTGGATAATACTATTAAGGATGTGCAATTATTTATACACAAGCATATCTCTATTGTGTTGAAATATTAGTAATATGAGATTAAAGTAACACTATAAAAAAGTAGAGTTTACAAATGAAAAAAGAAATCTCATTATTTAGATGTGAGATCTTTCTTTTAATAGAAAGTATGGGGATGATTTTGAATTGTATTTATCACATGTGTTGTTATCTACAACATATTGAATATTATGGAGAGATAATTAATAACTTTATTCACATGGAAAATAATCTAAACATTAAAATTTTTTAACTTTTTTTTTTTTATTTTTCTACTATTTTGAATTATATATTTATTTTATTTATTATTTTGATAACAAATAATAAGTTTCCTTTTTTCTTTTCTGGAGAGGATCCATTTGGACCCGCCGGGTCTATAGACCTAGCTAGTAGACTTAGCCATGACATATGGACCATAGCAAGTCCACATGCCGAGTTAGACCCGGCCAGCTAAGGCGGGCCGAAATGAAGACCCATCATGGTCTGGTAGCGTCAAGTCCCTAGTTCATACCTGACCCTTAGAGATGTACTCTAAAACTCTATGTTACCAAGTTACAAACTCTCTCTCTCTCCCTCTAGACAAATAATCAAATGTGTTTCATTAAATTCTTTCTTTTCTCTCTTCCTTAATTTATACTTTTGCCCTTTTTCATTTTTGCTCAAACTATAAGTTATATGTTTGAAGATCCACATTTAGAATTAAAATATGTAATAGATCAGCATCAATTTTGTCAATCATAATTCATATGTAAATTTTAATTTATTCAATCTTAGAAGTTAAATTAGTTGCTAAAGAAATAGTCATAAAAATAATTGTTTTTTATTCATACTTTTTTTAATAAAATCTCTATTTTCAAGCTATATTGGTATATGAGATAAGTGTTCTTTAAAAACCTCGACCAGCAAACCTTAAATTATAAATTCCCTAAATCGTAAAAGTACCTAAGTTAAACTATAAAACCACTAAGTACCTTAATTTAATTAACATTGAACAAATTAAATCTCAAAGCATCCATAGGTGAATATATTCTCATGAACTTATATTTAAATTAAGATAACCCCCATGGTATTAATTTCATATATTTAAGTTGATAATTAAATTAAGATATTCAATAAATAACAAAGACAATGTGATGCATGCTTGGCATGATTTTGCAAATTCTAGGACTTTAAGAATTGAAAACAGATTTCCACTCGATGAAATATCTATAAAAGAATCAAAGGTATAATTGAGCGTGACCCTAGATCTGAGAACTTCATGAACCTTGGTATCAATTGATAGAAGAACCACGACTCGTTGGTTGAGCAATCCTGATAACCTTGATATAGATATCTCAACCTATAAGAAATACCGACCAAGAACCTTGATATAAAGGAAGACGCCACAATCGATGGTAGAAATCTGATTGATAAGCCATGATGACTGCTATGGGTAAAAACTCGATAAGTTCAAAAGGTTCTTTCTAGAACCAAAGAGAAAATCAATTCTCAAGAAAAACATTTTTATTCCATCTTATTTCCCATTGAGTGCTTACTAGCCTTTATATATAGATTAGGTAGTCACAAAACTGAAAAAAAAAAAATAATTGTGCCAGTTACGTAACTGATAATATAACTGAAAAGCATAATTGTAATTAATCTCTACATCAACTAAAAAATAAAAACAAAGAAATTCAAAAAGACTTCCTACTCTAATGAAGGCCGACTGTGATTAAGTTAAAAGGTTGACGTACAACATCAATATTTAAGGCCAGCGGCTTTGATCCTCCAATACTTGATATGTTTTAATCTTCGACGCCATATGATCCCTATCATTCCCTCCTTCTTTGAAAAAATTCATCCTCGAATCTCCAAACTGGTGCAAACCACAAGTGACTTGTCTTGAGATCCAACACCAATACGCTTGAAGACAACTATCCCTAAATAGCTTGATTAGATTGACAAGCGACAAACACTACCTCGATAGCTTTTCTTCTTTTTCACAAATTCTATCTCTCTCTCTCTCTCTCCCCTACTCTTCTTATTTCGCAAAATTCAAGCAATCTCTAATCTAACCATAAAAAAAAAAAATTATTTGAATTCTTTCTTTTCTTTTCTTTTTTTTTTTTTTCAAAAGACAATCAAAGATATGAATGACTTGAGTTACCTCTAATCGAACTGGATATGGATTCTTAGAAAACCCAGAGCTTTGATACCAACTAATGCGTGCTTGCCACGACTTTGTGAATTCCATGACTCTAAGAATTGAAAACGAACCTCGACCTGATGAAATATCTAAAAAAGAATCAGATGTATAATCGAACATGACCCTAAATCTGAGAACTTCACGAAGCTTGGTATCAATTAATGAATGAACCACGATCCATTGGTGAGCAATCCTAAGAACCTTGATATAGAGATCTTGACCCTGTAGGAAATACTGGTCAAGAATCTTGATATAAAGGAAAATGCCACCATCGGTGATGGAAATTCGATTGATAAGTCATAATGAACTTTATGGGTAAAAACCTAATAAGTTCAAAAGGTTCTTTCCAAAACCAAAGAGAAAATCAATTATCAAGAAAATATTTTTATTCCATCTTATTTCCCATTAAGTTTTTATGAGCCTTTATATATAACTTATCACAAGGAAGTTACATAACTGAAAAAAAAAATAAAAAATAAAAAAAGTAATTGTAGTAGTTATGTAACTGATAACGTAGCCGAAAAATAATTGTAATTAATCCCTATATCAATTAAAAAATAAAATAAAATAATTCAAAAAGACATCCTAATCTAATAAAGGCCAGCGATGATTAAGTTAAAAGGCTGGTGGCTTTTATAGCTGGCTTACAACATCAACATTCAAGGCCGGCGGCTCTGATCCTCCAATACTTGAAATGTTTTAATCTTCAGTGACGCCATTTGATCCTTATCACAATGCTCATGATTATGAAGAAAATAGGATGATCACGTATAAAGTTATCATACTATCTATGATTAAAGATTTTTAGTATAATTGACTAATTACAAGAAAAATGTTGAATTGGTGAATATTGGTTGATTTTTTAATAAAGTCCCTTACTAGTGGATGATTATGAATATATCCTACTCATTTTTTATTAATTAGTCAACATGAACCTTGAAAATGATGATTAAATTACTTGATTTTCCAGATGTGATAATCATTGATTTGTCTATAATATATAAACCAAAAATCAATAATTTACTAGTTTAAGCTTGGATTAGAGTAGTTGTTGCTTTAAACTTACTTGAGTTATTAACCAATGAAAATGATTGGTTATGAGAATAGAAGAAATCATATTTATCTAGAGGTACTTAAGCTATAACTCCAATGGTAACTTGACGTCAAAAGAGGTTAATGAGAAGTTGTTGAATAAAGAAAGAGAAGAAAAGCTAGATTGAAGTGGGAAATATAACCTTGCAAAAGTAAAGTGGTAACTTGGAAAGTAGTATAAAACGTAGATGAAATTCAACTAATAAACCCTATTTGGTAGGATCTAAACACCAATCGACAAACCAAAAACCCTGAAGATTTTAGGCAAACCTTTAGATAATGATTATAAACCTTAAGAGAAGTCATTTTGGACACCTTAAAACTTAGAGAAGTAGCCCTATGGAGCCTATAATCTAGATATAGAATTCCAAACATATTTTCAATTTAGCCCTACAATCTTATTTCTTAACAAAAGAAATTGAAAACCCTCGTAGTAATGTGAACTTAGAGAATGATAAACAAAAAATGACTAATGTCACAAACAATAATTGGAATTTACCTAAATATTCAATAAACTATCTAAACTTTCAAATAGTTATTTTACTACCTAGCTTAACTTTTTATGGTCATAAATGCTACCCCCTCTAATTTTGTTACCTCTGTTATCACAACTGGCTTTAGTGACTAATAGCGTCTTAACACATGTTTGTGGCCTTAAAAAAATATTTGCATGTGTCTTCCTCCTCCTTTTTCTTCTTTGAATCTCTCTTGCCCCTCCACACACCCGCCTCCCCCCCACCCCCCTTTTTCATCTTTTTGGTCAAGCTTGAGCCCAATTTTCAAAGAAGTCAAAGCAAGATCCTTTTATTCAAAACAATACTCCATGGATTCAAATGCACTAACCATTTCTTTTGGGGTTTTAGTAGACTCAAAAGACTCTTCAAGTCGGGATCTTTCTTTTCATTTTCACTATTTGGAGAACATCTGGGAGGGTTTCTCGATAGGGGTGTCGAGGTTTTGAGATGGGTTTGTGGAAAAGTTGCTGGGTCTGTATTGTAAGGCATGGGACTTTCGACAGCCATGAAATAGATAAAGAGTAGTGATAGAAGAAGAAGAAGAAGAAGAAGAAGAAGAAGAAGAAGGGGAAGTAGAGTGAGAAAATAAAGGAATTTAAGGGGAATGGGTTTATGTTTAAAGTGATTGAGATGAGAGGCAAGGGATTTTAATGTTCTCTTCATGATTTTTATGTTTGAGTCTTTTTGGTTTTTAAGTTGGAATTAGGGGAAGTAGGACAAGGTGTTATTATTCTATTTTTCTTTTAGTATTGGCATGGATTATTATTCGGGGGGGCCACATACACGCGTTACGCAATTCTTTGTTATTAATTCCATTTAGACAAACGTAAGTAATGGATTTTGAGCTAAGTATTGTTTTTTACCACAAAAAGTTGATCCATGTAGTAAATTGATTAAATGAAAGTTTGAGTGGTTAACTGAATATTTAGACAAAGTTCAAATAGCGTTCATGACATTAGCCCAATAAAACAAACAATACCAAAATGAAGAATAATAAGCTTATAAAATAAATTAAAGTAAATCAAAATCGCATAAACCAAAACGAAGCAAGCTTGAACCCTACTTAGGTCTCTATCTCGTAGCAAGAGTAAATGAAAAATTTGGACTCTAAAATATCAATCAAAATTTCAAAACACAATATCAAAGCCAATTTTCTTTCCCTATGTCAAAATTCTCCTAAATAACTAAATAATAGTAATAGAAACAGTGTAAATCCTTAAAATATTTCAATATAATTTAAATCATCAATTGAAAAGTACTCAAAAGATTTTTTTGAAACCCAAAACCATCAAACTAAAGGTGTTAAATATATAATATCTTATTTCCAAATCTATTTATGAGATGTTAAAGCAATGCAAGGAATAGTTAATACTACTTTATTTTATTTCTTACTAGTTGTAATTCTATTCCTATCTTATCAAGAGAATCTTAGCGATATTTCAAAAAAAAAAAGTAAAAAAAAATAGAGGAACTAATCAATAGCGATCGTATCTTCTTTTTAGGTAATGGTTATTAGAATTGCAAGCTAATTATATATTTCTATGAGTTTGTAACTTTTTGAGTTTTTCATCACTTAAATAGATTAATATAGAATTAAAGATTTAAATATACAATTTTATAAGATTATGTTTCTCTATTGGTTTGATAAGATTTTATCTAATTTATCAATTGAACATTTCTCAATTATTGGTAATATTATAAATCCGATAGCCATAAAGCTATACATCGCTACCGTAAGGGATTTGGTGTCTTGCTTCGAAGGTTCCAAACGAATTGTTTTGGGCAACCTAGACGTCGGCACGATTCGGATTGGTTCCGGACCAGAATCAGAACCGCCGGTTCACGGTTCCACATTTCATGTGGAATCGGAACTGGAACTGCCAGAGCTGGGACGGTTCACAATTTTACGGAACTGCCGGTTCTTGCGGTTCTGGTTTTAGTTCTACTCGAACTGTGAACCATTTTTAAAAAAATTAATCTAAAAATGAAAAAAAAAACCCTAAAATCAATTTATTGTATTAAAGATTAAATTGGATATATATTTTCTAATTGTAATTGAGTGTGTCAGTATATTGTTAATATCCAAAGATGACACCATTTACTCACATGAATGCAAATTAATAGCAAAAGTCTATGATACTAAAAAAGAGGTATGCGTGTTGATTCAAAACCCTTTTTTTTTTCCTCCTTATTGCAAACTCAAAATCTCTTATAGTAGCAGTTCGTTATAAATAATTAGAATTATTCTAATGAAGTTACTCTTGTAAAGTCAATATTTAACATAAAGATTTAGGTATTATGATTCTCTTATTAAGATTTAAAGAATATTGGTAAAAGTAATCAATATGGATGTTGTAATTGTAACTTTCCTTCTATTTTTTTTTAAAACAATTCAGACTTTTCTCTTATTTCGCATCAGAATTATAAAATTTATTTTATTTTTCCTTTTGTTTGTTATGTTATCGTAATATTTTTGGTTAAATTACAAAAAAGAAAAAGTGATTTGTATTTTGGGAGGGTTGATTTGAATGAATGAATGAATTAAATGATATTGTTAAATATTTTAAATAATTAAATTTCTTAAAAACTTGATACGAAAATGCAGAAAATTAAAATGTAAAGACTGAAAAATAAGTAAAGAGTAAATAACAACCTATCGTTTGGCCAAAAAAAAATAAAACAATTCCCCTCCTTTTGTTTCATTTTCTTTTATATTTCCTAACTAAATTAAGTTGCATAAATATATGTAAAAGCATCATTTATTAATTTAATTATTTCATTATTTATTAAGAGGAAATTGCATGTTTTTAAGTGAAATCAACAAATAAATGTAAAACTCATTTGTTTGTTAAATAGAAAAAACTCTGTAAAATTGTCAAACACCTAAGTTATTTTCTCTAATTATTTTATAGGGATTTCAGATACTACTTTTACTCGTTTCGTCATTTAGAATAATGTTGGGAACGTTTATAGTAAATCTTCTTCAAACCTTTCCTTTTTCTTTTTTTTTTTCCTCTCTTCATTTTTGGGTCATTGTAAATTTTTTTTATACCAATATCTATGTATGTGCCATGATATGATTCTAACCCTTGGAAATAGCCTAGAGTCCACAAAAGACATTACAATCCAACCTGAGGAAATAGAAAGAAGCTTTTTATGGAGTCACTTGCTAAACAAAATTAGCCCAATTTGTGATGTATGTGTTTTGTTTTTTATTTTATTTTTATTTTTATTTTTTATATGAGCCGGGTTGGAATCGGGTTTGGAATGATGGTTCCCGACCCGGCAGAACCGTCGGTTTATTGTGGAGGAACCGCTAGGATCCGCCGGTTCCGATGGGTCATCCGGCGGTTCTTAACCGTCCCCGACAGGACGGTTTTCAGGTACAAAAACCACCGGAGACGGTTCGGGGCGGTTCGCGGTTCAAAACCGCCCCGTGATGACCTTTAGGGCAACCACACAGTATCTAATGGAGAACCAGATGGGAGTATACTTCCCTGTATTTGATATCCTCGGCAATTTTTGAAAAACTTCCAATAATATCATGCTAAGGTGTTTTTAAACTGTCCACATAAGCGAAAATACATTCTTGTATATTTCAAGAAGCCAAGGCACTAAGTTTTTGCGTTTTAGTCTTTAAACAGAGATCACAAAAGAAAAAGGAAAAATTTGAACACTTATAGGGCGCATTTATCCTCAGACTATGAAAGAAGACGCCCTTGTAAGCTGTACGTTAATGTTCTATGTTTTCATGCCATGTGATTCTATCGAGCCTTTGGCGCAATTTTGAAAAAAAAAAAAAAAAAAAAAAGTTTCTATCGACACTTTATGGACAATTCTACTACAGAAATACTAGATCTAGACCTATCATAAATATAATAGACCTAACACAAATATATATATATATATATATGTACGTACGTGAGTCATTTTAGACGGAGGATGTAATAATGGACCCTATTACCCCCACGCAAATCACAGATACGCCACCTAATATAATAATTTCCCTGATTCCACAGAGGCACATGCAAAAGGCACTGGAATTTGACTGGTACAGCCAATGTTTTAATAAAATTTTAAATTATTATTTGTCGCATCAGGTCCTCTCAATGAAATAAATAAAAGCACTGGATTTTGACTAATTTAAACAGTTATATTACCGATTCAATTAAATGGATCAACTGTCGGCGCCTCCATGCATGTACGTTTTTTTTCTTAAGTCTAAAGAGGTTTGAACGTGATAACCAAATGTACAAAGGAAAATGCATGGGGTGTCTCTGGCTGTCCCAATCTCCTACAATTTAGAGCGTGGAAAATTAAATCCATAGCACTATTTTCCAGAAATTCTTATATTTGACCAATAGTGCATAACATCCTTGGTTTTTTTATTATTTTTTTGAACATACATACTTTTCCCTTATTTGCTGATTAATTGTACAAATATTTTGTATATATATGTGTGTGTGGTCGGAAATTACTGGATGATATATATATATATATATTAGTATATTACTGGGAGTAAACTTCGGGAACAAAAATATTTTTTATTTAAACAATAACTTGTAAATACAGATTGAAATAGGAAAGTTTTAAGTGCTTTAAGTTGACCAGTACAAAGATTTAATATTACACTAAATACTGAAAACTATTACTAATTTTAAATTCTTCTTTATCTACCAACTTGGCAGTGTTTCTAAACGTATTTCACCATGATGCTTCCCCATGAACACCAGTGAGCATCCAATTTTAAATTCATACCAAAAAGATTGGTGGCGGCAAAGGGAAAAAAAATAAAAAACTTTAAAAAAAGAAAAAAAGAAAAAAGAGGACAAGGGCTCCTTTGCATTCAATTGTGGCCATCAAACATTGAAGAAGAGAGTCAATTCAACTGGCTATAGGAGATGGGAATGAGGGGATTTCATTCTAGTCTCTTGGTTTCAGTCATTAAGGCAACCCCAACTTGCAACTCCCAGTCATTTGACCACTAGCATTATTGTATTAAATCTTCAACTTGAGCCAACCCCTCTGATCCTAAAGTCCAATGGCTAACTGGCAGTGAATGATGACGGAGACAACACAGTGACATTGTGGCCATATCATTTTTGGATTTTTATTATGGTTGTGGTTATTTCGCCAATGTGCAGATGACATACATATTTCTTTAAATAAATTATTCATAAAAAAATAGATGCCTATGAAAAACAATAATTTTACTCATAAATAGATCAAACATACGAGATACAGATCAGATACATATAAGATACATACCTAGATAAGATATATAGATACAGATAAAAAATAGACTATCCAAATAAATAAGCTCACGGTTTACCATTTTTGATATTGTGCACCCACGAACAATGCGTTTACAAAAATTAAATATCATAAACCATTCAAATTTTAGATTTGAAAACACAAAACTATAAAATGACAAAATTACGAATGACTCCATCTTATATTAAAATTTTTTTAGATTTTATACTAAAATTCCAGTCGACAACTATTAGCTTATTAATATGTAAAACAAGATGAATATTTGCCCTGTGAGTTATATATCAGAGCATTTTTGTGTAATTGCAAATTTATGAGTCATGACCAACTCTTGACCAGCTAAGAGCTAACGCACTCGACTCCTCTACTTGTATTGCTTCAATTGTCTCCAATTTCGACACTCATCATGAGACAATGTTAATAATGTGAGCCTACCTACAGTTCAATCTCCACTTTTAATACCAACTTTTGGAATCTAAACCTTAAGGAACCTGACAAAACTGCACTGATAGCCCAGTCTAATGACTGTCGAGAGCCAAATTAATCGTAGGTAAGAAAAGAATGTTGATCTATTATTGGCTCTGAAAGGCCCATAACTAGAGGTATAAGAAAACCTCACCATTAAATACAAAGAGCTAGTAGTTACAAGCATAAAATTTGATTACCATATATAGAACACCATTTTAAGTTTGCATATAATGGAAACTAAATAATCCTATAAAAAAACTAGGTTTTAGAGATAAAAATTATGTGATAAAAATTGACAAAAAAAAGTTTTATTTTTATAAATAGAATTGATAATAATTATTTTTACAATAAAATTTTACGTTTTTGGTACAATATTTTCATCTCTAAATAAGTACATAAAAATAATGGAAAAAAACCAACCTAGTACAGGAAAGATTCACTCGACTTAGTTTGCCTAAAATCAACCCGATCAACCTCGTTGAGTATCTACTCGACCTAATATTTAACAAGTGCACTTTAGTCGATCCAATTGGAGGTATTTATCTTCGGGCTTCTCATATGCACCTTTATCCTTAACTCGCATGAAAGGCTTTTACTTATTTCTCTGTTTTAGTGACCTTTTTATACAATTAGTTATGTTCAATATTTCCTACATTTAGTTCACACTAACCGATGGATTATGTACTTGTATTGTTAGGCTAGTCTATGTGTCATCTATTACTAACAGGAGAATGAAAAAGAAAAATCCAATAAGTTATATATGTTATTTTATAGAAATAATATCGTATTTGGTGCTGTTTTATATGATTATTCAGTTAACTACCTTACAATTGCTACTCTTAGTGCCTAATCTAATTTCTCAAGGCCAATGATGTTACATGTGTTAACTCTGTCGAAAAAACTATCAGCCCAGTTGGCTTCTATTCACCTTAAATTTTCGTTTACAAATAAAATTGTTGAAGGTGTGCTAGATTCTACTAATCATGTCTATTAACTAGGGCCGTAAACGAATCGAGTTGAATCAATACAATACCAAGGTCGAACTTGATTCAAGTGAAAAACTCAAAGATTAAATTCAATCGAGCTGTGATTTTTAATCTCGAATTTGACTCGATTTAATATCCGATAAGCTCGAACTCCTCTCAAATAAGCTCAATTATTCTTTTAAATATTAATTTTAGCTATATAGATTATCTAACATTTCATAAGTTTGAACTCAATTTTATTTTAATACTCGATTAAGCTCGCGACTTCACCGAACCAAGTATTTTAAAGCTTGAACTCGCGTCGATAGCTACTCAAATAGCTCGAACTTGAGTTCGACTTGACTGTAAGCGAGTCAAACTCGGGCTTTCGCTGAGTCAAATTCAAATAGTTTATAAGCTATTTCGACTTATTTATAGCCCTATTATTAACTACTCATATAATGGGTTGAAAGCCTAGCAAGTCATAGGCTTGTGAGATATTTCTGGTGTGTCCTGTCTAATATCAAGTAAGAGGTGAATAAGTTGTTGCCCAATAATATAACTAAGTCTAAGTCTGCGCACAACATGTTCATGACCCAAATAAAACGATTTGGATCTAGTGCTAAGAATGACATATCAGTAGCTTTTTCGACTAATTATTAACTACATGTGTTTTAAATAATTATTTTAATAAAAATATTCTATTTATATATACATGTAATTAGTGAAAAAAAATGTTATAAGATGGAGTTAACAGAATTAATAATTCATAATTTTCAAACAATTATATATCATAAATGAAATATTTTTATTAAAATAATTACTTGAAGAGCTGTTCATAATTGATTAGATAAAATAAATAATTCAATCCAAAGTTAATATAAGTAACTTAAATAATCTTGAAAAGTCTAATGAGAATCTGAGATACAAACATTTATAGTCTCAAAGTATAAGTAATTAATTAAACAACTAATAAAAAATTTAAATATCAAATTCAACATTACCCTTATTATTTTATATTGCATCTTTATTCTTTAATTCTCTTATTAACAAAACCATACCTAAAAAATGAAGACGGCACATTATCTCTTTCACCCCCTCCCTCTCTCACACCCCGCCCCATTATTTAAAAACTAGAAGACTTTTGGGTTCCTTGGCTTGGTTGAGACATTAGAGGAGGACGGGGAATGAGTCCCTAGGAATTGAATCGTAGTGCGGACACAGATTAGTTCCATATATTCCTCTCCTCCCTCGACAAAACAAAAAGATTAATGTTCTCTTTCTCTAAAGTCCGACATGGAAATATCCTACATGGCGGCTAAATATTGGGCTGTGCCCTTTGGTCCGTTTGTCTCTTTTGCACGGCTTTCTTTTCAACACTCATTCATTTCCATGTAGGGTCAAAACGCAAGCATTAAAAACTAAACACCAAGCCAACTACAAGCAAAAAGCAAAAACTACCAATCTCTCATTTCCTAGTCGGAAAGACATAATCAAACTCACACACAATCAGAGTTTCCATTTAAAACAAACAATGAAAACAACAAGCAAAGATACAATCCTTAACCCCGGAATTTCGAACAAGTTATAAAGTAGTTTGTCATTCTCTTTGTACTTGTCTGTTTTCTCTCTGGGGTGAAGAACTAAGGAAGAAGGGAAGAAGAAGTTGTAATAATGGCGTTCGGCGTTTCAGTTTCGAGAACTGCTTGTGTTGTTGTTGTGTTGTTTTTGATGGTGGTTTTGAACGATTCTCACGCTCAACTTATACCAACTGATGAAGGTACACACTTTCTCCTCTCTACTTAAAAATATAAATCTTTTTAGAATAATTTTTTTTCGCTCTTTTATGAACATAAAATAGTTTAGTGGCTTGGCTTCGGTAACTACCATTAGGCAGAGGGCACCCAAGACCATGGTTTCTTGTCGAACGTTGTTACCAAATGTAGCAAATAAAACTTGGTGTGTCCTGTCTGTCTTTTTAAGCGATTATAGATGGTGTTTGCGGTGGGGGAGTTAAAAGAAAGAAAGGCAGTGGAACCAATTATGTTTTACCAACTTCTTGTTTGAATTAATTATTATCGGAAGAATTCAAGATAATTTTTTTTTTAATTTTTTTAAGTAGATATAATCAATGAGGAGAATTGTTTTTGGAGAAGACGCACAGCTCCAGCCAAATTCAAAATTATAATATGAGGGTGGTATAGTTCAATACTCTAGCAAAATTTTAGTTGTTTCTTGATTGTAGATTTTTGTTTTTAATTTTTAATTTTTAAGTGTTTTCTCTCTAATTTGTTTGGCAAGTTATCTCTATATATTTTTATATATTATTTCCTGAATGGTTAAATTGCTGATAAGGATGAGCTTCAAGCTACATAGTGTTTTATTAAGTTACGGAATTATTTTGCATCATGGGTTTATTATTCATCAAATAGTTTTATTTAATTTGAAAGAAGTGATTTATTTATATGATTATCAACTTTTTTGACTTGTCTAGTAGTTTCAATGATTATATTTAATTTAGAAGAAGCTCGTCACCTGAAAGAGCAGCCATGCTTTCCCATTTCAAGCCAACGAATCGTAAATTAAATTTAACTTTCACACTACTATTTTTTTTTTTCCGGCGTGGTTTATGATATTTGAATATGAAAAAAAAGCTCTATTTTATTGCAATTTTTTTTTGTTAATAAATAAACGTGATTGGCCAAAGCCGTAAGATATTCAAATATAGTAATATTTATTAAGTAATTATGTCTTTTTTCTAAAATGATGCTTGAGGATAGATGTGATGCAGAGATAGGTTTAGTACTTTAATTTAATCTCATTCTTTTAATTAAGGGTTGATTTATTCAAAATTGTGTTATTGTGAGTGGATCCTACTTTTAACTCGAGTGTGATGGACTCGATCGTCTAAATCCATGCATTCATTAGTCTTTTCATTTCTATGGGGGGTCCTCCCTCGTGATGGCACGTTCTAAGTAGGATTGCGGGTGAAAATAGTCGAATTTATTTTATTTACCTTGTTTCTATATGCAATAATTATGTAATTGACTCAGAATCAATAAATAATTATATAAATTCATTTCTTTTTGGCCATCATATAAATTCATTTTATCTATAAAAAAAGTTTCTAACCTTGTCTGGAACACGGACACGTTTTAACGGAATTTATATTGGAATAAATATCTTGACATATTGTTGATCTTGAAAATTGAGAAAGAAAAAAAAAGAGGTGCATTAGGACAAATAAATTGACGTTTTTGAAAATAGATAAAGTTGTGGGCTCGTGCTTTTTGTCGGATGCATTATTGATCCTCTTTTGTAGGCTTCTGACAGCCAGCTCTGCTGTAGATAAGGCAGTTCGATCGATGCTGATGGCAACTTATAATATTCGCATTCATCGAGTCATTCGTAAAGTGCTTAAATTTCATATCAGTATATAAAAGGATTTTTTTTTTCTAAATGATTTTATCGTTTTATTTGTAAAGTCATTTTCGTATGTTCTTTTATTTTTTTATACTTTTATGAATCATTTTTGTTTTTACATAATATTTTATTTTTACAAAATAATAATAATAATAATAAAATAATAAAAAACTTACTTTTTAATGTAATTCACAAAAGATTTTAAACAATTGAAGGAATCCTTTATATTGTTAAGAATTTCAAAACGTGAGATCCTTTTTTAGGCATTTTTAGAATTGGCGTTTGTAGAATTTTTGGAGGGAGAATTTGCTTGTAGTCTAGGGAAAGAACTCTTGTTCTATCAGATATTTCATCATAAACTAGAGGTTCTTATAGGCTCATTGCCCTTAAGGCATCTCACTGCTAAAAGTTTTTCTCATTAATATCATGCATCACCTTGCAAACGACTTTTCACCGACTCTGTCATTATACACTCAGAAACCCTCATATGGTCAAAGAACCTCTCAATTTCCTCAACCAACACCAAAAACTCATCTAGATTTCCAATACTATCAAATTTAGAAACAACATATTTAAATTAAGAAAAGATTTCATCTTTATACCTATAATTGCTTTGGCCATATAGTCTTGTGCTACCATAATCTCTTCTCTAGGCTAGATTTTTAAACAACTTATTTTCATCATTGGTATCATAAGTAACAAAATTGATCTTTGGATCGCCTTTCGGTATTCTTTAATAATCTTGCCTGCTACTGTTGGTATTGGATCGATAGATCAGGGCTTCATAGCGTTGTTTCTTTCGTCGAATTTTTTGACCCATGGTCTTCTCTACCGCCCTTCGTACTAGTCGCCCGTAATGTAGGACTTCCGTACCCTTGAACATTGTCAGGAATATAACTGCTTCTTATTCTACAGTCTATCGACATCTCCGCAGGATTCAATTCGCTTTAATACCACTCTGACTCATTGCGAGAAGCGTGAAGAAAAACATGATCTATTTTACCGAGTTAAATCTTCAAAATAGCAACAAAGTTAAATCAATAACCTTAAGGATAATACAGATGATACTTCTTTAAAATGATTTTTAATTCAATAATATAAAAAATCTTGTCTGGTCAACAAAGCCCTAAAAGACTATTTATACCATTACATGAGAAACCTAAAAGATAAAATCCTAAAATGGCAAATAATAGATGCAATTTAAGGCTGATAATAAAAGCCGACAATAAAGACTATTTATAGTCTCATCAAAAAGGAAAATAAAATTAAAAGACATTTTTGGTCGGCGGCTTTTCTTGTTACGCTGGCGGCATTCCATGATAGTGTTGCCTTCTGCTGAAAATCCATGGTCGTGACGTAAGCTGTTGTATAATCTAGGAACTCTTCTTCATTGAAGGCTAGTGACCTTCATTCAAAAACTGGCGGCTTTGACCATTTTATGTGTGCTTATTTGCTCGTCCAATCTTTCATCATTGTTTCATTCTTTCTCTCTTTGGATCGTCTTGATTTATCCCATTTATCTTGTCGTTTGATCGTGATTCGCACTACATCAATGATACATATTTTCTTTAAATCTCTTTTAAAACATAAAAATTTGATGTAAATGCAACTTACCCCCCTTTTTTGTTTAATATAGCTGTAATTTTTTCAACTTATATAAAGTTTTTCTAAATTCAACAAGAGATTGAAGTAAAAAGATGGGACTTGCACATATAAATCCAATAAGGAGTAGAACAGGGTGGCTACTTGTTTTAAATGCAACAAGTCTTGTCATATTCATCAATAGTATTGCGATGACCCCAAAAAACCAATAATGTGGCGAGAAGAAAAGAGGAACTTAAGTTTCATGGCATGTATAAAGGCACATCCCATTATTAAAGCACTCCATTGTTATAAAAGTGGCAATCAAACAACACTACCTCTTAGGTAGACATCTCGTGAGTCTGAATTGAGATCCAATCCTCTTGAGGCAGAGTCTATTTTTTAAAGATCTATAACAGTCCCATATAGATGGTAATACAAGTCTAATCCATCGCTGCCAAGACTTGGAGCAGGTTGGGATGGTTTAAACTTGCCCCTTTTAAAAAAAATAAAAAAAATTCTTAAATTAAAGTGATAAAATTTTAAACTTTTAATATATAAAATGGGCTTGAGAATATATTACTCTTTTACCCATATTTATTTAATCCTATCAAGTATATCTAATTATTTATTCACATGCACATCTCTTATTGAGTTAAAATATTAGCAATGTGAGAGTGGAATAACTCAAAAAGAGCAGAGTTTACCCAAAAAAAAAAAAACAAATCCCACATTTTTTTTATCTCTCTTAGTAGAATTCTATATAGAACATTAGATATGATTTTGAATTGTACTTATTGCATGTGTTGTTTTTGATAATACATTAAATATTATGAATCGATACATTGCGATTGCTATTTACATAGAAAATAGTTTAGTAGTAAATGTTATTTACTTTTTTTTATTAACTTTCCTACTATTTTGTGTTTTATGTAACTTTTTATTTTTATTTTTTTATTTTAATAGTTGTTTGAATCTTACAAAAAGATATAGAGTAAGATCTAGCCTTTACATTTTTCGCCATCTTATTAATTTTTTTAAACAAGATCTCTAGATTCCTTTTATAAGAAAAAAATTGTTCTATTAAAATAAAATTTCAAACTTTAAATATAAAATGACCTAAGAATATATGAAAAAAGCCTTTTTTGGTACCTAAACTTTGACGAAGTGAACAATTAGGTACCTAAAATTTTAAAAAGTCCAATTTTCATATCTAATCAAACTTTTCACATCCTTTTTAGGTACTTGAACTTTTAAAAAGACCGATTTCATACATAATTAAACTTTTCGTATCCATTTTCACTACTTCATTCTTTTATTATTTCTTGAAGTAATTGGACATGTGTCATGAAAACGATGAGTGGGGTGTCATGAAAACGATGAGTGGGGTAGTTTTTAGCCACAAAAAGCTCAATTAAGTATATAATTATATTTTTTAAAAGTTCAGATATCTAATTGTCCATTTTATCAAAGGGCATGTACAAAAAGAAGCTTTTATATCAAAGTCATTTGGAGTTTTGGCAAAATTCCAAATGACTTCATCTTATATTAAAAGATTTATAGATTTTATGCCAAAATTATTGGAGTCCAATCTACAACAATTAGCTTAGTAATATAAACGATAAGATGAATATTTGCCTTGTGAGTTATATATATATTAAGGGCATTTTTGTATAATTGCAAACTTATGAGTTATGACCTCCTGTTGACGCAGCTAACGCACTCAACTAGCAAATATCTACTTCTTTACTTCGAGTGTCTCCTATTTCGATACTCATTATGAGACAAAGTTGATAATGTGAACCTACCTGCAGTTCAATCTCAACTTTTAATACCAACTTTTGGAATCTAAAACTTATGGAAGCTGATAAAACTATACTGATAAGCCCAGTCTAATGATTGTGGGGAACCAAAAATCGTAGGCAAGAAAGAACGTTGATCTATCATTGGCTCTAAAAGGCCCATAACTAAAGGTATAAGAAAACCTCACCATTAAATACGAAGAGCTACTAGTTACAAGCATGAAGTTTGATTACCATATATGGGACACCGTGTGAAGTTCATATCTAATGGAAACTAAATAAAAATATTAGAAAATTAGTTTTTAGAAGCAAAAATTCTGTGATAAAAAATTGATAAAAGAAGTTTTATATCTATAAATAGAATTAGTAACAATGTGCATATATACATACACATATATATATATTTACAGAAATTTACAATTGGAGACAGAACCTTATCTCTAAAGCTAGTTTTCTTTAGTGAAATTATTCAAATAAGTATAAAAAAATAAAGAAAAAAACCAACCTGATCCATGGAAGATTCACTCAACATAGTTTGCATAAAATCAACCCGATCAACATCATTGAGTATCTAGTCAACCTAGGTCTATTGTTTTATCATATTTTTATCGTTTTTCAGACAGACGTTTGTCGATAAATAGATATTGGTGAAAAACTAATAGTTTTACTTATAAATAGACCAAACATATATGATACAGATATGATACTGATAAGTTATAAATGTTGATTTTATACATATACAAAATAGATAATGATTGGATAATCTAAATAGACTCCTAATGTATACCCAGTCCAATTTAGTCGATCTAATTGGGGGGCTTTGTCTTGGGGCTTCTCAAATACATCTTTATCTTAAACTTTTATGGAGACCTTTTATCAAATTGTCCTTTTTAATGATCTTTTATACAATTAATTATGTTAAATATTTTCTCCATTGGTTCACACTAACTGATGTATTTTGTACTTGTATTATTAGGCCAGTCTATGCGTCCTTTGTTACTAACAGTGGAAGAAAATAAAAAATCCAATAAGCTACATATGTTAATTTATAGGAATAATATTATTTTTGGTATTGTTGCTTGTTTGAATTCGGTAGAGGCTTAATTAGTTGTAGATGGGCTTAATGCGTAGTGTTATGGAACCTGCAAAATAAAGAACTCATTAGTGGCCCACCAGGCATGGGCTCGATGTGTTTGCTTCGATGCTTTAGTTAGTAATTATCATGAAGAGCCTGCAGATTGATAAGTGAAGATGATTTTTATGTGACGTTACCTTGATTGGTGGTGATTTAGTTATATTTATAGATGACTAACCTAGCGGTTATGTCAGTAGTGGGTGAGTGAGCGAGTGGCTGGTTGAAAGACTTGACGATTATATCAGTAGTAGGCAAGTGGGGATCTTGGTGCCACAATCTCGTATGCACAAGTCGATCCCAACTAAGACATATTATACCTTAGCGGAAGTGTCCTGTCCAAGCCATCTGGATAGTGTTCAGGCTAGTTGGGAGGAAAGTTGACTAGGGCTTTATGGATTTACTCTAGTCCAGCCCAGTGGAGAGTGGGCTTGGCTTGGATAGGCCAAAGGGCAAAATTGGGTTGTTAAGAGGTACTTTTTTAATTGATTATTCAGTTATCTACCTTAGAATTGCTACTCCTAGAACCTGATCAAAGTTCTTAGGGTCAACAATGTTATATGTATTACCTCTTTCCCAAAAAAAAAAATAAAAATAAATCTATCCAATTACCTTTTACTCACCTTAAATTTTCGTAAGTAGGAATTCCAATGCTTGAGTTAGTAATTGGACTATTAAAAATAAAGGAGAGGGCTGTGATAAATTTGGCAAGTGGATCACCATATTGAGAAAGTCATCGCGATATATCAAAAGTGTATATCTTACCACTAGAGATGGCATTTTACAAAATTGTCATGTCTACTAACTACTCGTATGGTGGAATGACTGCTTAACAAGTTAGAGCTTTGAGAGATCCAGTCTAACATCAAGTAAGAGGTTACTAAGCTATTGCCGACTAAGATAACTAAGTTTAACTTTGCACCCAACTTGTCCATGACCAAATAGATCGATCTAAGTCTAGAGAGTGCATGTCAAGAATGACCTATCAATAGTTTTTTTGACCAATCATTCACTATCATGTATCTTAAATGATTGTTTTAATAAAGACATTCTACTTCTTTATGTATGTAATTACTTGAAAAAAAAAAAAGAAGTGTTATAAGATGGAGTTAACACAGTTAATAATTCATAATTATCAAATAATCATATATTAAAGATGGAATATTTTTATAAAAATAATTGCTTGAACACTAGTTGTTCATAATTGACTAAAAAAAAAATTGAGCAAATAACTCAATCCGAACCTAAGATAAGTGGTGTAAATGATCTCGAAAAGGCTAGTGAGATACTAACTTTTATAGTAATACAAGTAGTTAATTGAATATTTAACTAAAATTTAGGATCAAAATTCAATATCATCCCTATTTTATTTTAAATGTTTAGAGGCTTTATTAAAAAAGTCACATCTAACCAAACAAATACGGCACATAATCTCTTTCTTTTTCCATTATTTAAAAAAAAAAAAAAGATAGGTAAATGGAAGACTTTTGGGTTTCCCTTGGCTTGCTTGAGACTTCAGAGAATGGGGAATGAGTCCCTAGGAATTGAATCGTAGTACGAATATAAATTAGTTCCGTATCTTCCTCTCCTCCCTCAACAAAACAAAAAGGAGAAATGCTAGGCTCGACTTAATCATATCAATAAACTATTCTGATTTTTTTTTTTTTATCTATAATTGAATCTTTAAATTTTTTTACACTTATTTTTTTTAAATCTATTTAATTTTTATGCAAGTACCGAAACAGTCTCGTGATGGGAGCTTGAAAGTTCCCAACATGAAGATTAATATTCTCTTTCTCTGAAAGTCCGACATTGAAAAATCCTACTTGACGGCAAAAGTTTGGGCTGGGCCCTTTGGTTCGTCTGCCACTTTTGCACGGTTTTGTTTTCAACACTCATCCATTTCCATTTAGGGACAAAACACAAGCATTAAAGACTATATACCAACCCCTCTGACCTACAAAAAAAAAAAATAAATAAAGTAAAAACTACCAATCTCTCATTTCCTAGTCAGATAGACGTATAATCAAACTCACACACAATCAGAGTTTCCATTTAAGACAAACAATGGAAACAACAACCAAAGAGAAAATGCTTGATTAACCCCTGAATTTCAAATAAGTTATAAAGTAGTTTGTCATTCTCTTTGTACTTGTCTGTTATCTCTCTGGGGTGAAGAACTAAGGAAGAAGGAAGAGGAAGTGGAAGTTAGAATAATGGGGTTCGGTGTTTCAGTTTCAGGAACTGCTTGTGTTGTTGTTGTTGTGTTGTTATTGTTGGCGGTTATGAATGATTCTCACGCTCAACTTATACCAACTGATGAAGGTACGTTCTCATTTCTATGTAAAAATGTTAATCTTATAATTTTTCCCCCTCTTTTATGAACAAAAGCCATTAGACAGACCGCACCCAATACAATTCTCGGCACGGGGTTCTTGTCGTACGTTGTTACCGAATATAGCAAACTCGGTCTGTCTGTCTTTTTAAGTGATTATGGGTGGTTTGCGCTGGCTAGTTAAAGAAAGAAAGGCAGTAGAACCAATTATGTAATTTATTTTTTTTATGTAGATAAAATCAATGAGGCGAATTGTTTTTGTAGATGATACACAGTTCTAACCAAATGCAAAATTTTAATATGAGGGTGGTTTAATTTAATACTCTAGCAAAATTTTTGCTGTTTCTTGAATGTAAATTTTTTTTTTCCCTGTGTTTTCTCTCTAATTTGTTAGGCAAGCTATTTCTACATATTTTAATATATCATTTCCAGAATAGTTAAATTGCTGATATTGATGAACTTCAAGCTACAAGAACTTAAGCATTATCATCAAGAGTCCTTATAAATTTAATTCCTATACACACAATAGAATTTATATAATCTTAAGGACATATAGTGTTTTATTAAGCTACGTGATTTATTTTACATCATGGGTTTATTCTTCATCAAATAGTTTTATTCAATTTGAAAGAAGAGATTTATTTACATCATTATCACCTTTTGACTCGTCTAGTAGATTCAATAATTATTTGTGATTTAGAAGCAGTGCTGTGTCTGTCATCTGAAAGACCTGCCATGCTTTCCCAATTCAAATCAATTGTAAAATCAACCTTCAAACTACTTTATTTCCCCCCCCGCAAATTTTATGATCTTTGAATATGAAAAAAAAAAAAAAAAATCTTTATTTTATGCAAGTTTATTGGCCAAAGCCATGAGATATTCAATATAATGACAATTATTGTGAGTGGAGCCTACTTGTACTCGTCAATCGGTCGATCGTCTAGCTAAATCCATGCATAAGTCCTGTCATTTTTGTGGTGTTCTCGTGATGGCACATTCATTTCTTAGTAGGATTGCTGGTGAAAATCTTCAAATTTCTTATATTTACATTGTTTCTATTAATAATATCTATGTATCTGATTCCGAATCAATATATACATAAGTTTATTTTATTTAACCAACAATTTCTAACCTTGATTGTAACACTTTTTTAAGGACTTTATGTAAGTCTCTATTTGTTTTAATGAAAATATTTTATATTTATTTAAAAAAAAAAAAGATAATTATTGAAAAACTTTTTTCCTTGTTATGAAAAACATATACGCATCTATAACTTATCCTTAGGAAAACAACTTATAGACTATAAAAGCCTAAGTCGTTTTTCAATGATTTATGAGATCTATTTACTAATCATTTATTATCTAAAGACATTTATTATTAAAAAATTTTTAATATATTTTTAAATAGATTTATTTCTCATTACTAAATATGTATTTTTTTTTAATTTTTTATACTTTTTTTTGGCCAAATATATCTAAGTTGTCTTGAAGCTATACAAACACAAGAAAACTATTTTCATAGAATTATTCAATCATCTTAAAATCAAGGGATAAAAAAAAAAATGGTCCTCTTGGACAAATAATATCCTTGCTTTTTTCCCCAAAAAATTGACGATAAAAATAAAGTTTTGGGGTCATAGTTCAAGGGGTTTCAAGTGGACGGAATATCTCAAGTGCAATTGGCAATTGATTTATGAAATAATGAAATAATATACATATTATAGTACTTTCTCTGGGAAATTACGATAGAGATGGGGAACAATATTTTTCCATGAGCAATGCCCTCTCCCTGTAAAATGGAAGTAATTATATTGTCGGTCTTTATTTGGATTTGGTATGTAAAAATACGGATAAGAAAAAAAAAATTTAATGAAGAATTACAAAAATTGTATTAGGTTGAAAATAATTGAAAAAATAAGCAAGAGCCGAGTTTGAATTACGATAACTCACGTTGAAGTGACTGATTTCATATAACTGTAATAAATTCGTCTCTTGATAAAAATAAGTTTAATTTACCTAATTTTTGGGTCTGTTTGGATTGTCTGTTTTTCATCTGTATCTGTATCTTTTTTAAAATGATATGTGTAAATATATCCGATTTGCATCTAAATTTTATCTATATTTGTTCTATTTGATCTTTTGATGAAAACTGTCAACTTTTTTTTTATCTATATCTATTTCTTGATAAATAATTTGTTAGTAAAAATTTGAAAAAGTGTCTGTATCTGTCGAAAAAAAACCAAAACAAACAGACCCTTTAAGTTGTTTCTTGAATATAGATTTTGGAAGTGGATTTTTCCTGTTTACTTCTCTTAATTTGCCTTTATTAATCATCTCAAAATCTGTCACCTATAATCACGGAGTTACGAGCTTGCCGTGTATTTGGTAAATTTGTGTAATCTAAAATAAATGAAGGAAAACTATGAAAAGAAAAATTAAGATGCGCCAGTTCCAGGTTTTCCTTTTTAAAATGTTTTTTCTTTTCATTTTTCTTTTCTGTATTTTTTTTTTTAATGTTTAAGTGTCTTATCCCTGTAAGTTCAAAAAACAAAAGTGTCTTATCCCTCTCTCTATATTATTTTTAGCCGGCTATATCTATATTTTAATTTTCTTTGTTTTCTTTTCCCTGAATAGATAAATTGTTGATAAATACAAACCGCAACCTGCAAGATCGGAAAAAAATAGATGAGTGATCTTTAGGCCATCCAAATTTAACTCTACCCTCGATTAAGAATGTACCAAATAAGATTTTGAGATTCTTACTGTCCTACAATCTTATTTGGCACACCCGTGTAGCCAAATTTGACTTTTCCCCTCAAGAACGAAAACACTATCATCAACCGTCCTTATCAATTTTATTCCCTATACACAATTAGTTTTATATAATCTTACGAACACATCATGGGTTCAGTATTCACATGTAGTTTATAGCATCAACTTTTGACTCGTTCTGTAGTTTCAGTATTCACATGTAATTTAGAAGAAGTCCTGTTTTAAAAAGCAGCCATGCCCTTTCCCAATTTTAAATCAATTGTAAAATTACTTTTACACTACTTTCTTTGTGCATACTTTTATAAATTTTGAATATGAAGATTAATTTTATCGTAATATGTTAGTTAATAAGGAAACGTGGTAGGCCAAACTCCAAAGCATTAAGATACAGTTTTAACGAAAATGGAAACCCATGAGATAAAATAAAAATTAATTATATTTATTAGATAATTTCTGTCCTTTCCTAGAATGATGCTTGAGGATAGATGTCATGAGGAAGAATTTAATAGACATGGAATCAATTGAGAACTGTGGATGTTTATTCTTCCAGCTCAATGATTGGAAACATATAGGAGACAAGAAGTTTGAAATAGTAAATTTGTGTCATTATTCAAAACACTTGGTCGAAACCTTAAAAGAAAAATTCCCACTATTTTTTACTGTTGATTTCACCTTTCTTAAAACCATATACATATATATGAGTTACATTAATAAGTGTCTTGAACATTTATAACATTTTCCATTTAATCTCATTAACATATTTAATAAATAAATACTTGCTTTTTTGCAAACAATATAATTAATATTTTCAAAACGAAGTTAGCATTAGAGCTATCCAGAGCAAAATCCAGAAAAGCATCTAATGGGATCATTGTGTTAACGAGCTTTTCAACTTTTCTGAGTTCTCATGCAAGGATTCCAAAAAATAGTCTTCGTTTTATATTAATTTATGAATGATCTTGAAGATAAAATAGAGAGATTTTTAAAAATATATATATATATATATATATTCATTAAAATATTGATATAGCATATACAAATCCCCAAATAAGATCCTTAGCATTAGGATGATCTAAAACCATTTTTATCCCGAGATTCTTAACCTATATGCTCGTACAGTCGTACTAAGAATCTAGACATTAAGGTTTTTAACTAATAATGTGGGGTTCTTATCTAAGCACCTGTTAAAGCTTAAAGACCAGTACTTAGCTTTTATACAATTATACTATAGATATTTTCGTTGAAATCAACACAATTTGTTTAGTTTGCCAAAGTTTAATAAAACATTTATGATATAAAAGTCAAACTAATGAAAATATTTATACCATAAATATATATATATTTTAATAATCGTAGACATAAAGGAAAGATTTTCTTGAATTAATAGAGTTATACTATAGAGCTTGTTAAATTACTTATAAAATTCTCATAAAAACTTATTATGGATAAAGATAAGCTAATATTGAAGATTGGAAAAAAGTCAAAGAAAGTACATTAGGACAAATGGTGTCCTTAATTTTACCCCAAAGTGACAGCTCTTGAAATTGATGTTGTGGGGTCATTAATTCAATGGGTTTCAAGCGGTTAGAAATATTCTAATGTGTAATTGGCAATTGATATATGAAATAATGAAATACCCCGTTGCTTTATCCGTGTTTCACAATTTTTTAGGTTTTATGAGTTCTCTTTATTTTTATATATTACATTTAATAAAATAAAAAAATATATATAAAGATTATAAGAAAAATCGCGAAAAAAATCCTATTTTTCAGGACTATTAATAAAGAACTTCAAAAAGTTAGAAGGATCTTTCCATGTTGATAAAGGCCTAAAAATAACGTCCTTAGTCTCAAAAACTTAGGTATGCCTTGTGGGCTAGGCTTTTTTGTTTTTCTGTATTTTTTTGTCAGGTTGCCATTATTGATTGTACTGTAGACTTCCCCCAACTTGCTCCTATCTTTGATTTTAAGAGTCATGTGGCATTTTAGACTCCAACTCATCATTCATCTCATAGGTCCAATAAATATTATAATTGAATTGCTAAATATTTTAATAGTTCATTCAAGATAGAATATAAATATTATCTATTAAATAGCTAATGGATTTGATCCCATTAAAAAGGGTCTATAGAATTTATACTATAACATAGTAAATTAAAAAAAAAAAAAAAAAGAGTAAAACAAAGGGAAGAAAACTTCGCTGGGTAATTGCTTTAGGATCTTTTTTGGTTCATCATTTTGGTATTGTTTTGGCATCGTTTTGGTGCCAAACAAATATTGAACTGATACCGAACCGATACTGATATGATACTGATGAAAAAGTGATAATTTTACTTATAAACTAATCAAACTGAACTAATATTGAACCAATACTGAACATATACTAATAAAAAACTGACAATCCAAATGGGCACTGTGGGAAGAACCTTACCTGGTTCTAACACAAAGGATTGGGCACTTAAAAAAAAAATTCTATGTTTAAGACATATTTTTTAATAGGATTAATCCGGTCAGTTAATTAACAGCTTGCATTCATACTTAATCGTAGTGCTCAAATATTTAATATATTATTTACTATATTTATCTTAATAGTTAATTAATCTTTAAATACAATAAGTAAATATTTGTTTGATCGGTAGTTGTTGATAACTTAAAATATATTAAATAGTCAGTCAGCGAAAATTCACTCTATATATCATTATTTATTTTAATTAAGAATACTAAAAATGATTCTATGGAGATAATGCATTTCATACATACATATATATATATATATATATACACACACACAAAACTCGTACGATGGTGAAAATAAAACAAACCTGTTGCTTTTAAGATGATGCTATTGATGGCTGCTATTTATTTTAACTACATAACTACAATTAATTTAATTTTTCAGGCACTTGTGATGTGGATGCATTGTCCTGAGGGATGGCTTATTAATGTTTCTTTTCTTAGAGTAGATCTGATGATGCTTGAATTGTTACTTATGCCATTTTTCTTTTGATTTGGAGCACATAACTGTACCATTTTTGGCAGTAGAGTTAATAATGTTTTTCTCTTTTCATGACAGTTGAAATTCTGAAAACCATCTCCACAAAATTGCAAATCAAATCTTGGAACCCGGCTCCAAGCTCATGTAGTCGGAGTATAGGTTTTAATGATACAATCTTTGGGGATGACATTCTTAGCAATGTGACCTGTGACTGCTCCTTCAACAGTAGGACCATTTGTCATGTTACTCACATGTACGAATTCTCCTCTTATTTTGTCATGTCGAGTTAGTCCATTCTGGTTCGCCTCAAAGCACAGTTGGAGCTTAACCAGGGACATTATTAGCAAAGTTCTTCAATTTGTCATGAGAAGCTAAACTTATATGAATCCCAAGAAATGCGGCTTACGCTCTGTGCACAGGTTGTCATTTTACTAACCATATTGTTCTTGGTTTCAGCGAGCTAAAGGGTCTTAATTTAGCTGGAGCTATACCTGAAGAATTTGCAAATCTTACTTATTTGAAAGAACTGTAAGTTGGACTTTGTGTTAGATCTCTCCTTTGGTTGCTAGTCAAATAGCATTATTCATCTTAGCTCACCTGTCTTTCTTATGTATAGATTTTACATTCTCTATAATTAGTAGCAACATGTTACTAAGAAGAAAAGTTTGATGTCTCAAAATTTGATTTTATAGAAACCATTATCTTTTATAACGTTTCCATTTTAGATTCTTCACTATAAAGGAATGTGATTATGTAATGTATGGTTTATCTACGTGTTACCACATGTTTATCCAGCACTAGAACTACATCTAAAACAGTCTTTTTCTTTGTAAATAGTGATTTGACTAGGAACTATTTCAGTGGATCGATCCCAGCTCGTTTTGCCCAGCTTCCTCTTGTTAGTCTGTAAGACAGTTTGCGATCACATAAACTAAAAAAAAATCTTTTTGACAATGATGCTAGATGACTGACCGATGTGTAAGGTGTTCTTCAGGTCACTCCTTGGAAACCGGATTAATGGTACAATCCCAAAGGAAATTGGTGACATTTCGACACTTGAGGAACTGTAAGTTACTGAACACATTTGGATATACCTTTCAGAGGAAAAGAATCTCTGACGTGATATTGTTTTTTGGGGTTTCAAGCGTCTTGGAGGACAATCTGCTTGGAGGTCCCCTTGATGATAATCTTGGAAATCTGAAGAACTTAAGGAGACTGTAAGTGCTTTGCATACATTCCAAACTGTCAGAAGTATTTTCCACCACAGCTATATCGCTCAATCTTCTTACCCACTCTTATTACGAGCCTGTAGCAGCATTATTGGACTTTGAACATCTTTTTCTGGATCTTTTTATTTTTTTTGCCCTCTCCGTCTTTCTTTCTTTCTTTTTTTGTTTTTTTTTTTAATTCACTGAAAAGGAACTGATATTCTCCTTATTTGTATTGACATATGATATCTGCCTTTAGAAAAGACACTCATGCATGTACTTTGATACTTGCAGCCTCCTTTCTGCTAACAATTTTACTGGAGCAATACCTACTTCATTTGGAAATTTGAAGAACTTAACGGATGTGTAAGTAATATATTACTTTCATTGGCACATAGACATGCATCAACCTTTTGCTCTGATGTTTCTTCTGACGCTTTTGCTTGGTAGTCGACTGGATGGTAATCTGCTCTCTGGAAAGATACCTGATTTCATAGGGAATTGGACAAAGCTTGACAGGCTGTATGTTCATTAACCGATTCCTTAAATTTATACTTTATAGTTATTGATACATCTTCACTGATATAACTTTATCCTTTGAAGAGATATGCAAGGCACATCCATGGAGGGCCCTATTCCATCTTCCATATCTCTACTGACAATTTTGACAAAATTGTGAGAATATAGATCTATCTGGTGTTTCTTTGTGATCAGGACATATTTAGCTGTGATATTTATTTTGATAAACAGTTCTCCTTGCAATTCTCAGGAGGATATCCGATCTGAGTGGTTCAAGTTCGTCCTTTCCTAACCTGACAGCCATGACTGACATGAAAGAATTGTGGGTCTATTTAATGATTTTACATGGTGTTCTGATCCTTTTGTGGTCTGAGTTTCTCAAATCTATTGTGCGTAAGCTCATTACGATTTGGTTGCCTCTGATTCAGGGTTTTAAGGAATTGCTTGCTTAATGGGTCAATACCAGATTATGTTGGTGACATGACAAAATTGAAAACTCTGTAAGTCATTCCGCAAATATTTCATTAAAAGAGTTCAATTAGGTTCAGGGTCATTTTTATCTTATTTGTGTGTTATGTTGTTTTATGGGTAGAGATCTAAGCTTCAATAGGTTGAACGGTGAAATTCCAGATACCTTCCAGAACTTAGATGCTCTGAACCACATGTAAGTAAACAAGTCATGAAAAATATCTCTTGCAGAAACAAACTCATTCTCCTTGTGTATTGTCTATGGTGAAGAGCAAAGGCACTCCGGATGATTCTTTTGTTAATGCTCATGTGTTTCTTTCTATGCAGGTTTCTCACTAATAACTCACTCAGTGGATCTGTACCTGGTTTTATAACAAGCAGCAAACAGAACTTGCAAGTCATTAGTCTCTTAAATTAGCTTGGCGTTTTTACAAGATTAGCTGTAGAGATCATAATTCTCTTTATTAAAATATCTTTTTCTTAAGAAATGCTATATATCAAATCTTCCTTCAGTTTTAGATTGTAAACTAGGTGGTCACCATGACCTGTCTGGTCTTTCACATTTGTTTTGTATCTCCTCTAGCTAATTTTTTTAATCTGCTTCTTGCAGTGACTTGTCATATAACAACTTTACAAAATCTTCTGTACCTAGTTGCCAACAATCGAATGTGTGAGTCCTCTTTTTGATACTTGCTCCTCCTTTGATGGAAGAATTCACATTTTCTAACCTCTTAGCATTTCATGCCCTGACTTTTTTACTTTTATTTCAGGAACTTAGTTTCAAGTTTTGCTGTTTCAGGGAGCAACATGTATGTCATATGTTTATCTTTGCACTTCCTCTCTTTTCCTTAACGTGTAAATACAAAGTGAGAATCCATCCTTTTTCTTCTGCTAGAGAATCTCGGTGGTGCTTGAAGAAGGGCCTTCCATGTCAAGGAAAGGCAAAATGTGAGAACAACCATTTTTCATATCATGTTGCAAAATTATTCTGCTCTAAATTCTTCTTTTCCTGCTCAAATCCGTTGAAATATTATTCCTTGTTTTTTTTCTTTCTTTCTTTTTTTTTTTTTGGGCAGACCATTCTTTGTTTATTAATTGTGGAGGTGACAAGGAGGTGTCTTTTGATGGGAAAAATTACATTGAGGACTCATCTGCAGAAGGGCCGTCGGCTTTCCTTTCTTTACCAACATGGGCTTACAGCAGTACAGGAGTTTATATGGGAAATGATAGTGTTCCATACAAAATCAATAATCCATTTTCCTTGAACATTAGAGGCCCAGAGTTTTACCAAACTGCCCGTGTTTCCCCTCTATCTCTCAAGTATTATGGCCTTTGCATGATGAAGGGAAGCTATAATGTTCGGCTTTATTTTGCTGAAATACAGTACTCCAATGATACAACTTTTAGCAGCCTTGGCAGAAGGTTTTTTGATGTTTCAATTCAAGTGGGTATAAATGAACTTTCACCAACGAATACTTTAAGATTATTACCTATTATCTTGGAAAATTGTTGCATATTCATGTTTTCTGGCTAATAGTTTTAGGTTGAATATTCATGACTTAAGGTGATTTTTGTAGGGAGAAATGAAGTTGAAAGACTTCAATATTATGGAAGAAGCTGGAGGAGTCGGGATAGGCATATCCAGGGATTTTGACAACATAACTGTGGATGGCAGTACTTTAGAGATTAGTTTGTATTGGGCAGGAAAAGGAACAACAGCCATTCCAGAAAGAGGAGTTTATGGACCTCTAATATCAGCTATTGCAGTGACACCTAGTAAGTACTAAGCTTATGCTGAGATGCCAGAATTTAGTTTTTCTGGCTTTTCGTTGTATGCATGTTTATATGACTGGATCTTTTGTTATAAATTCCCATTGTGTGGTTTGATATTTGAAAGGTGCATGTAAAAAGGTTAACGAGTATTCTAATTATCAGGTAATAAACACAAAAGCTTTCAATGTGACACTACCTATCACTCAAGCGGAAGACTTAAATAAATTGGGAGTAAAATGATGGCACAAGGATTTGAACTATATTCCTCCATATCAGCTGGTTCTGACCTAGGATTCTTAGGTGTCCAAGCACCACATAATAAGTAAAAATGTAATAGAGAACATATTGAAGAAGAAAATGGATGTTGTTTGCTGGTTCCACAAGCAGAAGCATGAGAACTTTTGAAAAAAAAAGAAAGAAATTAAGATTCCTCACATGTCCTACTACCACATGATAAGAGGAAAGGGATTCAATAGCATGAAGGAGAAGGAGAAGGAGAAGAAGAAAAAGAAAGTGGGTTTTCTCTATTGGTTGCATAAGCAGAAGCATAGAGATATTATTTAAAAAATTTGAAAGCAAGAACATATTAATCGGAGTATACATTAAATTTCATATATATCAAGCAGAAAAAAATTCAATAAACATCATATATTGCCTTTATTATAACATCTGTAGACCTTGAATTTTTAATCTGTCTTTATCTTGATCAACATCCATGCTGAAAGAGAATCTTACATTTCCTTCCAGACTTTGATGTTGGTGGAGGATTATCAGCTGGAGCTATTGCTGGAATAGCTGTTGCTTCATTTGTATTCCTTGTACTGATATTGTTGCTAGTCCTCCGACTGACTGGCTTCTTGGGAGGAAAAGATCACAAGGACAAAGGTGAGGTGATTTTTCAGCATAGTAAGATGATGCAGTGTGTTTCGCATAATGCATTTTCATTCTACACACTGTAGGAAGATGGTTCTTTTGACATGCATTATTATTACAATTTGCATTATGATGTGTAGAACTGTCACTTTCAGCACATGACTTGTGCCTAGATACAGCATGGGTTGATTGAAACTTATCTGCACAGTAGTAATAACAGCAAAAGAGTACATCTTTGTGAGTTGAGGCACAAACAATCGATTAGATAGTGAGTTCATGTTTGCTCATAATCAAATGATTGCTGCTGCTCATAGCCACCCAGCATGATAACATGTTGTCAAAAGGCAACATTGGTGGATGTGAATATTCATATATATCTGTGTGTGTGTGTTATTCCAATAATATCGGAAGATAGGAAAGCAATTTCTTCTGTTTATCATATTGACGTTATACTAGTCTTTAAAAGAGCATCCATGTTGAAATATTTCCTTGTTGTATCTTCTCTGCTGTCAGAGCTGCTCGGAGCAGACTTGCAAACTGGGCATTTCACTTTAAGACAGATAAAAACTGCTACTTCTAATTTTGATCCTGCAAACAAGATAGGTGAAGGAGGATTTGGACCAGTTTACAAGGTAAATGATAATATAGTGTTGTTTTTCTCTCTATTTGAAGAAATAGACCCTTTTCTAATACCTGTATCCAAGCATTCGGTGAAAGCAAACCGGTGAAAACTATTTTTTTCTTTTTTTTTCCTTGTTGATATCAGGGCAATCTCTCAGATGGAACTGTTATTGCTGTCAAACAACTTTCTTCCAAATCCAAGCAAGGTAACCGGGAATTTCTGAATGAAATAGGCATTATATCAGCTCTGCAACACCCAAATCTTGTGAGGCTTTACGGATGCTGCATAGAAGGAAATCAACTGCTGCTTATCTATGAATACCTGGAGAAAAATAGTCTGGCCCGTGCACTTTTTGGTATGTACTTTTCCTCATTCAACATAATTCAACTTGCTCATTAAGCACTTCTATTGATGTTCCTTTTTTTTTCTTGCCCCAGGTAAGGATGATCAACGACTTAACTTGGACTGGCCAACAAGGAAGAAAATATGCATGGGAATGGCACAAGGATTAGCCTATCTTCATGAAGAATCAAGGTTAAAAATTGTTCATAGAGACATCAAGGCAACAAATGTGCTTCTTGACACGGATTTAAATGCTAAGATTTCTGATTTTGGCTTGGCTAAACTTGATGAAGAGGAGAATACTCATATCAGTACAAGAATAGCTGGAACAATGTGAGTTATTTTCTCTTATTCTGCTTATTTCAATCCATGGATGAAATAAAAGTTGTCCGTTCTTAAAAGTGTCGCTCTTGTGGAAGGTTATTTTTGTCGCATTTTACGGTTTCTTGATATGATTTTAGACTTTATTTTGCACAATACAGTGTTAATATTTTCCTTTCTTTTTCTCATTTCCTTGAATTTAATAAACTCGTGCTACTTCCTCTCTTCCATCACCTGTGCTAAACCCCAAGAAAATGACAGCTTACTGTATGTTTCATCTCTTTAACAATAGTGACTGGTCTGCACTACACTCTCATCTAGCCCTGCCTTATCTGAATAATCTACAGATAATAGAAGGCTATGATGATTTTAGCATCACAATACAAATGAACTTCAGTCACCCTATTTATAAAATTTGCTGAGAGCTACACTTAAGTGCTAGCCATTCTTGTGACACATTTGTTAATTTATTCATAGAGTTTGTAGTTTTCCTGATATTAATGATCAAGCTTAAGCTAGTTTTGTTTCTTCAATTTGCTTTTCTATTCTTTTCATTACCAACAGAGGTTATATGGCACCTGAATATGCGATGAGGGGTTACTTGACCGATAAAGCAGATGTTTATAGCTTTGGAGTTGTTTTATTGGAGATTGTTAGTGGGAAGAGTAATACCAATTACAGGCCCAAAGAGGAATTTGTGTATCTTCTTGATTGGGTATGTATGCTTATACTCTCATCTCCTCATTCTCTTGTTATGTTTTTCTTTTTTTTTCAATGTTTGAAAAAGTTTATGACCACAAATGTGCTTAAAATCACTATAATGAAATACAACTTAATGCTTCCATGGTAAAACTAGCTGAACATTTTCCTTTTGTACATGAAAACAATGTAAGGCCTATGTCCTGCAAGAGCAAGGAAATCTTCTTGAGCTCGTGGATCCAAGTCTTGGATCAAATTATTCTGAAGAGGAAGCAATGAGGATGCTCAACCTGGCTCTTCTATGCACCAATCCTTCTCCCACTCTTCGGCCACCAATGTCATCAGTTGTAAGTATGCTCGAAGGCAAGAGTCCAGTCCAAGCACCTATAGTCAAGAGGAATTCTACCAACCCTGATCCTAGATTCAAGGCATTTGAAAGGCTAGTAAATGACAGTCAAACACATGTATCTGAATCCTCTAATGTCACTCAACAGGAACCTAGAAGCATTTCAACGGACGGTCCATGGGTTGATTCTTCAATTTCTGTTTCAAGCAAGGATGACACTTTCGAGCACACTTGAGAAAGGAAGTTTCTTAACGATCTCTAGAACTTAAGTTACTGAGGAATACAAATTCCTTCAGTTTCCTTCTGCCATTCGTAAAGGATACAGTTAGTAAAGGAAAATATTTACCCAAAGATTATATTGCTCCTCTCTAGGTTTTGCATGAAGAAATAGTTTATGTAATTACGGTAGATCATTGATTTTTTTTCCCCCCTTATTTCACCATAGGTTCTGAAATATTATGTATGAAAGTATTCATGAAATTCAACAGATTGACTGAACTCAGTAATGTTGTATAGACATGTGAAATAAGGCACAGAGTACTCTTTGCCTTCTCTTGAGCATTGTCATTGCATGTTTGTAACCAACTGATTCAAAAGTTTGAGCTTGTACTGGTGTCTGGCTTTTTTGTATTTTATACTTAAACATTCCTCCTCACAAAGTATGGATATTGATCAAGGTCCATCGCATGGAAATAAAAAAATTGGGTGTTGATGCACGAATTTGAATTCTAACTTTTGACTCTAGTACCATGTCAGATGTAGTTCTAATCTGAGAATTTAAACTTATGAGTTGTAGTGGACTGATGCTATTAGACACGTCAGGCATCAGAGGAAACCACAATAATGGAAATGTGGATTGCTAGAATTCTAATTCCTACAATTTTGACCGGGTGTCTTATAAAATGCATTTCCTACGAAAACAAGAAGACAACGTTACACATTGGAGTGTGTGCCAACCCCCATTTTATTATTCATAGTGGAGGAAATATAATCATCATTTAAATGTGTGACATCCCTTAGCATGTTATCATGGCATTATATTATCCTTGACGTAGCACAGAAAAAACCATATATTTTCAATAATTTCATACTGTAAATGCAGTGCAACTAGGCATAAATAATTGTCTTTTTGGCTCTTAGACCAATTTTCAGTAATTTCTTATACCGGGAGTGGCCATTTGTAGTGTCTTATTATAATGAGTTTCAGTCAGTGCCTGCTCTTAATAAGCATACTGGTCATTCAATTACATTAAGAAAGTATGGATACACCAGAACGTCCCCAAAGTGCTTCTTTCAATAGTCATCATGGTGAGTCTTTTCATGATCATGATGATTCATCCTCGTTGAGCAAGGAAAAAGGTACGAAGAAGCCTAGACTGTCCGGTGCAGTATTATATTTTGTGGAAAAGATTGTGACCGAAGGAGCTGACCGAGTATTGAAGGACAGAAAATTGTAAAGCTCAACTCATTTGCAAATGACTTGGAGCATTCCTTAAAATATCCAGATAATCTCCGTGACTTCCCAAGCCAAAATGCAGAGATCTGGACCTCTTCCTATAGCGTGAATATCCAGGAGATAGGGAAAATGCTCCTATAAGGGAAGAGAAAAGGAGAGAGCAAGCTTCACCTCGAAAGAAAATGACAAGTTTCCGTAAAAGTATCATCGGCTGGTGAGTCCTTATACACCAAAGGCCTGCAGAAATGGTTATATCAGAAACCGTAGTAGCTGCAGGAACATCAATTCTCTCAATTTGCTGTTTCCTTCGGTGAAGATGTATTACATGTAAACTCCTTGGTGAAGCAAGTTTGATGTGTTGATTGTTAAAGTAACCTCAATTCGTTAATTAATGTAATGAACATAACTATAGTTAGTAATTAGTTAGTTGTTTAATTTTAATTTTTAATTCACCTTAATTTGCTAGATAATAATCAATAAGGTGAGTAATAGTACTTGTCGAAGATCTCGAGGAATATGATCCTATATGTCATTCCTATACTACATGCGATAGGTACACTTGTCTAGCGTTGACCAGATCATAGAAAAGAGATAATAGGAATTAATTTATTTAAAACTCGGTCAGAAATAGCAAACCAAGTTTTTGGCATCGTTGCTGGGGAATCAACCAATTGGCAATATTAGGAAAACCTGATTGTTGTTAATTTAGCCTTTTTACCATGTAGTAGTAGTTATTTTTATTCTTGCTAAACTTTATTTTGGAATTGATTTCAGGTTTATGACCTGAAGTCAATCAGCTAACTTAGCTGAGTTTGATCCAGAGCCCAAGAAAACGCTTCATTGGAATCTTTGAAAGATCAGAGAGATTCTACAGAGATCACCTACTCGAGTGAGAGAAGCTAAACTGCAATATTTGAGGATGAGTACAGGAAACGAAAACGTAAACACTAAAAAATTTGATGCTTGTCAAATCCAACAAATATTACATTTTCACTCTCATAATTTATATATAGCAGCGAGCAAGGTCGATCCACAGGGATTGATAAAATTTATTTCTAATAAAGATTAGATGAAGAAAAGAAAGAGGGGAGGGGGCGGGGGATTGTGGAATTAAAGAAGATAATAAAACTAATTATGTCTAAAACAAGTAAACAAAATTCAAAATGTCATTCAATATCAAGGAGTTCCTAACCAAAGGTATTATTACAGTTCAATTCACAGAATTGATCATTGATGCAAAGAGTTCTGTTCTTTATCTTGGATAAATTAGTTATGGCCGTTAACATGCTCTAACTAACTATCTCTCCTTACTTTTTCTATAATCAAAACAAGCTCTTTTATTATTTCCCTTATTGATTAAATAGCCCTAAATAAACTCTTAGGATTTAATCTATCAATAGCATGAAGAACAAGATAGACTACCAATTCAAGCCAATAAATCATACCATGATCTATTTAGACTAGATTATATATGTTCATAACTCAAATCAATTATCTATCATATATCGATCATGTTATTATGGCGTATAGACTAGAACAATCAAATAATTACAGATTCAGCATTCTAATTGACAGTTTTGCTAATTGAACAAATGGGCCCTAATTTGTATTAATCAAGCAAAATAGTAATATCAAAACAATAAGTGGTTATATAAATACCAAAGATAAAGATCAGAACAAATAAATCGGTTAGATCTCACAATTTTTGAAGAACCAAAACTCTTAATAATCCTTTGGCTAGAAATTTGTTTTAGCCAATCATATTCATGGAATCCTCTCTTTCTAGGGTTTGGATATGACATTATATGAAAAGATATTGAAGGATGGGATATGATGGAATAGGAAAAAAAATATTGATACAATGGATGAGCAAACGATTATAAAAAAAACGAAGGAAAATCAAGAGATAGGACTTAGGCCGGCAGTTTCCAAATGTACACCGATGGCGTAGTTGCCAGCGTTGGTTTTGAAACTAAATATGAGTAAAAAACAATGGCAATGTTGCAACGGCGTTGATGTAGCTTTAAAGATTTGGCTACTATGCATGTTCAAGGCTGGCTAAACACTGGCGGCTTTTATCTCCCAGTAGCCGGCGTACAATGTTTGACAAAAATTTTCAAGACTAAATCATTGGCAGCTGTCATACTTACATTGCCAGCTTTGAGTCTACACCAGTGTCTATGCCGATGGCGTAAATCCTCTCAGTGCTAGCGTATAAATATAATTCGAAGGCTGATGAATTCTACATCGAAAGCTGACAGCTTTGCTTTGTTGTTTAGCCAGCGTTGCTTGTTTTGTAATGTAGGCTGTTGATGTTGTTGTAATGGTCGGCTATGTTCCTTATTGTTTGTTCTTGAAATTTCCTTTGATCTTTACTTGCACAAATATCCTCTAATTCTTATATTTGTACTCTAATTTCTTCAAAGACCTGAAATATCACATTAAACATAATTAAGTATCAATTCCTTGTAATTTTTATCAATAAGAATTTAACATGAGCCTTTTAATGAAAAGTGAGTATAGTCTGCTTTTATCACTCATGAGGGATGGATAAGTTTGAGGATCCAAGGGATGGGAATAATCCAGTTGGAGTTGATGGAAACAATGGGCTAGATGCTGAGGCTAATCAGCCTGTGGCTCCTAGAACCATGATGGATTACTATCAACTGAATTTGGATGGTGCTAATACAAGCGTAGCACGCCCAATAGTAGCTACTAACAACTTTGAGATCAAACCGAATGTAATTCAGATGGTCCAGCAATACGTTCAGTTTGGTAGGTTTCAAGATAAGGATCCTAATGTGCATCTCCAACAATTTTTGGAGATATGCGATACTTTCAAGATTTACAAGGCCTTAGATTATGTGATCCATCTGCATTTGTTCCCTTTCTCTTTGAGAAACAGTGCAAAGAAATGGTTGAATGGATTTCCTAAACATTCTATCACCACTTGGCATCAGATGGTAGAACAATTTATGAGGAAATATTTCCCGCCATCGAGGACCGCAAAGTTGAGGGCTAATATTTCTTCATTCAGCCAGATGGATTCGAAGACCTTCCATGATTCTTGGGATAGATGGAAGGAGTTATTGAGGAGATGTCCCCATCATGGACTCCTCAAGTGGCATCAAGTTTAGACTTTTTACAATAGTCTAAACTACACCACCAAATAGTTAATTAATGTAGCTGTAGGGGAAGCCTTAATCACAAGTCACCTAAATAGTGTATTCAATTATTCGAAGACATGGAAAACAACACTATCAATGTTCATCCTTAACGTTCTAGAGAGAAGAACCCAACGTGGATGTATGAGGTAGATGGGTCAACATTTTTGGTAGCAAAAGTGGAGGCACTATCTAAGAAGTTAGATTGTTTGATAATGTCACAAGGGAAACAATTAACTAGTGTGGATGTTGCAAATATGAGTAATCAAGAGGTTGATCAAATAGAACAAGTGGACTACATGGGAAATCCTAACCAACCTAGTAACATCCCATATGGTAACACATATAACCCGGGTTGGAGAAACCATCCAAATTTTCGATGGATCATCCAAGTTGGTCAAGCTGTAAACACTCAGCCTCCTGGATTCTAAAGACTAGCACCTCCCCATCAACCCAAACCAATGTCATTAGAGGAAATTCTCAATTAGTTCATAAAGACTTCAGATGCACGCCAACAGACCACTAAAGCAGCCCTTAGGAAACATGGAGCAGCTATCCAAAATTTGGAAATGCAGGCTGGTCAGATGGCCAAAATGTCATCTAAAAGAACTCCAGAGTCACTACTAGGAAATACAAAGCCAAATCCCAAGAAGCAAGGGAAGGCTCTTGTTGGTTAAGTTGGAGTTAAAACATTATCACGTTGAGCTAATGATGTTAAACAAGCACTTCATGGGAGGTAACTCATGTATAGTTTAAGTTTGCTTTGTTTTGCCATGCTTTATTTTGTAATTTAGATAGATTTGTAGTATAACGTTATGTTTACTAGGATCTAATGTAGTACATGTTATTTATTTTGATAGAGATCTAAAAATTTTAGGGCAAGTTAGAGATAAGGAAGATAATGGAGGAGATTGATCAATTATAAACTAGAAATTGAACTTAACTATGCAAAAACAACGAAATTAGAGATCAGAAGAGATAATCGCCCCCATCACGCCCATCTCATAGCAGCGTTACAAAATAGGGAGATCCCACTATTATTAATGGGTGTGATAGGGGCCGTATCAAATGATAACAGCTGTGACAAGGGTGAAATCATGCTCTCTAAATGTCCATATTCAATCACTACCATCAAGCCTAGACATCATCACGGGGCGGTTCCGAACCATGAACCGCCTTGAACCGTCCTTGGCGGTTCCGTACCCGGGAACCGTCCCGTTGGGGATGGTTACAAACCGCCGAAGGACCTGCCGGAACCGGCGGGTCTTAGAGGTTCGTCACGTGGAACCGGCGGTTCCATCAGTTCCGACCCGTCTTTAAAAAAAAAAAGAAAAAAAAAACCGAAACACACACACACTGAATGATTTTGGTGTTTTGTTTGGGAGGGTTGGGGGGAAGGAGGAGGGGGAGGAGTAGAGGACAAGTCTTTTGTATTTAAAAAAAAAAAAAAGAAAACTTGGTTCACGGTTCATGTGGAATCGGAACCGGAACCGTCAGAACTGGCGGTTCCGTGGAACCGCGAACCGCCCCGGTTCTAGCGGTTCCGGTTCCACGAAATGTGGAACCGTGAACCGGCGGTTTCGATTTGGGTCCGGAACTGACCCGAACAGTGCTGATGTCTAATCAAGCCAGCCGTATTTAGAAGCTCCAAATCAATTTTCTAAAATCTGAGAAGATCATGGCCTAGGTAACGGTCGTGATTGAGGTCATTAATTCTTTCAATTCTTGCATAGATTGGATCACTGGCCTTAAAACGACCGTGATCTAAATAGGTTAGATGGAAAAATTTGCTTAGAATAGATCACGGGATATAGAATGGTCGTGACGTTTGTTGCGAATTTAAAACAAATTTTTTCGAGGAGATCACAGGCCGTGTAACGGTTGTGATCTTGTACGTAACTCGGTAGTATTTAAATTCGTTTCAAATTTCTCTCTCCTCCATTGTCAAATCAACGCATGTCTTCTCTCTCAAAGTTCACACCCTCTGACTCGAACTTGACACCCACAACTACACACTTTCAACATTATTCTAGTTTTTCACTTGCACAATCACAACTATTTGAAGACTAACAACAACAGGTATGTAATTTCTACACTTTGCTCTTAATTTTTCATGACATTTGGGGGATTTGAACGAAAAATTCAAATTTTAGGGCTTTGTCATTTGTTGATATTTAAGGTTTTGATATTGATGTATGTTAGTTCTTAGTGTTCGTGTGTCTTATACATGCTGTTATTTATTGCTTCATGCTTAGATTTCATAGATTACAACATAAACCCTAAATTTTTACCCAAAACGATTACTTAACAAATTTTAGGAATTTTTGAAATTTAGGGTACATTAGTACTTTAGAGTCCAATTCTTATAATATTGTAATATCATACCATGTTTAGACAAAGAATGGGTACTCTAATGGTCAAGAAACCTAAGTTAACATAAAAACCCTAATATTCTAAATTGGAGGTTTTCTAACTTTTAGTACTTAGAGATATAAATCTCCTTTGATGTGAATGTTGATGTACTAATATGAGTCATTTATGGAGTAAACCATGTTTGTTTATTGTATTATGCATTAGGCTATTTCTAATTTAGTTTTTCACAAATGAGGAGCACTTTAAGTGATTTTATCTAATATTAGGTTAATTCTGATACTAAAGTGATTTTACTGACCACGATTGGTTAGTTGTGAGTTGTGATAGGTGAAATTCCGTGTAGGTCCTTAAACTAACAGAATAAATTTGTCTTTTCATAGATTGCACTCAAGAAGGAGATTGCTCAAAAAGGAGTGAAACTTTCATGCATCGATAGATCACCAACTGGGGGGGATGTTGGAAGTTATAGAAGCACATCACGACTTCCACCAAGAATGAATGAAAACCACAGGCACTGATTTGATCAATTAGTGAAGGATAAGAAGTTGATTGGGAACATGATATTGAATGAGAAGATATGGATAAATATGGCATTCTAGAGGCCTTTAAGAGACTATTATTAGAAAGACCTTGGCTTAAATTTTTCAGCTTAAAGAAAGATATGTTTAGGGAGACTACACTGTCATTCATGACATTGTTTGAATTGAGATATTCTAGCATCTACTCTGGCATGCATAACCATGTCTCCTTCTTTGCTCATGGAAAATACTATGACGTAAGCATGACATAATTCATAAAGGGCATGAGAATTTACACAGATGCCAAGGTTGACCCTCCTGAGTTCTAGAGGTTACCTACCATCATGCCTAGAGATGTCTCTTACACCAAGTTTTGGAGGGAGATTGCTATGGAATCTGAATTTTTCCCTTGCAAGTCTCAAGGTTCAAGCATAAAATTATTAAGTCACTACATCCTCCATTATATTTTGGTGAGATCATCGAATCTTCATTTGGAAAGTCCTAAGGTTATAGCTGAATTGGAAATTCTCCCCCTCTATAGCATCATCAAATCATATTCTGTAAATGTTGGAGTGATTTTAACCTTTGGGTTTAGGCATCAATCATCTAATTGTGGGATAGCTATCTATTTTGGGCCTTTCATCACTCGTCTTATGAAGAACTTAAAGATATGGCCAAGAAAATATGAGCCGAAAGATAAGATTAGTGAATCTAGACTTCTTCCTTCCACCCTATTCAGCTAATGGAAAATACTCAAGGTACCGAACCCGGATTTTGATATTGAGGCACTAGGTCAATTTAGCAGTGTACCTCACAGTTCTACCTACTCCACTGGGAATGCGGCAAGGCTAGAGCAAGCAATCTCCAATCAAGAAAAAGAGATTATTGAACAGAAGAATAAGATTGCTGAACAGAAGATTGAGATTGCTGCTCTAAGAGAAGAGAACAAGAACTTGAAGCAGCTGGTGAAGGAAGGATTTCAAGCAATATTTAACCAATTCAAAATCTTAGTTCTTTCTTGCTTTAAGGCTAGCACTACTAGTGAAGAACTACCACCAACCCCCACATATCAAGCTGAAGGTGAGGAGGATGAGAGTGGGGAGGAGGACAGTTCTGAAGAAGAAGAAGAAGAAGAAGAAGAAGAAGAGGAACAACAACTTTAATATCGCTCCACACTTAAAAAGGGGACAGGTTAGCAGCAAGCTCCTCAGAGTTCTAGGTAAGTTCCACCACAACAACCTTCAACCTAAACTGAAAAGGAGAAAGAATAAAGTGATTCTGGATCCGAGGAGGGAAGTGCTAGCTTAGGATTTGGATGGACCGCATCAGGTCATGATGATGATGATGAGGATGAGGATGCTGATAGTGATGGTGACACAGGAAACAAGGAAGTAGATGATAATGAGTACAGCAGCAGCGTCCATAACCCATACAACTAACTCTTCATTTTTATTTTTCTTATTTTCATTTTTATTTTTCAACACGATATTGTTCTTTTGTCGAATCTTTTGAAGACTCATTATGGTATTGTCCTATCTTTGTTGATGTTTTGCTTTATTTTATTGTTTGGTTAAAATGGATGGCTCATGGTGTGGTGCTTTAGTTGGATTCTCAAACTAGAATTTATGGAGTGAATATTTCCGATAAAACAGGGCACTTTCAGTATTCTTTTCTTGATTTTATCTTTTGTTTTTTATTCCTTTTTCTTTTTTGTATCTGTTTTAAGACACTGGGGATAATGTCTATTTGAAATGTGGGGAAGATAATTTTTATGAGAATTATGGTTAGGATGCCTTGTCAAATTTTTAATCAATTAAACATGCTTTAGAAAACTCTCAGTTGATGCAAAAATTTTGAAAGTTTTTATTGGTATATCTCATATTAAGTAATTAAGTGGCTAGTTTTTATGGTTGTCCAAGTTTGTTACTTGCTTTTGTACTTTCATTACTATGTTAGAATTGCATGGTAGAATTTGAATGGTATAGTCTTATTTGTCATTTAACTAGGAATTCATGTGTTGGATTAGCATAAGGCTTAAAGTGAGAGTTAGTTAGTTAATCTTAGAAATTTAACTTATTATATAGTTCTTCATTCAACTATCTTCCAAGTTTAATTAGTTTCTTGAAAACTAAGCTTGTTGAATTATAAGCTCCTTTATCAAAAAAAAAAAAGATAAAAAATAAAAAAAGAGAAGAGTTAAGTATGTGGAGGTTTGTTGGGGTCTCTTTAAAACCTAATCACTTAAGGTCATTGAGCCTGGGATCGGTCGACTGAGGAAATATATTTGACAAAATAGTTATTGTTTAGAGAGTCTCGTATCTCGATTAATTAAGCCCATGGGATGTCCTGAAAAGGGAATAATATCTATTAACTTAAGCGATCAATCCATGATTATTGGCTAAAAGCTTGCCACATGAGTTGCGAGATTCACTTAAAAATGGACATTTAAATATGTACATAGTTGCAAAAGGGGCTAAGGGTGTATGAATTCTCACTTGAACTGAATTAGGCTTTATAGATGATTGATGATATTCTATACCTTCATATTATGGAGATGGGGTTAGCTAATTCTCTTTTACTTGAAGATCTTCTGTCTGATTTATTATATGTGAATCCTTATTTAAATGATGAAGTTAAAGACTAGATTATTTGGATTAGCTTTGAAACTCTAACAATTTAATAAAAGGACACGTCACATCAAGTAGAATAAGACAATATCACATTAAAGTATAAGGTCACTTAATGGAAGTTTTTACATCAAAATTAAGAGATACATTAATCCGTATCTATCATAAAAAGAATGCATCAACTATGAGTAGTTTTCTTACCCTGAAGATTTATTTGCTTTTATCATTTTATTAGCTAGTTTGCTTGAGGGTAAGCAAAGCTTAGGTGTGGGGAATTTTGATAAGGGCAATTTACTATACTTATTTATGTTAATTTATGGTTGATTATGCTTTAAATTCTTATTTAATTTAAGATAATTGGTACTTAATTAGAAAATATGTTTATTTTAGGTTTAAAAAGGAGAAACATCAACATTTGGATCAAATTGAACAAGAATTTAGAGTTCAACATATCATCCAATCATGATCATGACCGTTATTAGGCTAGTGATCGTCTTAGATATTTATTAAAAGGCAACAACGGGCATGATAAGCAAGAGAAGAAGAGAAAATCACCCACAAAGAAGATCACGACCTATGTAATGGTCATAACCTGGGCGTGATTTTCTTGGAGTTAGCAAGCTTAAGTGCTACGGCCGTTATTTGTTGAAGATGAAAAGACCATAGTGGAGATAATGGCCATTACCAAGTTGGTGATCTTCACTAACTTATTGCAAAATCTTGATATGGGCGTTATTTAAGGGGATTCAACAAAGCAAGTGAAGATCACGGCCTAACAGGAGGGTGATTTGCAGCAGAGTATGAAGGATTGATTACCTATGTTACTGCATTTTAAAATTTAATCCGAGGAGATAATGGCCTCTGATGCAGCCATGATCTACCTTGGATAATTACTTCCGAGAAGATAACAGCTTATTTAACGAGCATGATGGTGGTTACTTGTGGGTTATTTTCACACCATTTCGAATCTAAGTGCTTTTTTAAACAGGATGAAGGCCATTTGACATATACCTTCACCTATAAGACATACTAATGGAGGAGAGATATAAATACTTTCGTGAAACATTACAAAGGATGATGAGAAGTTAGACACCACATTCTTAGAGAGAAAAAATTCCACCTGTTATTATTGTATTCGTGTAAAACGTATAGTGAAGCATTGTTGTATCAAGATCTTGAAGTGAATCATTGTTTAAGGGTTGTTTTCATATTCTTTCTTCTAAATTCTTACATTTGTCGTGTTGTGTTGTGTTGTTTTCCTTATATTATGCATGAATAATTACTAGGACTTGTGTAGCAATGTTTTAGCATGTACATACATGGAATGAATGCCAATTGTTATAGAACTCATTGATCTCTATAGTGTGTTGAAGTATGTTAATTCTAGGTAGTGCACGACTTAGGATTAAACCAAATTTCCACAAGATGTGATTGAGAAATCTACTTGTGGAATAAACCTAAGCTATAGAGAGAGGTTGGTCATAATGCCTAGAGATAGGGTTGTGAAATCTCCTGCATATAATTGGAAATTACCTTGGGATCATATTTTTTAATGCGATTTTAGTCGGCTATTTATTGAAAAGAGATTCCAATTCGACAAGACTGAGATTATGATTCAATAAACTTGAGAGAGATATTGATCTAATTGGTAGAATCCCGCAATTAGGAAAGACACAACAAATAATGAAGATGTATTACATGTTAACTCATTAACGAAGCAAGTTTGATGTGTTGATTGTTAAAGTAACCTCAATTCATTAATTACTGTAATGACATAGTTGTAGTTAGTAATTAGTTAGTTGTTTAATTTTAATTTTTGATTCAATTTAATTTGCTAGATAATAATCAATAAGGTGAGTAATAGTACTTGCCGAGGACCTCGAGGAATATGACCCTATATTTCATTCCTATATTACTTGTAACAGATACACTTGCCTAGTGTTAACCACATCATAGGAAAGAGATAATGTGAATTAAATTTATTTAAAACTTGGTCAGAAATAGCGCACCAGTCATAGAGACTGGCAAAAAAGGAGGAACAGGCAAACCTAGTTTTTCGAGTGCATAAGTATGACATAAAATCAAATCAGATAAATTTAATCATTCTTGACTCGTTCTTCACTGATTGTAGGCTTTGATTTTTTTGGAAAAGTTTCAACAGAGTTTCTAGTTACTATCAATCTTAGAAATATGCAAGATGACCCTAAAATGAGAAGAGAAGCCTCTTTTTTATAAATGTTGGAGATTGATGGTAGCCGTTGGATAACTTCTGGATTGATGGTTGAGATGAAACATTGCTTTCGACCGTTGGATCTCTCCCATGGATCCCACAGCTAGAATCTATCTCTTCTTTTTATATATGTGTGGGAATGGGCTTTAGACATGGGCCCATAATAGAATAATGGCTTTATAATATAAATGAGGCCCATTTTCTTATTAAAATAGCCCGTATTTATTATAGAATAGAAAAGGCTTATTTCATTTACAACCTTTAGATGGTAGATGCATTAGCCCAATTAAGGCAAACACCCAAATGTGAAATGGCTAAAGGGTTATCAAACTACAAAGCTCTACTACTAGGATGTGGATTTCATTACATGAAGTTAGCATGGGACACACTTCTTTGCATAGTTGAAGGCGTCATCTTCCATGGTTGGCCAAGAATATCCTTTTTCAAGGATTTGGTAATATAGTTTCCTTACCCTTTGATGTTCACCCCGATCTCTTGAATGAAGGTCATTTAAGATCACTTCAATTTCATGTGGCACTACACATTACAAAGGTTGTCCCTGGAAAGAGATTTGGTACAATTCATCATCCTATAAGATGTACTTCATTACTTTTCCGCTTGATCGTCCTAGCATATTGATTTTTAGTGGGGAGGACATTATTCTTTAAGGAATCTATATATAGGCGTCGCCAGTTTCTTGCACTCGCAACAAATTTACATTTTGCCTCATCTAATAATAAGGAACAATGTGAACAACTGATTTGCAGCTGAGACACATCCTTTGCCATTGAAGGGCAATAATAGCAATATAAGGGTGGTCCATCCTCACCACACTAGACCTAATGAAATTCTTACTGTTTATGTTAAGTTTCATTAATAGATATGCAGCAAGACAAAATTCCTTCAACACCTTTATTGTATAAAGTGTCATGTATGGAGATAAAGTGCTTGGGTGTCATCATGGAGGCTATTTCAAGATGTCCCAACTATGCCTTAATAGTTGTATGCTAGTTGTCTAGCAATTCCATATCTTGTTTAATTAATTGCATAGTAGTACAAGGCATGGTACCTCTAGTGATCTAGACACTCATCTCAACATTAGAATCTAGCATTAGGACTTTGGACATTAACATTGCTAGCACGTTAGCTTTACTATTAGTAGAACGTCTGGCGTGCTCATATCTTATAGATTGAAATTTAGTGACTAGAAATTGTAGAACAGTTCTATATGGGGTAAACACAGGCTCTTTCAAGCTAAACCCAAAACTAGTTTACTTAATGATAAAGTTTGAGTTACCTTTGATGCATATTCAAGTTGCACCAGTTTGTTGTGCAAATAGTAATTTGAGAAACAAAGCTTCATACTTAGCTTCGTCATTCATACAACGAAAATCAAATTTGAAGGCCAAAGGGATCTCTTGGTTGACCATTCCCCACGTACTTCTATCATAAGTGAGTCTTCATGAAAACCACCAAGAATGGCTTCCATCACTTTATCTTTATCATCACTAGGGAATTGAGCTCTGCGACTTGGTTGCTTTTGGAGATGAATCTACAATATCAAATTCTCCAAGAAGCAACATCTATTTAGCGATCCTCCTAGATGAAGCTGATCATGACATGAGGTACTTTATGGGATCCAAGATCATCATCACAACGACCTTATGTGCCAAGAAGTAATGTTGCAGCTTCTAACTGGCAAAAATCAATGCAAGACAGTGTTCTCATATGTTAGCTAGTTAATTTAACTACCTTAAAGAGTTCAACTCAGATAATATACTGGACATTTGACGCACTTGCTTCTTGCACCGACAAAGCCCAATGGACCTATCAATTGATGCATTAGTTCCCCTTTAATTAGCATGATCATTGTTTATGGGGAGCTTAGTATTCCCTTGATTCTCTAAAATGCCTTCTCTTGTGTTGGACCCTAGTCGAATTATATTTTTGTCTTTATCATTTGATGCAGTGGAAAGGAGATTTCGGTAAGTGCTGGAACCATTCGCCTAACATATGATACCTTCCTCATAAACCACTTCACCTGCTATTGATTCTTTGGTGGTGGCTTGGATTTAATGGCTTCTCCTTTGGACGGACATACATCCATCCCGTTTCGATGCACGAAAAATATAAGGAACTTCCCAGAAGATACTCTATAGATGTACTTTAAGGGTTCATCCACAACTTGTAGGTTCAGTACCCTTCAAATACCTTGTTTAAGTGGTGTAAATAATCAGGTACTCCCTGTGATTTGATGAAAATATCATCCACATAATCTTCCATATGATTATGCATCATATCATGGAATATTGTGGTCATTGACTTCTAATAAGTGGCTCCTGCATTCTTTAAGCTGAACGCCATCACAGTATAATAGAAGTTCTTGAAAGGAATCTAAAAAGCTGTTTACCGGCATCACCTGGTGCCATCTTGATTTGATTGTATCCATTAAATGCTTCCATGGAGGAGAAAAGCTCATGTCTAGCCGTTGCATCAACTAACATATCAATATTAGGGAGTTTTCACTCATCTTTAGGGCAAGCCTTATTCAAAGTTGTGAAAATTCTACATAAACACGTATTTGGCCATTTTTCTTCTTTATAGGTACAATGTTAGCCAGCAAATTTGAGTGTTCGATTGGCTTAATAAAGACAGCTTGTAAACTTTTTCAATTTTAGGCATGATTTGTACTTCCACTATTGGGCAAAATACGCATTGGTGTTATTTCACTGGCTTAACTCCTGGCGCTACACTCAAATGATGCATCACTAGGCTAGGATCAAGACCTAGCATCACTTCATACGTCCAAGAAAAGGCATCTCTTAATTCCTTAATCAAATTCACTAAGATATCTTTGATTTCTTTAACCAAACCCTTTCTAATAAAGATGGGTCTAGGTTTCTTCTGGAGTTGCCAGGTTTAATTCCTCAATCTCTTCAGCCTACGGCTTAACCTGATCTTGTACTTGTAAGGAAGCAGGCTGGGCTTCCTACAAGTCTAAGAGGTTAAGAGAAAATACAAATGCTTCCTCAAACCTTGTAGATCGTTATATACGGTGCACCTATCCACTCTAGTGTAACTTTTAATCTTTATAGATTTGTTACCCCCTCTCCTTTTCCTCCGACTCACAAATGTGAGAGGTGCTTCACGCTTCTTAGTATCCTTCTCCTGTACTTCCTCCCACTTTGGCAATGGTATACCAGCAAGTTTACCAATGGAGGTCGCTCCTTCACCGGTATATTCATTGTAGAACCAGCTTATGTGAAGAAGGATTCTCCATGCTTAAATGGGTTCCTCGCTGAAAGAATGAAAACATCCTTCCCCTTTCAATGTCCCTTCATATAGTGATGCAGTATTGAAGGGATGAGATTGTGATTGTGGATCCACATTCTCCCTATTAAAAAGTGGTAGGAGACAGAAGCATCTATCATATGAAATTTGGTTAACCCATGAATGGGGCCAACCTAAAATTCCACATTAATGAAACCTATTGTCTTAGCAGGGACAACATTGAAGCCGCATATGCCAATCGGCTGTCTAACTAGCTTCCTCATATTGAGTCTCGCTACCTTAAAGGTTGATATAGGCATAACATTAAAGATGAACCATTGTTGATGAAAGTCCTCCTTATGGAATGAGCATTAAGTTCACTTTCCACAAACAATGGACGATTGTGGCTTGGATTGCTAGTGCACATGTCATCTTCCGTGAAGATTATCCCTTTTAATGCGCCTTTGCCATCTTACGTATTGGTTGTATGGCATTGCATTGTTCATATTGGTGTTCTGAAATCTACACTAAAGAGCTTGTAGCTGCAATCCTAGAGTCCTCATTAAATCTAAGCAAATCAAAGAAATTTCTTACATTAGAAGTTTTAAGCAAAGCTAAGGCAGCATGGTTGTTTGGACCTTTGTCAACTCCCATTCCTTTACCAGGGGGTGTTTCCTCCCATAGTGCATCCATTGGCTCATTAGCTTGTGGTTGATCAACTTCTTGGGAAGTCATAGGATCATGAGGTATCGCATTAACAGTTCCTTGATTGTTATGTGTGGGAAGGGGATTCCTACACACATCGTTGTTATCGAGTCCAAGTTCAACATTGCAAACCGTCTCACTAAAAATTCTCTTCAGCATCTAACAATCTTTTATTGGGTATTCCATCATCTTATGGAACCTATGGAATCTCACATCTCCTTTCTCTTGTGCTATGGGTTCCTGCTCAATCCTTGGCAGTCAAAATATACCATGCTTCAGCCATTAGTGAAGGATCACATGAACTTTGTTCATAGGGCATGGGAAAGGTGGAACTTCTGGAGCGTTATCTCTTCTGGATTTCTTGCTACCCTTGAAGCTTCCCCTTTGACAATGCTCACTGATTGGTTAGCACTTCTTATTTGGGTCACCTCTTTGCTTGATTGTAAAATTATTTGTCCTTTACGTATTCTCAACTAACATCAAAAAGGACTTAAGTGATAGATTCTCTAGGTGCACGGCATATTTTATAAACATACCCTAGATGCATATTTTTTGACAAGTTCTCTCTCATCACACATATCTTGGATATCTAAGGAGCGTTCCCTGAAACACTCATGGTATGTTAGTACACGGGAATGGACCCAGAATGGAATCGCGAATCCAAGTTCAATTCCTGTTCCCATGTTTGGTACAAATTTAAGAAGCTGGAATTGCAATTCCATGGAAGCGTCGAATCTGGCTTTAAAGGGGAATACAAATTCGACTTTAAGGGGTTAGAATCACGAATGCATTCCAACTTTGTTAATGTAAAATTACATAAATGACCAAATCTTCATTAATGGCAATAAAACAATTTCCTTTTATTAAAATCTTTACCATTAAAAATAAAAGAATAAAAAAAATTAAAAAGAACCTAACCCTCAACAATATAAAACAACGTTCACTGTTATCATATTTCTCTAGGTTGGCGACCACTGTTTCGTGCAAGCAGAAGAAAATTAGGTATTAGATAATCTTTTTCCACTATAATTTCTTTTTATTTTTTCACCGCTAATTGGTCATATTAACAAATAACATATTGATTTTCACTTTCATTGAAAATAACCTATAGTGGCTTTAAAAGATAGAGATTGATGGCACTACTATATTGCACCGAAATTTCTTTTGATTTTCTCACAGCCAATTGATCATGTTATCTAATAAAATATTGATTTCACTTTCATTGATAACATGTTATATAGATAATTTAGCTACAAATTATTATTCTATAATGTCAATGTGATTTCCACATTTTGCTTGGTATTGGGTGAGTTGTTTGGCTCTAGTTGCTTGTGAATTTATATGAAAATGTAAAATAATAGGACATGCCATCGATTGAATAGGGTCACTTGGAAAAGCCAAATTGATAATTGTACTAGGTATTAATTTTACATATATGAATATCAGATATAAAAGTTGATGCTATGTCATACAAATATTGAGTTCAATGTTTTTTGCCTGAGCATTCAGATATAAAAATTTTGTGAAAATTGTAATCCGTGTACTTAACTCAATCTTGTTACACCAAATGATAAAATTGTAATCTTTTTCCATCATAAATAACCATAATTTTCTATCATACATACATATTATGTAGCTTAAATTATGAGTGCAATTATTGCTTTGAAATGTTCATATTTTCACTTTGATATATTTTTGTGTGTTTGCTTTTACACAATCATGGCTAGATTACCTTGTGTGTTTGCTTTTATACAGTCATGGCTAGATTACCTTTAGCTAAGAGAAGGTTGGAAAGGAAGAAGAAAATTGCTACGGTATTAGTGGAATGGATAAACTTTTTACATTTGATATGTTAGTTTTTTCAATAGTTATGCCTGCTAGTTGTTTCAAAAAGAAGAATTTCTTCTTTTGAAAAAAAATACCTGCATGATTTCTTCTTAAAAAGAGAACTAATGTATCATATAGCTTATAAGAGTGAAACTACATGCATAGAGCAGCTTAGAATAGATAGGAAAACTTTTAAAACCTTATGCACTATGGTTGAAAATGCTGAGGGGTTAAAGGAGACAAGACTTATGATGATTGATGAGTAAGTCGCATTGTTTCTCCACATGCTTGCTCATCATGTAAAGAATAGAGTAATAAAATTTCGATTTAAGAGATCTAGGGAAACAATTAGTAGACATTTCAAAAATGTCTTGACCACAATGCTAAGCCTCCATAGATTGCTATTGAATAATCCAGAGCCAATTCCTAAAGATTCAGATAATGCCAAATGGAAATGGTTTAAGGTATTTATGTATATGTCTTACTCATTATAATACTACAATTCATTTACAAATGATTATTTCTAATTTATCATATTTTATATGTAGCATTGCTTAGGAGCTATAGATGGAACATATATTAAAGTATGAGTCCCTTTGGAAGATAAGCCTAGAAGAAACATGTTAAAAGTTCCATAAGGTAGGAAATTTATCAACACAATAAATATTTTTTTTTATCAAATTATGAAGTCAAATTTATTTATATATTTATTTATTTTTTTCATTTATTAGGCCAATACTATCTTGTTGATGCTAGATATACAAATTATGAAGGTTTCTTGCTCCATATAGAGGTCAACATTACCATCTAAATGATTGGAGTGCTGGCCATCGGCCTACCACTCCAAAAGAATTTTTCAACATGAAGCACTCATTCACCCATAACACAATAGAAAGATGTTTTGGATTACTTAAAATGAGACGGGCAATCCTTAGAAGTCCTTCTTTTTATCCAATTAAAATTCAAAATCGCATCATTCTAGCATGTTGTCTCCTTGAAAATCTAGTAAAAAGGGAAATGACTAAGGATCCATTAGGGAGGGAATGGGAGTCTCAAGAGAATGTTATTGAAGAATCGGGTCATACTGTGGCAACGATTGATACATCTCTTGAATGGACTTCTTTTAGAGATAATTTAGCTAGAAGTATGTTTGATGATTGGAGGACAACAAATCATAGATGGTTTCATGATGATTGCGTTTTGTTTTCTTTCATTTCAAATAATCATGTGTGCTAAACATTGTTCAATCATAGTGTACTTCTTTATTTTATTATTAATTGAAATACATCTTGATGTTTGATTATCATTTATTTCACTTCACCATTATTTTACATTTCATTTTTATTAATGATGAAATTATTAGTATGATATGGAAAGAATACGTGATAACATGATGTCAATGAATGACTCAAGAGGGCCTGGTAAAAATAAAAGGGTGTGGTCTAATGAAGAAAACACAACATTGATGGAGGTCCTTCTTGAGTTGCAAAACACTGGATAGTATAAAGCTGATCGTGGGCTTAAGCTAAGATGTTTTCTAGCTGTAGAAAAAGCGTTAGAAGCCAAGTTACCAAGATGTGGTATTAAGGCAAGTCTGCATATTGAGTCAAGGATGAAAATACTGAAAAGTCACTTTAATATTGTTTATGACATGCTGTATGGGGCTAACACAAGTGGCTTTGGATGGGATCCTGAAACTAAATGTGTTGATGCAAAAAAACCAGTGTGCAATGCTTATGTGCAGGTACATTTAGAAGCCTGTATTATTTCATTTTCCTCAACTGTCTAATTTTGTTGTTAATTATTTAAATAGATAATATTATTTTGTATTTTTCATGTAGAGTCACAAAGGTGATGCTCAATTTAGAAATAGGTCATTTCCTTATTTTGATAAGCTATGTACTGTTTTTGGCCTTGATCGTGCAACTGGAAAAGATGCTGAGGGATACATGGATGTGGAGGAAGAGACTACACAACAACAACACATAAATTTGAGTGATGATGAGAATGTGAATGGGGATGAAAATGTAGATAGTTACAGCAATCCCTTGAATGTTAACAAACCTATAATAGTTTGGGATAGTGAAATTGGGTCTAAGAAGAAGAAAAGAAGGAAAAGCCATAGCTTTGATAATATAATTGATGTGATGAGACAGTCTACTAAGATTTTAAGTAATAAGATGGGAGAGTCGTGCGAATGACTCAATCATGCCCTTGAAGAGCATGTTGTGGTGGCTGAAAAGAGAGTAAGGGTCAATCGCATTTTAAAAAATCTTTCATCATTGTCCATTACTGAATGAAACCATGCTTTACACAGGATTGGATCTAACCAAGATTTAATGGATGCGTTTTTGACTACTAATGATGAGGACAAGGACGTTTGGGTGATAACGCTTTTAAATGATGTTATTTAGATTGTGATAAGTTTATCATTCCCTTTGACGTTTTTAAGACATTGCTATTTGTTATTTTGATGTTTTAATATAGCAAATAAGAGTGGTATGCTTAGGACTTGCCATAGGAGAGCTTATATTGTTGAACTTGCAATTTATGCTTCTATTGTTTAATCCATGATTGAATTAAACCAATGAGTTTATCTTATGTTTTTATTTTTGTCTTTACTCCTGTAATTTATGACTATAATTTATAGGAGAGAGTTTATGTCTTTGTTATTCGATATCAGGTAATTTATGGGAGAGCTTATGCATGGTTATCATATTTTTTCAGGATTTTTTTTTTCAGAAAACAAATCACGATTTGTATCAAACTCCCAAAAATTGCAATAAATTACATATAAATGCTCTTATGAGAAATACTCGCAATGTAGAACAAAATCATGAAAAATGCTTGAAACCATATAAAGTAGACATTCTCACCCCGACTATTTGCAGAATAGTTGAATGTAAAATGCAAAATAAAACTTTTGTGGCCTCATTTCAAGGCTACTTGTGGCAAAATAAAACTTCTATGGCCTTGGTTAAAAGTGTACTAAATTAATTTTTATTTTTTCACCATGAATACGTACCTCAAAATTTTGTTTAATGTAAATATATAATATATATTTAAATGTTTCATGTGTGTGTGTATATATAATTTATATATATTATAATGATAGATTTATAGATTTTATATACATCTTAAATATGTGTTTTATCACATTTATATCTATTATATAAGATATATTTATATATATATATACAAAATATATATATGCATTTAAAATATCCACACAAACATATATAGATGTAATAAAACACATACCCACAAAAGTGCATTAATTGAGGGTATTTTCGTCAAAACCTACTACATATGTATTCCATTCCATTCCGAACATGAAACAATCAAACACAAGATTGGAATGGAATGAAGGATTTTGTTAATGTTTCCAAACATAGGAATGGATTCATCATTCCACTCTTGGTTCCATTCTAAACCATTTCATACCAAGTCATTCCTACGTACCAAACGTGACATCAATGTAATCCATCAAGTTTTTCTTTGGGTGTTGTCTAATACGCCCCATGTCAGTTAACGTCACTTGTTCCTGAGTTTCAAAAAATTTCTCAAGGAACATTTTGCACTTAGTCCCTCATGAGTTAACAGAGCTTATGGTAAAATAGACTTCAGGAGTCTCAATGAACTTGAGAATATGCTCCTTAGCATTACCCTATTTCCTACTTAATTTGATAAACTTTGGACTAGTGTCGTCCTTGGGATAGGGTTTTTCTGTAAACCTTTGTAGGTATAGAAGCATCACCTTAACGACACTAGTAGCACATGCAGTTTGCACCAATCTTAAGTACTCTTCAAGGTCATCCTTTATCACATAGGATGCGGAAGTAGATGATGTATTAACTCCTACTTAAGGAGAAGGAGTAATGTTGCGAGGTGCAGCTATACCAACTGTAATAGGCTACCCATTACATCCAAAGGAAGAGGATCCCCCAGGGCCCTTGCCTTTTCTATAGCAGTAGACGTAGGATCTCCTGGAGTTGGACACAACAATGGTTACAATGGCTCCTGTAGGTATCCTTCATTTTTAGTAGTAGAAACATTGGTTTGCCTGTGTTGAGCATCATGTAGGACCTCATATCGAGTACCCTTTAGGACGGCAATAGCTAGCGTAGTACCAGCCGCTTGCACACTTGTGCAGACAAAGCTATCCTGGGAAGTGTACTTCCTGATGCAATAGTAGCAATTCTAGTTATACCCAGTAGAAACTGCATAAAGACATTCAAGAATTGGTTGAGAGCATGGGTGTTCTTTTGCATGGTGCGTATCATAAGCGCACCATCAAGTGCAGAAGTTTATATAAACATAAGAGCAACATTGTCCTCAAGCGTATGAGTCTGCTCAATCACATGAAGATGATTCTCTTGCTCTTAGGAGTTTGCTTTCTGCCCAGTTACCTTGCATGGAGGTGCAATTCTTGTCAAGAACTTACTTTCTTCTTAGTGGAGTCGCCAAACAATTGTATGGTGGGGTTGTTATAGTTGGTCAATCATATACGATAGGCGTGTTGGTCGACCTAAGAGAAGTCTTAAACTGATGACACATATATAGATGTCGTAGAGAGAGGCTTAGGAGAAAGAACAGGCAAACACGGTTTCTTGAGTGCGCGAGTGTGATAAAAGATCAAATCAGATAGATTCGATCATTATTGACTCATTATTCATTGATTGTAAGCTTTGATCTTTCTTGGAAACATTTTGGCAAGATTTTTACGTTGCTCTCAATCTTAGCAATACACAGGATAACCCCCAAATGAGAAGAAAAGCCCCCTATTTATAAATGTTGGAGGTTGATGGTAATCGTTGGATGACTTCTTGATTAATGGTTGAGATGAAACATTGGTCGTGACTGTTGGATTTCTTCCATGTATCCAACAACTAAAATCTATCCCTTCTTTTATATATATGTGGGCATGGGCTTTAGATACATACCTATAATAGAATAAAGCCTTTATAATATAAAAGAAGTTCATTTTCTTATTAAAATAGCTCCTATTTATTATATAATAGAAATAGGCTTATTTCATTTTATATAAGCCTTATTTTAGCCAAATAAAGTCTGAATTAACTTAGAAAAATGCAGTATACCTATCACGCATGAGAAAACTGAATGAGACCGAGAGCAAAATAAACCGGTCTAGCGATTCTTATTATGAGACTCTTAAGTTGAATCTCCCTACGAGATTCCTTATTAAACTTGGTCTTCCAAGCTCTACCACCAACCCAAAAGACCAGCCCATGACATTAAATTGGCCCAAAAGCTTAATTCCTGAAATGACTCTCTACAGTTATTAATGTTTAACTATTATATATATAATGGCACAAAAAAATTTATTTTATATAAATAGTAAAATTTATTACTTATTTACTTTCTTCAATGTATTGTTATTAACAATACAAATAAATAAAACTTAAAAGCGTATATAATTTATTCTATAAAAACTTCTCCTAAAAGTAAAGATTTTAAAAATGTGAGACTATTTTTTGTATTATAATTTTCTTTTTACCCTTTAAAGGATTTTGCAATATCACATTACTAACTAGATGAGTTTATATATATATATATATATATAATGTACATCCTAAATAAATTTAAAAAAAATGATTAAATAATTCAACATTTTTAAGCCCAATTATCAGTTTGAGTTTAAAATTATTTTACTAGAAGCTAAATTTCATTTATTTGTTTACTTTAATTTTTTAGTTAAAAAAATATGAATTCATGATTTCAAAACCAAAACCAGGAATCACCGATTCCATAGAACCGAAACAGAATAACATGAGATTGTTTCAGTTCTAATTACTTAATTTTAAGACTTAGAATTGATAATTCTGATTCCGAAACTTCGGTTCCAGAACCTGCGCACGCTAAATAAATATTTCATTTTCCTGCTAACACACCAGCCTCTCTCCACATGGATCCTTAGCACATCGGATCATCAAAATTTGAAATGCCCATCATTATTTAAGGAAACAAGAATAAATGAAAGTAATTCTAATTTTGGACGAGTCGGATATCATGAAACTACGTCGAATGCTCAAAAACACTTCCAATCAACTCAAGCATTATTCATAGCATTTTAAATAAGGGATGACATCACAAATGAACCTAAATTTTGTCAAAACATGCAGTTAGGTACTTTAAATTTAAAATTAATCAATTTAGTGTTTAAAAAATTTCAAAATTGATCAATTTAGTATTCGAAAGAATTTGATTGATGTACTATTGGTATGCACAAAAAGTTCTTTTAAGTACTAAATTAATCGATTTCAAAATTTATTAGTTAAATTAATTAATTTCAAAATTAAAATATCTAATTACATATTTATCAAATATTCCCTATTGATCAACATTTCTCCCATTTCTCAAGATGCAGTTGCATTTTATGTTCTACTCTCTTAATATTCCCTATTGATCAACATTTCAATTGTTACATCTAGCATTTACATTATCTAGCCTTATTCCCCAAAGCCGTCTTTTGTGATATACAATTTTAATGTTTGTTTATCCAATTTCAAATTTGACATTTTTTTCCGCACTCAGGGGATCAATTAGTAGTAAATTTCAAATGGCAAAGATATAATACTATGAGGATCAATTAGTAGTAAAAATCAAATTCTGAGTTAAAATTTAAGATCAAAAGCTTCAACCGTGCCCAAAATTTTGAACTCAAACTAAATTCAGCTTGTTAAGTTCTATTTGTCTAAAAAAACATTTTATCTTTAATCAAGATATCATAAATATTTTATATTTTATTCCAATAATTACTTGTTTTACGTTAACGTTATAATAACCATTACACCCTTATTGATTTCCCCTTTAATTGAAATTTCATTCCTCTCTTATTTCATACTGGAATACAATTTGCTAGTTCAATTTGCAGAATTCCAGTAATAATGAAATACTGCAAATTCAAGCAAATTGAATGAGGCAATAGAAAGCCATTAGCTGAAAAATCCAAAATTACGCTGAATAAAGCTATATCAAAAGCCAACAATTTCACATTAGAAGAAAATTGGAATATTCACATAATACAATATGTACTGCCTTGACACTATATACACTTCCAATTGTACTTTGATGTAGCAATATTGTCAAAATTCGATGCCACTGTTTATTTGCACGGAGTACGAAGGTCGACCGGCCCCAGAGAGCGGTGTGTCCGCTCTCAAGACAATTCCAGAGCTCCCAACATTTCCATTCCACTTAGACCTCCCAATCTGCAGAGAATGCGATGGTAAGTACAAGCACCAGCAAGTTAACATAATCCACAAGATCTTAATTGGATCAAAAAGCAAGAGCATTTTTTTTTTCTTCTTTTTATTGGCCATCACTTTTTTTTTTCTTCCCACCCTCCTATTCAGGCTCTTCTTTCTTTCCTTTTATTTCTTTTTTGGTAATTCGATTAGCAAACTTATCAACAGCTTCAAAATCCGTTTCTTGGATTCTAGTAAACAATAATGATAATGTAATATTTAAGTTCACATGAATATGGGGAGAGCTTACCGCTACAGATGCAAATGCAGAAGGACGAGCTGTGAACGCACAGCCACATATCAGACTGAGCTGCTCCTTCATTGAGTGGATAACTTCAGTTTGCAACCCAGGATTGCTTCCACCAAATGTAGGGCACAAACTAGACAGAACGAAAAAGTATAGGTGAATATAATAGCACCGACTACACCCTGAAGTACGTTAATATGATTCTGCTAAATGGTGGGGGTGCACATGATCTTGTGAAAGCTAGATATCCAATCCAGATGACTGGTGAGGTTAGAATATAATTTTGATGGACTGACTCTGCATTAAAATCATATAGTGCAAGATTCCAGAAAAGGGCTTGGTGATTTGTGAAAATAGACATGTATGCCATCTGCCATGTTAGGAACAAATGATTCAAAAAAAACCACAAAAATTTGTTAAAGGTAGTCTTACCTCAACTGAACAGTTGGCCTCATCATAATACCTGATCTCTTCCAAGCCAAGGATTGGGTAAACCCCAATGTAAATGAGCCATCAGGCCACTGAACCATAGGCGTGACCCGTGTTCCCCATTTATTCTGAAAATAATGTCAAATGGATTGCTATAATTCCTTAGACAAAAAGTTTATAACTACTGGAGATCATTCACCCTGATATGGCCTAGAAAAAGAAAATGAAAGAGTTACATTTAACAAAAGTTAGTAACCTTTCCAATCCTGCTTACCTTGCAAGAGAAACTGAATCTCATCTCCCCAGGATATTGGCCCTCTGCTTGAAGAAGTCCCCCACAGAGAGGCAAAAATGCACTTGTTGTTAGCCCCTCGCCAGATACGTAGGTGAACTGGCCATTAGGAAATTGCAGATCCACAAAGGACTACATACGAAGGAGACATAAGAAGTTGTAGTTAAAATATTCTGTTGAAATATCAAACCAAAAGTACACTTATATTTACAAACTAAAGCTTTTAAATCAATTAGCAGCTGTCTCAGCTGTTATGTTAGAAGAGTGTGATTCCACATGATAGGCTTAATCAAATAATAACACAACCCACATGTCAAAGGTGGCTCAAAACGTAAAGAAAAACCTAAGCAATGTCCACAAACTTCAGCTCAGTTGGTTGTAATATAAAAATTATATCTGCAAACGGTTCTGCAAATGCTTCTTATGGCATGTTTCTGCTTGGATTGTGGATGGTGAGATGATAACAATACAAATTATATGTGCTTCTACAGATGATGCTGCACATGCCTATAAGATACTTATAATTTTGCTCAATCTGAAGAAAATATGGTAAGCATTAAAAGAAAAATTTAAGCCGGCCAAAACAACAACAGTAACTGCTGCTCTTATTTTTAAGTCCATGCAATACAAGTTCCAGCAACCCTAGTTTTCAAAGCCATTTAAGTTCCATATCCTGAATCCACAAGTTCTAATATGCAAAAGTTGGGCATACCAATTCCTACATCAAAAAGAAAATATATATATATATATATTTAAAAAAAAAAAAAAAGAACATGTATGAATACTATTGGCTTCATTTTATGCAGTGTATATGATCTAATTGCCTCTTCCCAGCATTATCACAAAAAGATCTCCTAAGGTCTGTATAAGCAATATACTATATCCAAATTAATTCACCCAAAAAGGGGAAAAATATGGTAGTTTCTGCTTTCCAAAATCCATGCTACACTGGCCAAACAATATCATTCCCCCCATACCATCCCACTTGTCTTGAAGCATCAAGAAAGCCTCTTTTGCCCATGCCATGAAAGTATACTATTACAATATATGTCACTGAAGATATACTACAACAGAGAAAATTGGTATCATAACAAAATGAAAAGGTTAGTATCAAATATACCCATCATCAAACACGTTTCCTTGATCAGCCTACATAAATACCTAAATTCATTCTGAATAACCCTTCCACATATGTTACAACTTGCATATGAGAATAAACAGATCTCCTACAGAAGGCAGCAAAAAAGTTTCCCCAGGTCTCCCTTATTATGATCACAGTCATAATGCCACACTACCAACAACCACTGGCCATCAGTAGTCCCATATTTGACTTAAGCAAAAGGATAGTTAGGAAAGGGAACCAGCCTGCGCAATGTTTCATGCATTTAATTTGTCCATCCTTTTACGTCTTCCACCTTGCAGTCAGTGTCTTTCTAAACTCCAATTACTACACCCAGTGAATTACTTCAATAGATCCATCAATCCAGTCAATCTCCTAACAAAAATTCAAGACAATAACACTCCAACAGGGAGAAGAAATGCTAATATTATGTCACCATACTTTACCTTACATTATGCCATAAAAATAACTCAATTCCTATAGGTACATACCAGCTAAAAATGCTAAAATTTGCCACAAAATATATCAACTTACACAAGCTAAAGGGTTGAGGCATAGCATTGACATCAGAAGCCACCTCCGGTGCTTTGACCAAATGGCTGGACAAAGAGAATGCATCCCATTCTGCAAAAATAAAGGAATTCTGCACCAAGTTAGAAGTAAGCAAAGGAAGGAAGAATTCACATAAAAGGAAGAGGAAAAGATCAATAATATCAATTGTGGTAGTAAAAATGTGAATTTATTAAAATGAACTGAGGTAATGTCAAAGCTAAGCCACACAATTAACTCAAAATAGCCATACCTTTCGATCATATCCATACCAAAGCAAGTGTTGCTTTGACAAATGGACAGGCAAAAGAAGAGTTGAATCACGAACAAAGAGCACTGGTCCAAGCTGGACAAGGAAGAGAGATGAATCACTTCTTGATGTAGAGCTTCCTTGAGATGCCTCCACTCTCCATAAATCACCCCTTGCAACCACAGAACTCTCCACATCTCGTGTCCTGCTATCATATGTGGATGTAATATTTACAGTTCCCTGCATTGAACCAATATGTATCAAAATGCATGAAATTAGTACATAAACCCTTCATATGTCATCATATCATTCTATAAGAAGAACATGTCCTCAAGCTAGGCCAGATAGGCCCACCATCCATTGTGCCAAAATTATGTAATAGTTGTTCTCCTCACTCACACATCGTCCAATACAATTATAATGCCATTAAGAAGACATATGCTGTATAACAAATGGTTTGAGAGTTGTAAGCCTAGACATAACCATAATCCTATAATTTTAAATAGCAAATATCAAGGCTACAAACAGCAGTATGAAAGAGACTGACTTGCCACATAATGAATACCCACCAGAATCTATGGTTTAACTAATGTCACCAAGAAAGATGTACTCTTTCAGTAGCAACAATTCTTACATAGCTTTTGGAAAAGTGAGACAATGAGACTTTATTAGGGCATATCTAGGGCAAATCGAGTCAGTATGACACAATAACAAGTTCAAGCTCAATTCCAAATTTAATAGACCGAGTCAGATTGAGCTCAGTATTTTTAGCTTGCGTTCAGCATGAAGTAGCTTTTCAGCGAGCTTAAAGGAGCTCCATACAACTGAGCACGTCTATGCTCAATTTATTTAGAGGAAAAAAAAAAAAAAAAAAGAAAAATCTTCTCATTAAAATAATATTAGTATCTAAACTCGACTTGATCTAACTAACATTTAAGTTCGATTCACCCAACAAACCAACCAAGTAGTCCAAGATTGACTACTCTCAAATCCAACTCAAACATATATCAATCGAAAGCTCACAAGTAGATTTCGCTAATTAGCAACCCTTCGCATACCAAATAAAAGAAGAACAGCAGTAGTGGTTATCCATTTCCATTTGAATTTTAGAGTTAAATGTAACAATTGGCAAGACAAGTCTACCCTGAATCTAATTCCAATCTGCACGACAGTAGAATAAATTAGTAGTTCCTTTCCCCTAATAGTATCAAAATTCAGCACGAAATGAAATACGATTATAGCATGATTAACACAATCCATCACCCTTAACCTCCTGCACCATGATCATGATAATCGCACCATAGATTCCAATACAGTTCTACAGCACATATCCTATTTCATATTTCACTAAAACACATTCATTCTATCCATTACTACAAGAAAATGCATTTACTATCAGCAAAAAGAACAAAAGGCAAAGGCTTTTTAGACACCTGAGGTCTGCCGAGATGCCCAACCCCGCGAAGATTAAACCCACCACCACCATCCTCCTCCCCACCAGACCCATCAACTTTTCCATCAGTTTCAACAAACCCGAAATCCCTCAACTTTTCCCCCAACAAATCCACCTCTTCCCTAATACTCACCCCCAGATCACTCCCAATTCTCTCTCTTTTCGCATCTGAATCCCCTCTAACCGCGACCATCACACTCTCCTCCTGCCGAAACGGCACGGGCAAACCCCTAAAAAACTGCTGCAAAAAACCATTCAAACTGTTGCCAAGATCCGCACCAGCCTGTCCAATCCTATTCCCGATATCAAAAATCGAACTGATCCCATTGATAGCCGAAGAGTCGATCTTCGGAGGGTACGATAACCCGAAATCAGGCTTTACAAAGCTCTGAGGCGGAAATTCGAGATCGAAAAGCTTAGGGTTTGGTGGATTAGGCCATGAAAAGGAAGGAGGAGTCATGTGTGATTGAATTAAACCGGTAAAACCCTGAGCAAGCCGGTCCGCTAAGTCCTGGCCTTGTCTTTGAACCTCCTCCCATGCTTCGAAGGATCTTTCCACTGTTGACATCTACCAAAGGTTCGATCTTTAAGCAAATTTCTTCAAACTCAAAACCTTAAAATCCAACAATCAAAGCGCCTTCTTCATAAGCCTAGAAGTTAGGGATGAATCAGAAGTTGTCGATATCAATCTCAATTTCGATTCCAATTCGGCTTGAATGATGGACAATTGGGTCAGGTTTTTTTTAATGTTAATGAGAGGTTTCTAGGGTTTATAAGGTGTGTAATCTGACAAGAGAGAGTGTGAAGAAAGTGAGATTTGGGAATTAGGGTTTGAGAGTGCCGACTGGTTCGAGATAATTATCAGCGGCGTACGGTAGAGGATGAGAGTGAAATGGAAGAGAAAAAGAAAGGTGATTTGGAAGGATACGCAGGGAGTGCGTAGAGCGCACACAGGTTTTATCGCTGACACGTAGAGACAATAAAATATGGCTAAGGCTCATCCAAATATGGTATTCAAACATGGAAGCTGGGAAGATTCATGAATCATCATCAAAGAATTGTGAGATTTTTATTCAATTGGACCAAGTTGACACCACCCCTGATAATAATTTAGGCTTTTTTTTTTCCTCTTATAGTAGGAAAGTAGATTGGGATTTACTACTCCTCGTTTAAAAAATCAAGAAAAATATCACTAAGTTACAATACTATCGATATGATAATAAGCTAGTTATTATTCTCTTTTTTTTTTTTGGCCCAAGATAATAATCTAGTTAAGCAGACAAAATTTTTCGTTTTTCATATATAACTTTTTTTTTCCAACCATTTGTAAGAAGCATGTGATTTTCTTTGTTTTAGGGAAATTGATTTTTTTTTTTTTTTTGGTCCTATAAATCGTGTTTTATTTATTTGATTGACAAAGATAATGTGTGCCGGGGTGAGTCTTGTGGGGGCGTGTGGACTAGACCTTATTATATTTGACTTTTTGACAGGAACAAAGGATAAAATAATGTCGTGTCGTGAATTTCTGCTAGGAGGCAGGCAGGAGCAAATAACGGGAAACAGGAGTTTTTATTATAGGGAAGCGGAGGCTGCAGCTTCCATTCTTGTGCTAATTTGTTTGCGGCTCCAACTTTCATTCTTAAATTATCGTCTCCTTTTTATTACTGTCGATCAAGACTTATCATATATCATAAAATGATATTTATTATTTACTTTATTTTAAGAATTTTATTATTTTATAATACATGATAATTATTAAGTGATAGAGAGATAATGAAATAGTAATTTAGGAATAGCAAACTGTTATCCTAAAATTAGATATAAGAGAAAATTTTGATTTTAACAAAAAATAAAATAAAATAAAATGTTTGGCATGCCGTTTTAAAACTTTAGTTCATTATAAAATTGCATGTTGGACATGCACTTTACTAAATGGCCCAAAAAAATTGCACTTTACTACAAATTGAAAATAAAATTGCATCTTTATCGTATGTTTTACATAAATAAAAAGTTTTAACAAAAATCACACAAAAATAATGTAAATTCATAGAAAAGGTGAAATTGCATCTCACACATGTGACTTTACAACAGTATTTTAGTTATTGTATTTATGTAATTATATTTATATGAATAATCAGTGGATTGGTAAGCTGACAATTTCCTCAGTTTTTTTCCTGAAAGACTACTTTATTTTGTGTTTTTTAAATGGGATGAATTAGATTCAAATCTTCTTCTTTTTCTTTCTTTTAAATAATATAGAATAAGACTTTTGTTGTATACATTTACCAATTATCCTTATATATAATATTAAAGGTGTCACTAGTTTTAACTCGATAGAGGTAGAAAAGCGAATCACCACACTAGCTTTTTGTGTGTAGTTGGCCTACAAAATTAACACAATTAATGATGTACTACGATTAAGTCTGGCACGACTACTCTAATACTTAAGTTAGCAAGAATGTTGATGAGAGAGTGAATAATCAATATCAAAGAGAGTCCAAGCGACTTTATCTCTCCTACTGAGTAGCAGAGATACTTATAAACGGTGAATTCTTAGTCGTTGAGTGTATTATGAGATTGTGGACAATGAGGTGAGTCAACTAATCTATGATCGTTGTGCCAAGTCTGAGAGAGAGAATTATGCCAAGTGACTCTGGATCCAGTATCATCAAGATGCAACATTGGACAATTGGTACTTCGAGCCAAAGGAAATAATGCTCTAATAAGGTTTTGAGTCAATCATAAGCCTAATGGGTCGATCCATATGGTTGATGGATTGGACTAGTTTTCAAGAGGATCGATCAATATTTGACTACCAACAAAAGTGAATAGCTCTTTTCTTTTAAAAGCTTTTTTATATGGTAATCACTTATAAAATGTAAAACCACCGACTATCTCACAACAACTACATATCTATAAATTTTTTTAAAATAAAATAGAATAGAAGGATTTGAGTTTTTCAATTTTACTTTGAAAGATCTCTATTTTTTATATTTTCATTTCAGCACATATATTGTCAAATTTCAGTTAAAGCAGGACCTTCGTTAGTTGCCTTTACATGTATTATTGAATATGAGGTCTTAAAAAAGAAAAAAAAAAGGAAAAAAAAGTAAGAAATATAGGTACTAAAGTGAAAAATATAGATCAAAAACGAAAAAGTAAACAAACTTATTCTTGCATATCTCTCTTCTTTTTTTGTTAATTTATGATTGGGTTTTAATTCTTTTTCCACCGTAGACCTAATTTTAGCAATATGATAAATTGTAATGGAGGGTGAAGGAGTCCTAGTATGACACGTTTTTGAAAATTCAGGCCCTAAAATTAAAAAAAAAAAATTGAAAATATATAAAAAAAAAAAAGAAAAAGAAAAAGAAAAACTTTAATCCTTTAGTTGCATTAATTCCCGAAACTTCAACTCTTTCTATTTTCATTCACTACTTGACATGTTAATGGGAGGGAGGGACACTGGATAAATAATATGACAAGGGCCAAATCTGAGTTAAGCTAATATTAAATATTATCAATATATATTTTTTTTTTATTATAATCATATTATATTTTATACATCTATAAAAAAATCCATTGATGATTTTATTATCGTATTTTTTTAACTACATAATTATAAAAATCATTAAAAAAATAATTAAGGGTATTTAGTGTATTTGATAAAATATTGCACATATATTACTTAAAAATTAAGTATCAATTAAAAATAGAGTTAGTATATGATATGATTAATGTCATTTAGGAATTTTGTATGCAAATAAAGTCAAAACATCTATGATATGAACAATAAATTATCAATTAAAAAATAGAGTTAATGTATAGTATAATTAGGAGAAAAGGAAGTCAATATTATTAATTTTTAAAAAATTAAAAAAATACCAATATAACAAAAATAATCCTAGTTTTAAGCAGATTAACTTTGTTTCTTGAAGAGATAGGATCTTATAGAATATATTAGTATTAGAGACGAGATCTTATAAAATATACTAAGAATCTAGTTATTTGGTTCAATAGAAGAATGGACATTAACATATATCAACTTGGGATACCATATGATAACCCTAACAGCCTTCTCCTCAAATTTAAAACCCCTTTTAAGACACTCAAAATTGGAAATAATACAAATTTTCAAGCTTCTTTCCAAGATATTAGAATAGCATGATGCCATTTTAGAAAGCCCAACACTTGAAACACCATTAGCCATGAAAAATTCAAACTTTAGCAAAAGGGTCTCCTTATAATTTACTAAAGCAATATCGGAAATTTCTTTACAAGCTTCAAGATGTGCGTTTGTGAGAAACCATGGAGTTTGAGAAAGTTAACTATTAAGTTTGAACTATTTTTGGTTTCAAAGTAAACCTTCTTAAAAGTAGATAAAGCTAATTCTATAGATAACCCACATAAGTTTATGAGGTAAGAGACTATAAAGAAGTTAACTTTTGACTTCCTAAAGAAGTTTCTACACAATAATAAAGAAAATGGAGGTGTTCCTTGAGAAAAGTATAGGAGTAGTTGGAGATTAAGGTACGGAGTAGAAATGTACTTGTTGTAGAAGAACATTGTGGTTCTCATTCGATGCATTAACATGATGATGTCAGTAAAACTTGTGACAAGGTAGTCGAGAGAGAGAGAGAGAGAGAGAGATTGTGTGATTTGGTTGTCATGCCCTAAATGGTACCTTAACCATGACAACCCACCATAAGTACTCTAGAGGAGAGAGAACTCCATCCTTGCCCCTTGGTATCCTAATTCCTATCGACTACTTATGTCTACCAAAGTTGAACATTTATATATCACACAAGGCATAAACTAAACTTTATAACTAGAACATAAGTCTTGATACAAATTAGAGAGTCTCCACAACTCATAACAGTACTAATGAAGTCTTAACAAAACAAAAAATTAAATCCTCCAATTGCTTTCCTCTTCCGTCCATCCAAAAATTAGAACTTTACTGATGGTAGCCTTTTAGCAATATTGTAGTGCCAGCAACCTAAAATATGGATGAGCAACCATCACTTAGTAAGGGGCATAAACATAATAGCAATAATTATAACAAGCACAAGTGAGTTTTCATATCATATGTTATGCATGAGCAAGCAAATGTAAAGCAACATAACACGGGGTCTTTCGATAACCGCTATGAAGTTTAGGGTATAACCCCACCTTAACCTTAGGTTGGGAACAACAATCACTATCAATGTGTGAGTGTCCAACATAACTTGAATCTCTTAGCATGCTATTTTTGTCATGTCCACTACTCAACCTCAATCACTACACTTCCTGATGCATGCATGCCCAAAACAATGGGGTGGACTTTAGGCTCCACTAAATATGCAACATTTCCCTATGCCATATAGTTCATAGATAATGAAGCAGGATCGCCACCAGCACATCATCCTTTACAAGGCCGCCACTTGCACGTCATCCTTTCCACTCGTCGTATAATAAATGATGGCCTTTAAATAATGTAATGTTTCTTGAATTGCATGTCCAATTTTATTAAGACTCGAATAATTACTTAGTCTCATTATAAGGTAGCCAAGCAATTTATAATAAAAATTATAATTAGCAACAATGAATAATCACATTGTCAGTTAGTGCACATGATTGTAGAATTTGCAGAGTCAATGATACAAATTACCCATAGTACATAATTACATTATATCTTATTTTATTTTCTCTCATTCATTAATACGCATATAGATATGCCATTCAAATTAAAACCAAAATTTTACTATGTATTTGTACAAATCTAATTCCATTTTCTCTCCTATACTATGGATAACAAATTGTGAACATACCAAAATATCGTCCTCAACATAAAATCTATGTTTTGGCAGTTTTAGGAAAAAACAAAAAAAGAATGATAGATACAGTGGAGAAATTTATAATTAGAATAATTATTTTTACCCGTATGTGCTAATTTTATTAGGAATGGTCATAATAGTTAAATTACTCGTTATCGAAATTTTTATTTTCATGGAAATGTTTATAGCTTAATTTAATATTCAAAAATATAAGTGAGGAAAAATAAATCAAAGCAACAGTTCAAAACTTTTCGAAAGGGTACTTGTTTACTTTTATTATAGTAAGTACTTGGAGAGAAAAAAAGATCAATAAAAGAGACCTTGAGTGTGGTAGTATACAGGGATGTGTATGACTGTCATGAACATATTTGTACACATATTTAAATATATTTTTGCTCCTTTATTCCCATATTATTACTATCCTTATCTTATCCATTTGTCTATATATACATATATATATTTCCTTTTTTACATTAGACAGAGCCTATTCATCTTTGTCGTTTTAATTTGTTTTTTTTTATTCATTTTACATTTCTCCAAGCTCACTAAGAAGAACACATAATGAAAGGTTTCAAGAAGCAAGTTCATTTAAAAGTGCACCTTTTACCAATAAAACCATGGTCTTAGTTTTTAAAAGCAAAATCATATGCTCAGTAACAGCCACAACCATGACACATGGAGATGAAATAAGGCCATACTCTTAAAAGTATTTCGTTCAAACATGTACATACATACATACATACATATATATATATATATATATAGCACATGGATGACATTGAAGAGGCAACAAAGCACATACATAGATTTATATGGGCAATTTGCTCTCACATAATAAAAATGCGTTACAGAATAAGAAATACAACACTTAACATTAACACTCTGTAGCATTTAGTGCACATTCACTACAACATGCAATGCACCACATCACCAAGCTTACACATATGAATCCACTCATCATTACAACACCTGAACAATACAAAGAATCACTCATAAACACATAATAAGAACAATATTCATACATGTAATGTAACGTCCTAAAATTTCATTTAAGGTAATAACCACCACGTATAATACTCAGTGTATTACGCGCTCAGGCTTCCTTGAATTATATGTTTATCGTGAATAATTGCTAACCAATTTTAGAATTTTGAAATCATATAATTATATTTTTTTAACAACTGAATTTAATGATTTAAAATTTTATTTTATAAAACACTTTATATTCTACTCCCACCTGAGTAGACCCACTTTCTTAGAAATAAAACTTTATAAAAACATTTTATAATCTACTTTCAAGAGTAGATCAACTTTCCTAAAAACAAAGCTTTTAAGGATATTATGAAACATATGGGCTTCTCAACTAAGTCCTCAAAAGAATATTACAAACTTATAATATAAATCCAGCTCTTAAACAAAACAGAATACAAATACAAATGAAAATTCACGGTCTTGACCCACTTCACTCATCCAACATCACCTCAAAACCCAAGCTAAGTATCATCTTCATCAATATCAACACATCATCATCATCCAATCATCATCATCAACATCATCTTCTTCATCAACATAACACCTGGAAAAAGAACAACAACAACAATAATTAGTCAAAGCTCAGTACACAGTAAAACAGACATACACGGAGTAACATACGAGCTTAACTAATGCATTGCAACAAACAAAAAGTTATTCTCTTTAATTTAAAGTAAACAAATCAACATTGGAGCACTCATACTCCAGAACAATCTAGGAAATGATTTACCATCGTTGGCTCACTACCGTAGCAATGGGAGAGCACGCCGGTAGCCCTCGCAGGCGACTACTCTGAGGCAGGAATCTGGGGGTCTTGAGTAACCGCGGTTGATTAGAGGGTTGATATAAGTAGCTCAAATGCTTGTATCTCTGATACAACCGATAAAGAAAAAGTAATCTCATGTAGGGTTTACAACCGTTACTCAACTTTACTTAACTTAATCCATAATATCACCTAGTTCAATCATCCCCATAAAGTATGAACTAAATCATATTATATCATATTAAGAATAAGCAAATGTTACACCGATACCGTACACCCTATCAATTACCCACTGAGCCACCTATTGGAAGTCATTGCATCATGACGAGTGGCCTAAGCGTCTAGACTACCGTGTCCACTCGGATAAGGTTGCTGCTCCTGGGACTAGATTCACTTCCCGAACTAGATTCAATGGCACACGCATAACTATTACTCATCAATTATTAAGCCAAGTTTAAGTTTTAATTCATATTTATGATGCCTATCTTAATAATCACCATACAAGTTAATATGTATCTTATTAATTCGAAATCCAAACAGAAATAGAAGATAAGCCAGGATTCATTTCAGAAGATAATCCTGAAGATTCAAAATCTGAACTTAAACATCTGTTTAAGAGAATTAAACTTTATAAGAAACTAAATTAATTATCCATTTACTTTAAGTTCATTTTAGAACATATTTGATCCGACACTATTTAAGAACTCCCTTGTGAAGATCAACCTGCCAAAATATGGACAGTTCTCCTTTATCTATCAAAGTATTTCTTTTCACTTTGTTTATAGTTTTTTACTACAAAAACATTAACAAAGCATTCATATACAAAAACATTCATTTCCTAAGCAAACAAATGAAACAACATATTCCCTATATTATTTAAGGTTATCCTAATATATTAATCTAATCCAACTATTAGCTATTAAACCCATTTTAACTTAATCTTAGCCAAAGTGATTAGAGTTAATCATTTAATCCAATTATTAAGCCAAAGTGATTAAACTTAATCTATCTAATCTATTTTAGCTTACTAAAGTTTATTTAGTCAAGTTGGACTTAAATTGATTAACTAAGTTCATTTTATATCTAAGATTTATATTAACTTGACTTTATATTAACTTAATCTTAATTAAGTTGATTAAACTTAATCAATCTAATTCATTCAAGTCAATTTAGTCAAGTTGAACCTAAATTTATTAGCTAAGTTCATTTTAACTAATCATGGTTTATTAAACTAAAAAGAGTCTAGGTTTATTAATTAAGTTCATATTATATACATTAAGTCTATATTGATTTGATCTTAGTCAAGTTGAATACACTTAATCAATCTAGTTTATTAAAGTTCATTAAACCAAATGGAACTTAAGTTCTTTACACAAGCTATTTTAGCCTTGAAAATCATGTTAACTTAACTCAATTCTAAATCCATTAATCCTTGCAATTAATCTATAATTATGAAGGTGTTGTATGTAGTTGATGTTGGGTTTTTATGTTGTAATTATGCTCATGTGATGTTGTTTGAAGGATTCATGGTTTATGTATGAGTGGTGGGATGTATTTAATGAAGTTGAGATCAAAACATGTGTTTAAGGAAGTAGATTTTGAAATTTGAGGAGTTGAAAAGCTTGGAAAAATCATACATGGCATTTGGGAAATCCTTGTAGTGTCTAGAGAAATTTTGGGTTGAAATAGGGGGCCATACATGGTGTATGATAAGGTGTTTCACTTGCTGGTTTTTTTTCCCCCTAGTTCTAGGTTGAAATAGGAGGTCATGTATGGTATATAAAAAGGTACATGAACTCAGAAATCTTGCACAATCTTAAACAGAAAGTTATACACCTTCCCATACATGTTGTATAGTAGGGTGTATGAAACCATATGACTTTCCTTACTTCTTTTCACATCATTTTATCAATTTTTACACATTTTACTTCCATCAAAACATCATACAAATTAGTTTTCATGCTCCTAACACTTCTATAACCATTCAGCACATTAAACACCATCAATTCCTCCATCAAACCCCACAACACTATTCATCATCTTCCTCAACAACCTAGCATGCATCCACCATCAAACCAACATATACAAATATAATCAACAACTAAAACAAAGTAATTAACAACTAAAGCAAAGGAAAAAGCAAAACTTATGTCCTTTTTGACAATACAACTTTTTGATTTTCTTTATCTTTTTACTTCCCAAAATCTTGAAGCTTATTTATACTAGATCTCCATCCTTGATCTTGTTTTCCACATCTTTTATTCTCTTTAATCTTGTTTAGAATTGAGTTTTTGATGTGGAAATTTGAAAGAAGTAAAGAGAGGAAGAGAGGAAGAGGGGAAGAAGAAAGAAATGGGGAAAGCGAAAAAGAAGAGGATAAAGAGAGATGACATCCAAGAGAGAAAGAAAAAGAAAAAGTAGGATAATGATAAAGGCAATAAAGGATATTTACGAATAAACGGTTCGGTTTAAACTTTTCAGATCATTTTCTTGAGTATTGAAAATAATTAGAAGATAATTTCAAATTGTATTATTTATAAATTAATAGCTTCATTTGAAAATCAAGTTTAGAAATTCAATTTTGTAGAAATTTGGTATTTAGTTTGAGTTCAAGTTCAAAACTGATATTTTTAAATAAGCAAATAAAATAGAAAATTTATGGGGTTTTAGGAAATGAAATTTAGACTAAAGCTCAAAGGTTTGGAACTTTGCAAAACACTTAAACCACATATTAAGATTTTTAGAGAAATAAAATTGGGGTGAAAAAAGTCTAAATAAATAGTTGAAAAAGATTAAATTATTTGTTTCATTGAAAAACGTTATTATGACAAATATTTAGTTTAAAAGAACTTTTAAAGTCTTAACTTTCAATTTAGATCTATTTACTAATTTTATTATATCAAAACATCTATTTTTTTCTCTATTGTGTACTTATATTATTTATTTAAAATATCTAGCCATATTCAAAATTAATCTTCTATTATATTATTCAACTTAACTGTCTCTAAATTAACTAATGAGGGTTTAGGGCATTTCATGTAACAAGTAACAAGAAACCCACTCATAAACACATAATAGGAACAATTTTCATACATGTAACAAGTCACAAGAAATCCCCTCACAAACACATAATAGGAATAATATTCAAGAAAGCAACCCACTCACCTTGGTCGAGTCATGATTAGTCAAGGTATTCCGATGGTAGCTTAAGGTCGTTGAGGAAGCTTATAACCATGAGAAGTGATAAGGAAAATTGTTATGGTTTGTAAAACTCTTGACTAATCATAACTAGGCTTATCCTTACAAACTCTTGGCTTCATAACTTTGTTAAAACTCTTTATTACATTAGTATTGCACTTTCATATACTATGGTAGAGGGAGGCTGGTTTTCTGATGTTATTCATGAAAAGATGAAGTTTTTATGAGGTTTTAGTCTAGTGAGCATTTTCATACGAATACATATGATGTTAGGGCTCATTTGACTTACACTTGTGAAGTGTTTTAGATGATGTGTTTGCTAAAGTGAGGCGGAGACCAAGTCGGAAACTCTATGGAGCAACGAAAGGCAAGATGAAGCACTAGGAAGAGAAGAAAGGAAATGTTACAAGTTGAACTTGTAGAGTGACATTGACACAAGATACGAATTTGACGTAGTAACGAAACTTACCAAGTGAGCAACTTTGTGTAATCTTGAAGCTTAATGATAATGCCCTAACTTATACGAATGAGATGGTTGTAATATAGGTTGAAAATAATGTTTGGTGGTATATTTCTCTTTTGAGAGAGTGGTGAGTGCAAAAGGAATGAAGAAGTAGAAATGTGCAGTATGGCTAATATATGCATATATTTTGATGTGAGGTCAAAGCTAATGAAAGGATGGGAGCAGCTTGTGAACATTGAAGAGAAGTATTAAACACGGAAAGGCTGTCCTCTGGATGATAACAACCAGGTAAGTTACTTCTCCCAGCACACTTGCATGTTTTAATATTGTATGGGCAAAAGCCAAAAAAAGTAGTATAGGCTATAACATACTTAAGAAGATTTTTGAAAATATCTGGGCAATGTACATTGACCTTGTGTGAAGGAATAAAGCGTCCCTTTTTATTCATTTATCCATGACATAGATATGTGTGTGTGTATATATATATTTCTAAGGTATAGCGTATATGTGTAAAAAAGATGTTTTTAGTAGTGGTTTTTGATAAAAATTTATAGGCAAAGTCTTAGTTATGAATATAAATTTTTTTATAAAGACATATATATTTTTTATAACTCATAAATCCTATTTAGGATTAAAAATTTTAATACTTGCATATAATTTAAGAATTATGAACACTTTAAATTTATTAGTTTTTATTATTCCAAAATTTCAAGATTTAACATTGGTTGTGATTGTTGGTGACCTTAATCTCATCTCTTGAAGAGACGAGGTTAACCTGCCTACAATTGGGATTATTTTTATCCAGTAACATTTTTATAATTTTTTAAAAATTAATAATATTAATTTCCTTTTCTTGCATAACTAGTATTATTTAGAAATTCTTTATGCAGTGAAATTAGAATATCTATAATATTATCAATATAATTATCATTTATGGTGTACTATGAATAAAAAACAATTGTTTATAATAATTTATTTAGTTAAATATGATTTTATGGTGAATAAATTTAATTCTATTAGTTAAAGAAAAAAGTTAAGAAAAAAGAGGGGTGGTTTGTACTTGAACTATTTAATATAATAAAATTATACCTAAGCATAATTTTTGATTTAAAAAATATTTAAACTTTTAAATCTTTCACCGAATATACCTTTGGCTAGAATTTAGCTAGTTCTTCTTTGATTTGCAGATGTAAGAAAAAATCTATAGTAAAAAATATTTTCTCTCTCCTAAGTAATATTTTTTTCTGTCACTCCCCCCCTCTCTTCCTCTACTTCTTCTTCTTCTTCTTCTTCTTCTTCTTCTTACAATGTTAGGATCAAAATTATCAATATTATAATGATTTTTACTAAACTATATTTGGAATTTGGAATTTATGATTTTAAAAAAGTTGAAAAACAATAAATTGAGAGTTCAATTCGTTTGGCTAAAAAAAAAAAAAAAGAGTTCAATTTTGAAATGGAATAAAGGAATTCTTCAATTTTTTTTCCAATTCCAAAATGGGATTTTTATAATTATAATTAATTTAATAAAATATTATTTCCAAAATATTCCATACTGCTCAAAGGTGGAGCTATGAGGGCTTACGACTCAACAACATATGTTTGATATATGTTGATGCCAACATTTATGGTTTCTAAGTAGGTGACTGGCGGTTTAATGAAGGAGGTGTCCTTAGGTTCGGTGACTCCAAGATTGGTGTTCGGTTGTGGCTTGAAGCTTGATGAAGGTTCCAGCACAATGGATTTGAGATATGGGTTTGATGGTGTTGTGACTCAAATTGGTGCGCTCGTGTTGTGTTGTCGTGTTGTGTTGTTGGTTTCAATGATATAACTTAACTATTATATCATGTTTACTTTCATGTCTTTATTTGTTCTTTATAATATATATATATATATATATATATTATTTAAAAAAATTCAAAAAATTAACATTTTCCCAGGACTCCAGCCCGGATCCATCCATGGTTAATGGCATGATAATTTTTATGGTATTAATTTATCTAATAGATTTATATTCTAGTTTAAAGAACTTCATCTTATATTTGTTTAAAATTTAAATATGTGCGTTTTCACGTGCGTACAATTACTGGCATTTATTAATTGAATCGAATTTAGAAAACGAAGTATAGGTCGGTTGATGCGGGAATCCAATCTTTCGGCCTTTTTTTTGAATGAAAACAGCATCGCGGTTGGAACTATGCATTTGTTTATACTTCGGATGAGAATCGTTTAAGATCATATTATTTTCTAAATTTTAGATTGCCATAAAACTTGCTTCGTCCTTAAAAATTGAACACGTATGCATCCGATATTTTATATTATTAATAATAATTTGAAAACCCACCCAAACTTCTGAAGAAAATTGTAACGCATAGAACTTCACCCATCGATATATTATCCGTTTTAGTCAAACATTGTGCAGTTTTATTCTTTTGATGCTCGTGCTTTTGAAAGGTCATCTATTCTGAGATTGCTCTGCACAGAATATGCTTAACTTTAGAGTTGTGACAAACTCCAAGCCATTATACCAAAATGCACATTTGTTATTAGAGTTATACCATTTATATTTGAGGGGTATTACATACTTTCCCATTTATAGAACCGACGTTTCCATCGGTTTCGTTGAACAGGTTCAAAACCACGCTAGACAGGATGGATACTCCTACACTTCCGTCTGGCAAACTGCTTTGATACCACCTGTAATGTCTCAAAACTCTCCCCCCCTAAGATATTGTCCACTTTGACCATATGCAACAAGGTTTTATCCTTTTGATGCCATCACTTTTTAGAGAGTTACCCATTCAGAGATTGCTTGCATAAAGTATGCTTAGACTTTCGATGAATTTCAAGTCATTACATCAAAATGAATTTTTGTGATTAGAGTTCCACTATATATATATTTGAGAGGTATTACAAAAATGTTAACCGAGATCATAGAATTTAAGAATGTGTTCTCATGCATCAGGCCCATCCAAACCTAGGCTACCGAACATGCTACAAAATACAAATGTGTTCGTCCAAGAGGTAGCTGATAAGATCTTCCCTGCATGTATCAATGTCCATCTACACTTTCATCAAGTCATCCTCCATGTGCCGAAGGAGTTATGGGACCGTATAACAGGCTTCTAATAGAGAACCTTACTCTGTTCAACAGCGGTGTGTGTTCCACCACTTAGTCATTTTGATTGCATCTATGACTATTTTTGGTTTTATGCATGTAGTCATTTGGTCTCCTCTCCATTCCTACTTCTAGAAAGGAGTTATGTCCAAAATAGGGGTGCAAACGAACCGGGCTGAGCCGGGCTTTTGCAAGCTCGGTCTCGGCTCGTTTATTTTTTAACGAACTCGAGCCGAGCCGGGCTTTTAACCAACCTGTAATATATAGGAAGTAGCTTGTAAATATATAACAGTTCATTCAACTCCATTCTGTGCCTTTTCTAATTCCAAATTCAGCATTATCCATCCTTTTTATTTTTACCTTTTTTGGAAGAAAAATCTATTGATCATCTCTTGATCAAAACTACTTTATCTTTAGCATTTTTTGCAAGTGCAGAACTAGCTTGTGTTAGACTCACCAATGAATCCAGAAAAGTCGAAGACGCTTTACTAAATACTAATGGCTTTATAACAATTTATATACAAAGTTTTACATAAACTGATAGATCAAAAATCTGATAAGGAAAGAAAACAATTCACCTTTCCTAACAAAACCAGTAGAGCTCTATTAAGATGGGAAGGCATGAAAGCATTTTGAAAAATTTTACGACTGCACAAAATAATCGGCTCACCAACAATATTCCAACACTATTGAAAAAATATTGCGTGATAGTCATCACTCTCGGGGATTTATTTCAGCCGATACTAAACAAAGCAAATCCAATCTTCTCATTTGAAACTGACTAGCTAATGTCTCTTTAATCTCACCTGAAACAAAAGATTCTCCAACTATAGATTTCTTGAAACTCTTATATTTTGTGATTTGAACAAGAGTGAAAAAGAGCGCATAGTGTGAAACTTTTAACAAATTTTATTAGCGGATGCAGTACCAACATTACTGGTATTTATAAATAACATCTAGTTAAAAAGATAAATCGTGCATAAGGAAAAATTATACCATAACCATTTTTTATAAAAGTATCAGTTGTTATTTTTAGGAATAATGTCATCGAACTTTTTAAAAATATTCAGTTTAATATTACAATTTTTAAAATGCTAAATGTGGTACTTAATTGTAATATTTCATATCACTGTTACTAACATAACAACTGTTTGCGTAATAACAATTCATGGTGCTACACCTATCATTTGATTTAAAAAATAAAAAAAGAGGGAGAGAGAGAAAAACCATAAAGGAAAAATAAAAAAAAAACAAAAAAATAGAAAAAAGACACAAACCATTTCTTTTTGTATCCTCAGCTTCTTATTCTTCCTCTCATTTTTACCAAACTCTATCCCTCTCTCTCTCTCCCCCCATCATCAGATGCCATCCCCAACCTAAGCCGTCACCACTCCTAAATGCTAACCGTCTATCTAAACCAAAAATTACATAAACACAACCAAAACTACCTACAAAGAAGCACCGAAACCACCAAACGCCAAACCAAAACCACTATCTCCAACTTCACCACCCAAGAGAAATCTAAAGCCAAGCCAGCCACCACAACAACAACTACCACAGCCTACTACCGTAAGCACACACATAAAAACACCAATAATCAACATATCTACCACTGACAAAGGATGAAAAATAGAAAAAGAATTTATGAGAGAAGTAGTGGAGATTGAGAGATGAGAGAAAGTGAGATGGGTTTAGAGAAAGAAAAAAAACATATCCCCTTTCTCTCTCTTGAACCCAATATGCGATGTCAACAATCCGAAGCAAACACAGCATATTAACTTGAATTTGCCATTCAGGTTTTTCCTAAACTTTTCTTCTTCAATTGGGATTATTAGAATTGACAGCGTGAAGAAAAAGAAAAAGAAGAAGGTGAAGAGGTAGATGATGTAACAAAGTTTAGGTTTTTATTGTTTAATTTTTATATTTATAATCACTCAATTTTTTTTCTTGTTTTTTTTTTTCAATGTATCACGCACTTATTATTTAGACAATGTGACTATACAAATGACATTAGATCAATTAACATAAGCAATGACGGTGACTCGAAAAGTTATGATTAAGAACTATATTTAGCACTTTAAGGGTTTATTTATTTGTTGGTAGATTATAAATACAGATACTTTTTTCAAACTTTTTTTTAAACAAATTATTTATAAAGAATTAGATACAGATAAAAAAAACTGTTAGTTCTTATTAAAAGATAAAAAAAATAGATAAAAAAAAAATGTAAACTGGACATATTTACATGTATCATTTTGAAAAAGATGCAGATACAGATTTATATATATATATATATATATATATGAAAAACAGATCATCTAAACATACCCTAAAAGTTTAGGTAGTAAATTGAATATTTTCAAAAAGTTTAGGTAGAATTTGTGATATTATTTCTTATTTTTATTATATTTAATTCTCAAAGATATGATTATGCTTGGAAGAATTTGACAACTATGGTTAGTAAATAGTGGTAAACTAATTGTAGAAAATTTCAATTTCCATAAATATAAATCCACCTTTGCTCAAGTAAGTCGTTTGGTTGAGCTTGTACTTCATGATATTAAATTTAACTAACTTGCGGTCTAATCAAATTCAAGTCTAATTTAAATGTTAGTTGACTCTAGTTAACATTACATATTAATATTATTTTCATTTAAAAGAAGTAAATTTTCCAAGAAATGTCATAGTCAAATTAGAATAAATTGATAGGTACTTTGAGCTTTGAATGAGTTTAAACTCGAGTTTGAACACAAGAGAATGCTATCTTAATTTGCATAGTTGTCAAAATCGCGAGTCAAATATACATTTCTACAAGTTTATAATTTTTTAATTAAAATGGATCTAAAATTGATTAGGTGCAGACTTTAGGTCAAATTATGAATTTAAATATACGATTTTACACGTTTATAATTTTACCAGTTTTGCCAATGGATCCAAAATTGATTAGGTACAAACTTTAGGTCAAATTATAAATTTAAATATATGATTCTACATGTTTACAATTTTACCAATTTTATACGATTTTATAAGATTCTACCAATCCTTTTATTCTAATGAATAGTAAACTTATGATTTTGATAACCATGTTAGTCCAACTTACTCATAGATTTAGCCATGATAACATAAAAGATAACCACCAATCATTATTCATACATGTCCCAAGATGACTCAAGTTGGCAATTTATCACTTTGACAAGAGATGCTTCTTTGCATTTTCAAGAAAAAGAGCAAGAGGATCAAGGGCGACCATGGAGGCATCGGAAACTTCTTCCTCCTTGGGTCGGTACTCAATTGTGGCTTTCATTGCACACGATTTTGCTTCTTTTTCTATCACGTCAAAACGAACTCGATACATGGTGAATCCGAGCTCCAAATACCCTCCATCTACGACCTCTGCCTCTTTTATCCCTTCTTTTATCATCAAGCTTGGTGAATTCTTCCGTATAACTAAATTCTATTAAATAGAACATGTCATTCAAACAATCATGATATGATGAAAAGTGGAACACAAAATATGTTCTTAATACTGGTTCAAGCTGGTTCTGTTAAGTTTAATTTTTAAAATGCAACATGTAAATGTTTATTGCTCCGCCTACCTATGGAATGCACTAGGGGTGTAAAAATTTAATGCCCCACAAATGCCAAAAAAAGGAAAAAGTCCCTAAGACCTATGCCAGCTTGTTAAAGATCTTTCTTCCTTAAAAATAAATCTCTTACTTTATGGAGGTTCATCATATTGGAGAATGTAAAATTTTTAAGTACCTCATTTAGAGTTTTTTCAGAAGCCATCTCAGTTTCCTAAGATCTTTCTTCCTTAAAGAACTTTTTAGTATATGTGATATTCTTCATTTTATGGTCACTAAAAGCTATTTAATACTTTAGATTTATTTATCTCTTTTTTTTTTATTGATTTATGATGATATTTGTCAAAAATTAAGTGTTGTCTTTAAGGGATTTCACAACATTCTCAAATTTTACCACTTTACTATAAAGGTGAAGAACCTACCTCAAAAAATAACATTCTTAATATAGATAATTGTGTTAAGAACCTTTAGTGTACATGGTCTCAAGAATCCTAAATATTATTTAAATCGTTAAGTATAATTTTTTCACTCTTTTATTGGTCTATTCGAACATCTGTGAAATATTATGTCACGTTTAGCACACAAGAATCATTTTCAATGGAATGGATTGGATTGAAATGCAATGAGTTTCGGAATGACAAATCCATTCCTATGATTGGATGATTACATGGAATGAATGAAATGACTATAAAGCATATTTATCAAAATTATCTCTAGTAATAAATGCAAATATAAATATTTGATAGAATAAAAAGGTAATTACAATTTGCACAATTAATAAAGTTGGATTGGAATCACGATAGGAATGAAATAGAAGCCAGAATCGCAACTCTATTCCGGATTCATTTTAGTGTACCAAACATAACATAAAAAAAATAGAACAACTATTTTAACAAAACCCCACTACAATGGTGAAAAAAAATTAAAAAATAAAGTCCTTAACATAGGGAGTTGTGTCAAAGACCTTAATTGTACATGCTCTAGCAAGCTTTGTATATTTTTTAAGGTTCTTCACCATTTTAGTAAGTTCATTACAAAATTTCAAGCATTCCAAAAAGTTATTTTGTCTTTTTTTAATTTTTTTTTTTTTTATAAATGTTGAAATAAATCAATAGATTTATGAATGGAAAATATTTAAAATGATATGTAAGGACCTAAAGTGAAGGAGAGGTCATAAGTGGAAAAGGTTAACCAGACATTATATATAAGAACTCCAAATGAGATCTCTGCTCTTTTATATGTTCTTATGGATGCAATTACATATTAAGTTTGTTGAACTAGACCACATATTTTTTGTTTCAACATTCCTAATCAAAATTTAATTTTGACATTTGGTGTGTGAATCAATGACCAATTAACTCACCAGTAAATTAGACTAGCATAATAAGTAATACTTTATTAATCATCTATTACATGATATATGTATTAAAACTTTATTTGATATTGTGTATATATATATATATTATAATCAATTATATATATGCAATTAATATATTACATATTCGGTATAAACGAATAGGTCTAAAAAGCTTCCGATTAGTTATATAATTATCTTTCTAAACTATCACTAAAACTTTCAAATTATATCTTAATTAAGAACGGCTCAAAACGGCTGTTTGAAGAGATAAATACATTTGATTTCAAGGATGAGCTCAGATCGATGTAAATATATTCATAATTGAATTGTATTCGATCCAGATCTACATACCACCATTCCCCTGCAATAGCTCCAATTTCTGGATAAGGTGTGGGAGCTCCTCTTTGACCAACCAGGCTAGTTTAATGGAGCCAATTAGGCGTCAAGCACGGCTTGCTTCAACATTTACATCTATCTCATGCGACATCTTATGAAACATCTTGTTTTTCCCACAACTCGGGTCGTTGTTTTACATGTGGTAGATGGGACGGTTTACTCACTAGTCATTTCCCTTGCTCTATTTCTCCATCATGTGCTATAATAAGAATAATATATAGAGAATCAGATAAGATCTTCTTGCTTGATGGAAAAATGGAATGGTGTGATTGGTGGGGAGTCTAGACATAAATGGATCAGTTGTCTCATACTTATTTCTAGAAACTCCCTTATGATATGAAGCGTAGGAATAATATGTTCATCAAAAAAAAAAAAATCAATAGCTCACTTGTGGATCCTCACTCTCAACAAAGACAAGGAAAATTATAAAAATTAAAAAATAACTTTATTGAAGTTGCTTGACACAGGAACCTATGGTAAATGATCTCTTTATGAATTGCTTAACTATTAAAGTGAGTTACTTAGATTTTTTTTTAATTTTTAATATTTCTTGTGTATAATTTATGTAATGTGGGAATTATAAAATTTCTTAAAAATCAAATTAAGTAACTTCTTAAGTAACTCACGAATAAAGTAGTAAGTTTCTTAGTAGAAAGAGTTGTTTAAGACACTGATGTAACGCATTAAGTAATTTGTTAAGTAACTTATTATTAAATATGGTCTAAGTGGTTGTCACAGCTGAAGACAGATCTGGGCTAATAGGGCCTAACCCACCAAAGGAAAAAGTTGATTATTATAATATATTAAATAAAATAATATGTATTATATATTTATACACATAATAAGAGACCCTTCTAATTATGATTGTTAAGATCATAAGTTAACATTACTATTCTATAAGTTTATGATTTTATAAGATTTTGCAAAATAGTTTAAGTGAAGCCTTTAGTTGTAATTATGAACTTAAGTGTATGATTTTATATTTTTACGATTTTACCAATTTTGTACAATTCTATCAAAACTCTATATTCTAGCAAATAGTAAAATCATGAGTTTGACAATCACTTCATCGTTATCCACAACAACTTGTTTTCTATATTGGTGCTAAAATGATGCACCCATTAGTGGACTTTCATCCAATCAACTCTTATTTTACAATCATGCTAACAGAACTATATTACCAATAATTTGATGCTGTAGAAGTCCCCCCGATCCAGACTAGCACCTTTTGTCCAGAGAAAAATCAGGGCAAAGAAACTAACTAACTTTGCATGATTGGTTTGTTTTTACTTGACGGAAAAGATGCATTCTCAAACAAGAAAAATGTAAGGAAAAGGATTATGATATGGATTTGTAGGATATACGTAACAATATGATTTATATGTGTAACAATTGTGTTCTCCATGTCTTTTGACAATCCCACCCATAATTTAAGTTCATAAAAAGTTGCTATTGGATCGGGTATCCTTATGCTGTGTTTGGAATGGCAAAAGTGGAAGTTGATGGAAGTGAGAGGAAAATTTGCGTTTGAATGCTATGAAAATCAGAGGAAGTCATTGGAAATGAAATGAATAATTTCTACTCTTGTCTCTCTCTTTTTTTCCCTTTAAAATCGAGCAAAAACTAGTGGAAAGGTGTGAACAGCGGATGAAATGCCATTTATCTTCTCGGTAGGTGGGGAATTAAAATCAAATAGAAGGCGTAATTTTATCAATTACTAGCTCCATTTCTCTTCTTTTCCTTCTATTCCATTCATAAATTCCTAAACATAAAATAAAGATTCCGTTTATTTTCATTTTCATTCCACTCTTTTCTTTCCACCCATTTTCAAGAAAGTTGCCAAACACAATGTTAAATACATGTGTAAGAAGTTGATATTAACAAGACATTACTAGTAATCTTAAAAAAAAAAAGGAAAGAAAAAAAAAAAGAGGGAGAAAACATTTTCGATCATCTGCTACCTTATTGATGTCTTTGCTACTCCACGACCATATGGCATTTTAGCTTACTCAAGCTTCTTGAAATTTTGTTCAGAAAGGGGAAAAAATATTTTGATAAATAATTATGAAAATATCACTGAATGAAAATAATTTCAGTCTTAAATAATTTAAACTCGTATCTTGAAAAGATGAGTTTGTTAGTGCTGTACTAGTCGCTTGAAGATATAAGATCATTTTAATACTATTCTAACCTTTGATCGGGACGCGTTAGATGTCAGGGCCTAGGGTAGGTAGGATAGTCAACTTTCATATAACTTTTCACTTACACTTGCACTCATTCAATTGTACTTTTACTAACGTCTTATTATATAGGTTGTGTAGGAGCCATACTTATGTGCATACTATAGAGCGAGCATGGATATATGACTAACACTTGTGCCTCTCATTCAGTTTCATGTTGTCAAGCATTACTATCCTAACAGAGGGCTTTGATAGTTTAGCAAATTGTAGGGTATGTCGGGTCAATGATTTGTATGAGATCCCTCCATGAGTATGACCTGTGTGGCCAAACATAGTGTGAACTCGGTGATCAAGCATGCTAAATGGGCTACAAAGTAGGACGCTCACCAAAATAAAGTTGTGGAGCTGCCACCTATTTTGGCTAGTATTACCCCTGACTACCTACCATGGTATTAATGAATTACCCGATGGTTTATTGGTTGCAAGAGTGCCCTACTTGACTATATGGTAAGTCAAATGTAGTTCCATTTGTGTTAGATTTCTCCTTGTACATTACATTCTTATCTTAGTGTTTCTTGTACATTACACGGTGAGTTCATTAAATGGTTGCCTCAAACACTACACATTGATATCGGGTTAGAAGCACCAACAATTGTTAGAATCTAACAGTAGTTTAAATGAATTACCCTCCATGAGCTACTAGCACTAGCATGGTCAGATGAAGATAGTGGTGATTCATTGCTACCATAGACGACATAGTTGGTTAACACAGGGCACATGTATAAGGCCAACATAGGGGCCTAAGGGAAGCACGAGGCTAACATAGGCATGTACTAACATATATTAGAGACGAGCCATCATCCACCGCAATTGAGACAGGGGAACTATGTCCATTTGTATCATTTTCAGCTCCTATGAATATACCCCTTTCCGAGAGCCTCATTGCGGCTATTTAGACTCCTTCAGCTCCCCATAAAGAGGTGAGCAGCACCAATAGATGATATAGGTGAGGGTCTTATTTAGGTTAAACCAGATCCTATCCTATATCATCAAAGCCCTCACCAAAGCCTATCGAGTGGAGATTGTGATGGCATGCAGATTACACAAGTGGATACAACATTTATGGAGTATCCTCAGTAGCAGCCACAACTTGAAGCAGAAGTGCAAACATCTAGAGGATGGCGGAGGCAACAATAGTAGTTTTTTTTTCCATTTACTCTGTTCATCAAGCTAGTGTAGTTTTATTTCTTCTGTAGCATTCTTTTTTAGTTTTACTTGTTTGTGTATGTTTGGATTGATTGAGATGCTATGATACGTTGTTGGTGCCTAGTGAAGTTTTGCTGGTGTCTAATACAAATTGGGTGGAATTTGCAGAAAATGATGTCTAGGGAGATTTAGTTTTACTTATTGTATATTGTATTATCTTTATTGACATGTGATATATATAGAAACTTGTTGAAATGTAGCAAGTGTTGCAGATTTTTAGCAGGACAAACTAGAGATAAGTTTGACATAAAAGAAGAGACGTGTTTAATATTTGGTGTCAAACTAATCTCTTATCATTTTTTTTTTTTTTTGTCTTGTCTCTTAAGAAAATGAGTTTCAGTCACTCAAAATTGAAATTATTTTGGTCCTAGTAGTATTTTCATAATTATTTATTATTATTTTTCTTTTCCCATCTTTTGCTTGGATAGAAGAACAAATTCCTTACCCAAATAATGAATAATAATAGTTAAGTAATTAATAACTAAAATATAATAAGAAATAACTAAGAAAGATATAAAACTAATATAATTTACGTATGTAAAAGATATATTACTATCTAAATAATATGGGCATCTCACAACAAGAAATACAATAAAGAGAAAATAGAACAGAAAACTAATCCTTCCGTTACATTAATAAACTTTCCTGGTCTTGTCTCTACAAATACTACCATAAACTCTCTCTCAAATAAGAAAACTTCTTATTACGGTTTTTGGGGGGTGGTGTGGTGGGGGGTGGCTGGGGCTTAATTGTAAATCTTATAAATGTAAATATAATAGCTAGTTTCTGAACCATTTCCTTAGGCTTTAATTCAGGAAATGGAGATTAGATGACCACATGCGAGGAATTCAATCTTAAATATATTTATATTTTTCGGATTTATCATAAGTATTGGTAACGGGAGTTTTATGTGTTTATGAATGAGTAAATAGTCAATATGTAGAGTTTTGAAATTCTTATAAAGGACCTGAAATTTTCGATCTAAAGATGAATTAAAGTCAAAGATTTGATCTTGAAAGATTATTTAGAGAAGCTGAAATTAAATCTATGAGATTGATCTTGAAAAAACATCTGGTAAATGAAAAGGGATCTTACACAAATTTAGACAAGGTGAAAATAAATATTTAAATGGAAATGAATTACTGGAAAAAAAAAATTGAAACCAACTAATGGATCTAAGATTTCTAGCCTTTAGTTGTAAACTATTGATCTATGATGCTTTATACCATTTAGGAATTTATTTGGATGATGTTGTTTTCTCGAATCCGTTAGGGGCTAGACCTAGTTTATTTGGACTCTGATCAATATAAAAAAAATAATGTTTGCAGGATAGAAACTTAATTAGTAGTGCACTAAGCATGGGTCTAGTGTGACTACTCTAATGCTTAATTCAAATGTTGTCATGATGAGCTCATAAATTGAATGTAAGTAATTAATTAAGTGCGACATTACCGTTCTTTTGGGAGGAAGGTGAATATTGTAGGCAATTGACTTAGTAGTTATAGACATCATGGGCAAGCAGACGATTGACATCCAGTAGAAGGTTTATCCTCTACTGGATGTTTGGTCCGACCAAGCTACATGCACCGAGTGACGAGCAAAGCAGGAGCGATCGATTGGAGGTCACGGTGTCTTGGAACGAGGCTGAGATGTGTACTATAGTGTTTGTTGTCAAAGTCTAGGCCTAATGGCACAACCCAATCTATTAATGTGTTGGGTTCAATTCGGGTGGCGCATGTTCTAATTGAAACCATCAACAAATCATTATCAATATTTTTAAACGAAATCCAAGTACACATTTACAAATGTTTGATGATAATGCATTTTAAATTTAGTAAATTAGTTTTTTTCAATTATATTTGACAAGTATATAAATATTATTGTTATTATTTAATTATGTTATGAAAGAACCCATTGAAATAGGATCCACACAAAGAAAAGCACTTATGATTCGTTGGTTATTAGGGCCATCCTAAAAACATTTGTGTTGAAATATGGCTTCCAAATTAATGGATGTTGTTGAAAGGAGTGGTAATGTTGTACGCAAAAAGGAAGAGACTCATATCCTGGTAGAGACAAATAAAGCTTTTACGTATTTTCATTAATACATGAGTAGAGGATCTATATAGATACATAGATTTGTGAGTTATTTTATGGAAATTTCAAAACTTATAAGCAAGTTTTTATAGAAGTGTGTGGAACTCGTATTGCATTTATGGTTTCTATAAAATGCTAGGGGTTGCATAAATTGTTTATTAGGCATGCTCTGGGTTTGTTTTGATACTTTAACCCTTATTTGTTAATGGCCAAAAATAAAAAAAATAAAAAAAAAACCTTAATTGTTGTGATGTTTCAGCTCATATTTTTGCCAATGGGTTCGTTTTTGCAAATATGTTGGAAATTATGAGTATACTAATGAATTCGTGTTTGATTTTGGTATAATATCAAGGTATGTTCCAACGATTTCAATTAATTTTGGTAATCAAGTAAAAAGAAATTGTGATTTATAATCTTGCTTTGATGATTGTTTGGTTATTGCCTCAATTTAATAAATCGCATGTGGGGTGGAATCATGTGTATGTGCATGTAGTATTTTGTGCTTGGTGTTTTTGCTTATCCTTTATTTTTCAAATATTGATCATGTCGGAATAAAAGAATCAAAAATAGGTATAATGAATAATACAACTAGAGGGTAACAAAATTGTAGCACGCACAACTTAGATTTAAGATCAATTATGGTATTGTTTATATAGCATTTTACCTTTTAGGTGTCAACAAGACTTGTTTATGACCTTATCATAAGGGTACTAGAAGATGGAGACATTACATCAACCTCGATATAGATATAAGGCTACCTAATATTCAACCAATATCAGTTTTGTACAAATCATTCACGAAACCAAATTGCACCAAATTTAGTCGGCTAAACTATAGGTGAATTACATGGCCAAGTCTCACCAATTATGTGCTATCATAAAATGATCTATATTCAATGCATTACTTCTATTCATATACTCGTCTCATTAGTTACAAATCAGCTTAACTTATCTTAAGAAAAATGCATGGAGGACCCTGAGTTGTATTAAATGATTATAACAGGCACCTCAATATTACACATTTACCAGGTTTTGCAGTGTATATTAACAGGCACCTCACAAGACCTGCTCTCCTAGATAGCGGTTTCAGTCTTCATTACTTGTATTTGAATATGATGGAAGGACTAGCCCCTTAACTTGTTCATAGGACAAAGTAAGTACCCAATTAAAAAGGAAAACAACATTCATAACTCACAACATTGGTAGAATGTATCACAGTAAAGTAGTTAATGATTAAGTACAAAATATAGGAATGCAAATAAGGAAGAGTATGGTGCCTTAGAATCATGATACTTCTTGTTGAGCCAAGATGTCTCGTAATTGTGAATTTTTACTTTATTTGATAAAGGCTATAACATGTACCTTCTTTTCCTTTTGAGATAATTCAAGTAGAGCAGATTTAGTTGTTTGACAAGAGATGCTTTTTTGCAATTTCAAAAATAAGAGCAAGAGGCTGAAGGGTGACCATAAGGGCATTGGCAGCTACCTCTTCCTTGAGTTCATACTCAATGGTGCCTCTCACCACACACGACTTCAAATCTTTCTTTGTCACCTCAAAACGAACTCTGTACATGGTGAACCCAAGCTCTAGATACCCTCCTTCCACCACCTCTACCTCTTTTACTAGGTTTTCATCGTCAATCTTGGTGAATTGCTCCGTATAATTGAATTCTGCCAACTTATATTGAGTTAGATAAGAACCAATCGTGCAAACAATGAAGATAATTAAAAGAGAGAAAAGAAGAACACAAATATGTTCCTTCAACATGGTTCTCTCAAGCGCCTTGAAAAACTCTACTTGTTAACCTGAGTTAATTCAATAAAGTTTGATATTTGAAGTGCAACATGTGTCATAAAGATTTATTACTATACCCATCTATGGAACGCATCAAAGACACAATAATTTGATATCCCAATAGTCTATAGTGGTATTCTTATGGGCACAATTATGTGTCACAATAGATTAGCATGGCCGAAATGAACCAACAAATTTATTTCAAAAGTTCGTAATTAAACTTAAATGAAAATTTTTAATTAGAGTCAATTCATGTTGTGTGTGAATCAATAACAAGTCAATTCGTCCAAATTGAAATGTGTGGTTCGCAATATCTACTAATCCAGCACTACTAATCTCAAATTTGAGTTTTTATATTAATCCTATTATTATAGATCCACGACTATTACGTAGGTCTATGCTACAAATTTGATTTGTTGATGATTGTGGAGATTGAGTTGATATTGTATTTTCATTTTGGAATAAGTGATTCTTTTATGTATTTTTTTTCTTATTGTTTCTCTTTTTTATGTGGTGTAATGCTATCTCTTTCATGGGATTTATTTCAATGCCAATTTGGTGTGTTTTGTTCTTTTAGGAGAAATTGTTGTATCCCTATGTGGGATATGTCGCCTCTAGAGGGATGTGACCATCTATCATAGGTTATCACACTCCAACTCTTCATCTATTATTTGTCTTGTATTGATCATTTTGATTGATATAATTTTCTTTTTGAATAAAATCATTCTTATTATAAAAAATATATATAATAAAATCGCAAGTAAATTTGTCTAATATAATATGTAATATTTCATTAATCATTAATTACGTGAAATTATATGATATTGTATATATTATACAATATATGAGATTCACTTGTTTAATATTACTTTCTTATGTCTAATAAATTATGTACATGCTAATATATATTTATATCCAATAAAAATAAAAGTAGGCAGATTTCACCTCTTCAATTTGCTGATTATATCTCTTAAGAGAGCTTCTGATTAGGTATACAGTTATCTTTCCAAACTAAATCAAGAGCCCGTTTAAAACAGTTGTTCTAATAGATAAATACACTGATTTCTGTTTACTATGAACTTTGGTTTATATAAATATTCAAAATCGAGTTGTATCGAGATATACGTACCCGGCGAGAAGGTCAATTTCAAACGAGTTCCAACTCCACCATCACCCTGCAAGAGCTCCATCTTCTGAACGAGGTGAGGGAGCTCCTCCTTGACCAACCAGGCAAGTTTGATGGAGCCAAAGAGCTCCCAAGCACGACTTGCTTCGACATCGATTCCTATCTCATGCGACATCTTGTGAAACATCTTGTTTTCCCCACAACTTGGTCGTTGTTTTCTATGTTGTAGATGGGCTAATTGACTCACTTCCTTGCTCTATCTATCCCACCTTCAAGTGAAATAATAATAATAGTGATAATAATATATAGCGAATGGAATGTGTGATTGGTGGGAAGTGTAGACAAAACGGGATGCGTTAGAATCTTTGCGTGAGATGATCACGGAAGATGCTTTCCCGATTGTCAGTTACCGCAGTAGGGGTTTTCACATAAAAAAAAAAAAAAAGGGAAACCGTTGTGTGAAAAGAGATTTGTACCCTAGATTACATGTTTTATTGAATAGTGGGTTAGTATCAATATTATTCTGACAAATGATGGTAATCGAAAATATATGTTTGTATGTGTATATATATATGTATATTTCTTATCTTAAATAAAGCTATTTATGTCCATAATCAATCAATTCACATGATGTGACATGATGGTACCATTAAAACCTCTCCCTTTTTGCGTCACAATGAATAGTTTCATCACAACCCAATTTGCTTAACTACTATGCAGAAGAAACAATAAAAGTCGATTATTGTCTGTCCATCTTTAATGTTTGTTCAAATAAAAAAACTGCAAGAGGAAAAAAAAAAAAATTACAGTCACTAAAATTTATAAGACATACATAAGGTAGGATGTATAAGTTTTTCAAAAGTGATTTAAGAGTATGAAGTAAGATTATCAAACTCGTAATTTTGTGTAGAATCATCAAAGCATTTGTAGAACCGAAGCGTAAAAATGTAAATTTTTACAACCTATAGAAAGTAGTTTTGAAAAACTATTGATATATTAAAAAAAGTTAAAGAAAAACTTGAAATTACATAATAGATGTAAAAAAAAAAATTGAAGAAATTATGTTTCATAATAACTCCCAATCATAGTATAATATACATAAGAAAAGAGTGAGTAGAGTTAAAATTAAGTTTTTTTTTTATTATTTTATTTCAAAAAAATTATGTTTTTAAGGAGAATTAAATTTTTTCTACTTATCATAAATTCTTAACTATATAAATGAGATAAATAAGTTTTATTATAAACTTTACAACTATAACTTGACTTAAATGAATTATATAAATGTAGAACAAGGGAGTAAGGGAGAAAGGCAAGGAAGATGTATCATCATAATAGGTGATGAGTTTGTAAAAACACGGTTGTATTTTTTATATTTAGCCTATTTGACTCAAATAGGAAAAATTCGTAAACTCGTTTAAAAATGTAAGTTTCTACTAAATTTATATGTAGATGCAATTAAAATCGTTGTTTACAAAAAAAAAAAAAAAATTCAATGCACGAGTCAACTCGTAAAAGCATCATAAAATCATAACTTGTAGAATCGTATGGGTAAAATCACGATTTTGACAACCATGGTACAATGTTTTGAAACAAAAATAAAAACTTAAGGACCTTCATTGCATCTATTACTATAATTTCACGTGTTAGCAAAGCTATCTAGGATATTCATAAAGAGACAAAAAAAATGATCCAATCTATAGGTGTTAGACATTGTGGGATTTATATTGTCTTAGATAAGGGTTTTAAGGGCCAATATCTTTAAAAAATGCGTCTCGATGATCTCTATTATGCTTATAGTATACGACTATATTTAATATATAATTGTCAATAAAGGCTTATCTATCATTCCCAATATGAAAACGAAATGCACGCACAATCCAAACATAACAAACTATATTATTAGACGACTTATATACGAGATATAAATTTCAAAAAAGTAAAATGCTAAAATCTTCGACATTCATTCTTGAATTATCAACCTCAAATTAAGCCAATCCTAAGATTTTAATCTTCAACCGAAACAAACAATATTAGTCAATGCATCAACTGGTTGACAGTTTGATGAACCATGAACCATCTGCAACAATCCAGATTCAACATTGTCTGTTCTAAATCGCATATTGACTTCGATATGTTTTGCTTGACCATAAAAGCAGGGGAGTTTAGTGATGATTCTAGCAAATTTACAATCAAAATAAGGAAGAGTAGGAGAAATATGCAAATAATGTAGAATGTGAGAAACTTTAAAGAAGCTATTTATTGGTAGGAGTAAGGCTTCTATACTCGGTAAAATAACCTAAATAGATAGGTATATAGATAAACCAAGGGAAAAAAATTTATTTGACACCCCAAACCCTTATAACCGCCTCTTCTAAAATAACACACGGTTTGTTTTCATTGGCAGTTTCCATACAATAGCCCAATAACGGCCCTTCGCTTCAAAAACTGCGGTCGTTATAGAATCTTGAAGTACTCTAAAAATAAATGGAATTGAGGAAGTAGATTTTTAAGACTTTCCTGATAATAAATATCAAGATAAGAGACATTTGTGTAAACAGACAAAATCGCACCCTAGATATCAAGGGAAGAGACAATTGTGCAAATAGACGAAATCGTTCCCAAATCTAGGAGACGAAATCGCGTCCTATACTCAGGGCACGATTATGCCTACAATTGATGGATAATTTAGTTGGAAGAGCATCCACAGAAACCTTGGCTAGCAAATTTACTAGAATACAACATGAGAATTTCAATTTAGAATGTTTTTGAAAGGAAAGAGCTTTGGAGTCATATTGATGGGTCTTCTACAGCACCTACAGATGCTAAAGAACTTAACCAGTGGGAGGCAAAGGATGGTAGAATAATTTCTTGGATTTTAGCATCCATTGAGGCTCCTACGGTAAATAATTCACGTTCATTTGGTATAGCAAAAGAGATGTGGGAGTATTTGAAGGTCATGGATTATCAAGATAACACGATAAGAAGACTTCAACTTGAGCTTGAAATTAGTAAGTACAATCGAGGTAACCTCTCTATCGAGTAATACTATTCTAGATTTTTTAATTTATGGAGTGAATATTCTAGTATAATTTATTCCAAAGTACCAAGAGAAGCATTAGGGATTCTTCAAGTTGTTCGTGGAGATAGTAGGCGTGACCAATTTTTAATAAAGTTAAGACTTGAATTTGAAGCAATAAGGGCTGGATTGTTAAATAGAAATCCAGCTCCTTCTTTAGATATATGTCTCGATGAATTGTTACATGAGTAGCAATGTATAGCTACCTAGACTTCAATAGATGGTTCTAAGGAAATATTTGAGGTTGTAAATGTTGCCTATGTTGCTCAAGTAAAGAATTGAGGAAAAGGATAGGTACAATGTCATTCTTGCAAGGAATTTAGGCATCTTGCTTGCAATTGTGGGAAGAAGTTTTGCAACTATTACAAACAGAATGGTCACATTATTAAGGAGTATCCCACATGTCTTGAGAATCGAAGAACTTGAGCTTTTCAAGCTACAGTTCAAGACTCCAATTCTACATCAACATCTACAACCATTGGTGCCCATTAGATTTCTCTTACTTCAGAAATGGTTCAATAGATGATTTTCTCAGCATTTGCAACCTTTGGATTTCAAGGTCAACGTAAAATTGTTTCTTTTCCTTAGATTGTTGATTTCGGAGCCTTTAATCATATAACTGGATCCCTTGCTTCATTACGTAATCTACGAAAGTATAGTGGTACATAAAGTATTCAAATTGCTAATGGTAGCTATCTTCCTACTACGACCATTAGAGATATTTGACCTTCTTTCCACCATGTATTTTTCTCTCCATGATTATCTACTAATTTGATTTCTATTCGTCAAATGGTTGATAATAATTGTAATGTTCATTTTTCTCACAATGGATGTCTTGTGCAGGATCAAGTGTTGGGTAAGGTGATAACAAAAGGACCTAAAGTGGGCATATTGTTTTCATCGCAATTTTCAATTCCTAGAACCTTATCTTTAGCTTCTATTATTGTTGAAAATAAAGCTAAAATGTGGCATAAACGATTGGGCCATCCAAATAATGTGATTTTATCTAACTTAATGAAGTGTGGTCTTCTTGGTAATAAAGACTTTTCTACTTTTGATTGTACTACTTGCAAGCTAGGAAAAAGTAAATTTTGCCCTTTCCAACTCATGGTGGTCATGCTAATACATGCTTTAAGATTATTCATAGTGATGTTTGAGGCATTACTTTTATCATCTCACATGTGCAATATAAAATATTTTGTGACATTTATTGATGATTATAGCCATTTCACATGGATATATTTTCTGCACACTAAGGTTGAGGTGTTTAATATATTCAAGAGATTTGTCACTTATATTGAGACTCAATTTTCCATTTGTATTAAGATTTTACAATCAAATAATGGTGGAGAATATACATCATATGAATTTCAAATCTTTTTATAATAGAAATGTATTAATCCTTAGAGATCATGTCCTTATACACCTTAATAGAATGGGACAGCTAAACGGAAAAATCGTCACTTGTTGGATATGGTTAGGACATTACTTTTGGAGTCTTTAGTACCATCTAAATTAAGGAAAAATCGCCAACCGACTTCCTTCTTAGCAATTGAACTTTGATTCTCCTTATTACAGTCTCCTTAGTTTGCACGCTGATTATCACACACTACATACCTTTGGATGTGTATGTTTTGTTCACTTACCTCCTCATGAGCATCTTAAGTGGATAGCTCAATCTGTGAAGTGTGCTTTTATGGGTAATAGTATTCTCATAAAGGTTTTTTATGTTATGATATTATTGCTAATCGTCTATGTATCTTTAGAAATGCGATCTTCTTTGAACATGAGTACTACTTTCAACAACATGTTTCTTCACCTGAAGGTATCACTTTGCCTATCTTTGATGATATCTCTCCATTAGTTCAGTGCTTCAAACCTGAGATTGTCTACTAAAGACGACAAGCATCATTACAAGAACTTCCTGACCTCGACCCCGACCTCGATTCAGAACCGACCTGCAGGATTCTTCGAAGATCTCTTCGTCACATTCATCCACCTAATCGGTATGGTTTCTCTGCCACTTTAACTAACACTACTGTACCTACATCATATTCTCAGGTAGCTAAACATCCACGCAGGGTGAAAGCTATGCAAGAAGAGCTTTAAGCTCTTTAAGAGAATCATACTTGGGATATAGTTCCATGTCCTACTAGTCTTAAACCCATCGGTTGTAAATGGGTTTATTATATGAAGCTACAATCTGATGGCTCACTTGAAAGATATAAGGTAAAATTGGTAGCTTTTGGTAATCGACAGGCGTACGGAATAGACTATGAGAAGGCCTTTGCACTTGTACCAAAGATGACGACAATCCGACTTGTTTTGGCCATTATTGCTTCTAAAGTTGGCCATTGACACAAACGGATGTTAAAAATTCCTTTTTGCATGGAGATTTTAAGGAAGAAATTTATATGACTCCATCATCAGGGTTCTTTCCCACACCTTCTATTGATGTTTGTAAGCTTAAAAAGTCGCTTTATGGTTTAGAACAAGCTCCTCTGGCTTGGTTTGCTAAGTTGTGCTCTATGCTTCTCAACTTCTCATTTGCCTAAAGTTAGTATGATTCCTCTTTATTTCTTTACAAGACTGGTAAAGGCCTTATTTTACTTTTGGTATACATTGATGATATTGTTATCACTAGGATGGACTCCGAATTGATTTCTTAGCTACAAATGCACCTTTATCATTCATTTCATATGAAGGATTTGGGCTCTTTACATTATTTTTTAGGCCTTGAGGTGCAATCCACCTCAGTTGGTATGTTTTTACATCAGCATAAATTCGTTAATGAATTAACTTCATTAGCTAGTCTTCAAGATTGTCGTACTGTTGATAGTCATTTGAAAGTGAATGTTAAATATTGTTGAGACGATGGTGATTATCTTTCTGATCCCTCTTTGTATAGACAGCTAGTGAGAAGTTCGAATTATCTAACCATTATTCGACCTAATATTTCCTTTGTTGTTCAATAAGTTAGTCAGTTTATGCAGGAACCTACCTATATCCATTTGGTTGCTATCCATCGAATTCTTTGCTATTTACAAGGCACTTCTACCTATGGCCTATTCTTCCTTACAAACTCTCCCATTCATTCGGTGGCATATAGCAATGCAGATTAGGTTAATTGTGCTAATACTTGACGTTCCATTATTGGTTAGTGTATGTTTCTTAGGAATTCTCACATTTCTTGGAAAATTAAGAAGCAAGATTGGGTATCGAAGTCTTCTACTGAATCAAAGTATTATGCTATGTCTTCTGCGTGTTTAGAAATTGTTTGGCTTCGAGGTCTCTTGGGAGAACTTGGGTTTCCCTAAATTAATCTTGCTCCTCTCCATGTGGATAATACTAGTGCTATTCAAATTGCTACTAATCCAATATTTCATGATTGTACCAAACATATTGAAGATGATTGTCACTCTATTTGTGAAGCATATGATGCCATATCTTCTCTCTTCCTCATATGACTACTGATGAACAAACTATTGACATCTTCACTAAGGCCCTTTCTCAAGATTGACACAACTTTCTTGTTGAAAAATTGATGCTTCATGATTATTCAACATCAATTTGAGGGGAGATATTAAGGCATCAAGAGACATTTGTGCAAATTGATGAAATCGTGGCCTAGGTATCAAGGGAAGAGACATTTATGCAAATAAATGAAATCGCACCCTAAACCTAGGAGACGAAATCGCATCCTAAATTTAGTGCATGATTGTGCCTGCGATTGATCAAAGCTCGATATCATATACTAAGTTGTGGGGTTGGTATACCTACGGTTAGACTTGTGATTGGATAAAAACATGGTGTCTTGACAGCTGCGATACTTTTGATGGGATCTTAAATTATTAAAGGCAAAGACTATGGTTATTGTTTACAAAGTTTATAAGATTTATTTTTTTATAATCATGTGTACTAACTGTGCATATATTCCGATTTAAAATAGGATTTGTAAGTATTATTATTACTAGATAGTGTAATAAATGTTGTATTAGGTAGAGGTTGGTGCAACAACCATTAGTAGCATCTTATCTATATAACTCTTCTTGTATGTTTGAGAAAAAAATTTGGGATTAAAAGTTGAACAATGTTGTATTGATTCTATCTTTTATTCAAAATTTATCAAGAAATTGGTTCAAAGTCTTGGTGTTCTTGATTTGCAAAGATGATTCAACCAATATCAAGTAAGTTTTCAAGATTTTATTATATAACTTTATATTTAATGTAATGTTTGTGTTTGTTTTGGGGTTGTGTTACATTTTGGGAGGCGTATAAATGATAAATTGTTATGGGCTAGACGTTTAGAATGAAAATAGCATGTTTTGTTTTTGTAATGCTAAAAAGCCTCGCCTGGGCAAACACAGTCTAGAACACAACCCATGTTCAAGCTTGTGTTATGTCATGTTATGCTTCCATCTCCAACATGACATGTGTTCAAGCTTGTGTTATATTGTGTTATACTTTTGTTTTGAACATGAGTTGAATACGACCAGTGTTAGAACTTGTGTTTCATTGTGTTGTGCTTCTATTTTGAACATTACCTGGAACATGACTTATGCTAAACTTCTCTTTTAAACATGACTTATAATATGACAATGTTCCAACTCATATTCAGCATAATTCTTCAAAGTAATATTTTACCTTCTTAAAAATACTTCAAACCTGTTCACCCACTTTATTCGAGATTCAGTGCTATTTTAAGACCTTGAAATTTAGCCATAATTAAGTTAATAGCCAAATGTTCATTTTGAATTAATGCTTTATATAGTGGTAGTAAGGGTGAGAATTGTAGAATTGTGAACTATAGGGTAAGTTTGACATTACCTTTGTATTGAGTGGCTAATAATAATTTTGATATGGTGTGATGGGGACACAAAATTGGGTCCTTCATAAAACTTTGGCCTATTTAATTCCATGTTAGAAAAGATCAACAAGACACGTGAGTTTGATTTTTTAATAGAACAAAAATCTAGAAAAAAAAAGTTTAAAAAATATATAGTAAATCATTAATAATGTGTAGATATCGAAACTTTGGTGTGAAAGTACATTTAATCGTTGAAAATTAAATCTTTGTCGACATTTTTTTTTTGAAGTTTTGTAGATTCAAGTTGTATGTGTAATTGTGCATAGACGAATAATTATTGGCATTAATTTGAATGTTTAGTCAAGATATTACATATATCGGACTACTTTGGATTATGGAAGCATAATTGTTAATTGCAGAACTAGTTATAGTTTTATGTGATTTTGCTCATTATTTCATGCTTACAAGTTGTGATCATAGGATACTTTTTCTTGTTGGTCATGTCTATTGTCAAATTTTGTTAATCTCAGTTGTTCAAAGTAACCTATGAAATATTATAAAAAAAAAAAAAGATTTTGGTTCTCACAATTATATTAAATGGTTAAAAATCGAAAAAAACGATTAACCGTCAATAATTGACTGGTTTCGAACAAAATATGAAAAAACTCATCATCATGATTTGATTCAAAAAGATGAGACCATTGATCGGTTAACCGAATATTAAACACCCTAAATTCATGTAGTATTCACACATAATATTATAATTGCCAGAAATGACCAAGTAGAGATTTCTTAGCTCGTTCACTTGACATGAATATTATTTATTCCCTTTTCGTTCTATATAAAACTATTATTATAATTTATAATAAATTGTTACTACTTGAATAATGAATAACAATTTATGTCTCTACACTCCTTTAAATTTTTATTTAATAATTAATTTTCTAACTTTGTCATAAATATTCTTGTTTTGAAAATATCACATATATAATAATACATTATAGATATTTTACTCTTTATATCAAATAAAAATTATAATAACTATTGCAGCTTTATTATATAATATGGAATTAAACTAAATGCCCCATTAAATGAGCCATCAAAGTGAAGGAGCAGGGAGCTGAAGTACGTAGACATCACCACGGGGCGGTTCCGAACTGTGAACCTCCCCGAACCTTCCTCAGCGGTTCCGTACCCAGGAACCGCCCCGTCGGGATGGTTACGAACTGCCGAAGGACTCACCAAAACCGGCGGGTTTTCGCGGTTCGTCCACGCGGAACTGGCGGTTCCACCGGTTCCGACCAGCCATAAAAAAAAAAACAACAGAAACGCACACACACAGAATGATTGTTTATTATTCGAGGAGTTGATTAATAGACTCCGTCAATGATATGAGAAATAGTTTATTATTAGACTTGACGTCCAATTTTCTGGTTCCATGCATGCATTTTTATACAAAAAAAAATGGCTCGTGTAGATCCCCATGAATATAATTTAAATTTTGTCTTTAGGGCTACACTACAATGACGATAAATCTCTTGTACTGATATGATGTTTTTTAATATTAAAAATAAAATGCAGCATTAGCTATACACTCTAGACAATTCTGACTTAATTTTGTTAAATAAACATAAAAATTCCAACAACGCGTATAGTAATGTATTTATAAAATGAGTTAAATAAAATATTAATAATTGATTTTAATAAAATAAATTTAAATATTGATATTTAAATGAATTTTATAAAATATTTATATTTAATTTGATTATTTTATGAAATATTAATTTTTTTAACCACTTAAAATGTTAATATGTTAATTTTTTTCTCAAACATTAATAATTATTTATGTAATTTACCCTTGGAATGCATTAGAGTTTTAGGTTTTAGATCTTTTACCGAGGTTCAAATTGAATTATTCGTATAGCTCAAAAGTCAGAGATGAAAAATTGAGTCGAGATTGAATTATAGATATAAATTTTGGGCACCTTTATGATGCTGACGATTTCAGTATAAATGTTATATATCACGCAGGCAGTTAAATTTAAAAAAAAAAATGCTTTTGCTTTTGCTATATGTTGTATATATGCGCAGATGTTATAGCTCATGAAAAATATACGAATTATGTATTCAGGTTGGACTATATCATATTATTGAGTTTACATGTCAATGAATATTTTTCTTTTTCCTATTACAGTTAACAATGTAAAAAACTAAAAAAAAAAAAACTTGGTTCACGATTCACATGGAACTGGAACCAGAACCATCAGAACCGGCGGTTCCGTGGAACCGCGAATCGCCCCGGCTCTGGCGGTTCCAGTTTCGCTTCTACAAAATGTGGAACCGTGAACCAACGGTTTCGGTTCGGGGTCCGGAATCGATCCGAACCGTGCCGATGTCTAGAAGTACGTTCATTAAATGCGGTTGCCTCTAAGTAAGGAAAAAATATTCATATTCTAACGAAGGTATGTCTAATATTTTTATGCTGACATTGGCAAAAAGGTGTAAACCAATAAATACTTCTCTGTGTACAACTCCGAAGGAAGGGATCTGGCTTGCCAAAATAGAAAAAAAAAAATGATGTATTAAAGGATATAATAATGTTGATTGGGGATGCAACGCAATTGATTGTAAGTCAATATATAGATATTGTATAAAATTATGAAGCTGTCTAATCACAAGAAGGAGTAAAAAGCAAACAGTTGTGGTGAGAAGCAGTGCGAGAAGGCTTTTTTTTTTTTTACTCTTTTTTTTTTCCGCCACACGTGTGAAGGTTGAATTACTTGACTTTTTTAAGTCATTTGGTGAGACTTTCCAAAGACTTTCTTACCACCCCATGACTATTTACAAATGTTTACAGTGATAATAAGTCAATTTTCAATATCATTAAGAATCCTGTTTAACATTATTGAAGGTTGTTTGTTGAAATTGATGAAAATTTTATTAAATTTGAAAGTGACGAAGGTAGGATTTAGTTGATGTATGTTCCAAGTATTTTACTTGGTTGGTATTGCCTAGAGTTAAGTGCTCTCTTTTGCACCAAATTAGTCGGGACTTGAGAGTTTAATATTATTCTTACTTTATAGTTCTTTAAGTAACACGAGCTCCTCATGGAAGACCCAATTTCCCCAATAACTCCCTTTTCAATTTAGATTCGAAGCATCCGAGAATCTTCCTTAATTTTCAGTCTCATAAATGATGTACGTGATCACGATTTTAACAAATCAGTAATTATTGTTGCAACCAATTAGGGATGAGTACAAAATCATATGGCTAGAGAGGCCAAATTTACTTAATTATAAATATACGATAATAATCAAGCTTTTTTCCGAGCGAGAGAAAGTCGGAACTCCTTTCGACAACTGTTTAAGTCCGTCCCTGCAGTCAACTATATTTAAACCATTTATAAATACATCTTTCATGTGCAAATTTTACATAAATTAATAATATTTGCTCAATTCTATTTCTCCATAACATAAGCAATAAATAAATAGGTAAAAGATTAAACAAGCACGATTCATCTTTCGTGCCATGAGGCATAGCCGCAACACTTAAGACATAACCGCCAATAGAAATACATCTCATGTCTCCAAGTTGCCACCATGATTACGAATGCTTACGTTGATGAAGAAAGATGAATCCAAGGCAATAAAGTATTGTTTTTATTACAACATGGACTGTCTTTTTAAAGACATATCAAGTGGAGCAAACTTAATGGGTTTGGACATTTCTATTTTTATTAATTAAATTTTTAAATTAAACCCTATCTTCTTCCGGATAATCCCAACTATTAATTCCATGTAACATAATTGATAAAAATTGAAAAAATAAAAAGTAGTAAAATCTATTCCAAATTTAGATGTTTGACAAGAGATGCTTCTTTGCAGTTTCTAAAATTATAGCAGTACGCTCGAGGGTGACCATGGAGGCATTGGCAGCTGCCTCTTCCTTGAGTTCATACTCAGCTGTGACCCTCACCACACACGATTTTGAATCTCTTTCCATCACCTCTAATCGAACTCTATACATGGTAAATCCAAGCTCCAGATACCCGCCTTCTACCATCTCTGCCTCTTTCACTCGATTTTTGTGGTCGATCTTGGTGAATTGCTCCGTAAAGCTAAATTCTACCAATTTATGTATATTAAAATGAGGCATGTTTATACCTAAAAGAAAAAAAAGAGAAGCACTAGCTATATACACAATGAGGTTAGGTTTGACACTGTAATAGAATCAGTTTGGTTAAATAAGATATGAAGAATTTCAAATCAAACCCAGTAACTAACTAATAAAATAAAAATTTTCAATTGGATATCGAATCTGATATCAATTGAATTCACAAATAAAATGGATGGATATTATAGTAGTAATGCAATAAATATGTTATTACAATATACACCTATGGTAACTTTATTTGGTATTGACTATTGATGTACATATTTAACATAATTACATGTGATATAAATATGTAATATTATTTGTGTTTTGTATATAATTCTTTTAATAACTTCTGACTTTCATCTTTCAAGAGCTTCAAACGAGTTAGGGTTATTTCTCCGCTAAAACTTCTTAACCATCGCTAAATTAAGAACCCTTTTGGATAGTTTGATATGGTTTTACGCACCTGATGTGTAGGTCAGCTTCAAACGAGTTCCAACTCCTCCATCACCTTGCAAGAGCTCCACTTTCTGAACCAGGTGAGGGAGCTCCTCCTTGACCAACCATGCCAGTTTAGTGGAGCTAAAGAGCTCCCAAGCACGACTTGCTTCAATCCATATCTATCTCAAGCGACATCTTCTGGATCATCTTTTTTTTTTTTTTTTTTTCCTACGATTTGATTGTCGTTTCATACGTTGTGGATGGGCTACTAGTTGACTTGATCTCTTCCTTATCCATCCTCCTTCGAGTGCTATATATAACAATATATAGAGAATGAAATAACAAATAAGCATCTTTTTATCGTTTCTAGGAAGGAATAAAATAGTGGCAGGTTAGTGCTATTTCATCCATGTTCCAATAAATAAGTATTTAACAAGTGTAAAAATAATTTTTTTAAAATAATGTAAACAATAATTATTAATTCAAACACATATCAAATACTCATTGATTGATATTAAAATGAGTTAGTATCACAGGAATATCAAATATGTTTCCGTCGGTGGGAGTGTGTACGACTAGTTTTTCAGCCAGAATAAAATTAGTTGAGGTTTTCAATCTTTATATAAAATTGATCGACAAAATACTTTCAAATTGCTCTTGGGACCACATTTCTAGCCACGTTTTTTTTAATAATGGGTCCGACTTTGTCTTACTAAGCGAGGCCCCATACAACAATAGCAACAACAATAATAAAGGAAGAAGGTAAAGAAAAAAAGAAAAAAGAAATTGCTGCAAATGAAACTCATTTCTATGTGTCAAGGTAAAGAAAATTTTACTGTCTTCCAAGAGTTACAATAAGATAGTTCTCGTTATATCATTGAATGGTTCATATTTTTTTTAACCGTATTCAAAATCTTTAAATTTTTAGATTAATTCTTTTTATAATTAATTTAATTTTAATGTTAGCAGCAATATGATCCTATCAAATTAATTGCTAAAATTTGAGTGAATCAACAGTTATTAGTAGTCTTATATTTTAATGGTATAAAAAAAGACGTAGAACTTGCATCAAATCCACACCAGTATAATTCATCCTCTGAAAAATCAAGGCTGAAAAAAAATACTTGTCTAAGCACAGTAATTGTTTTACATGATAATAAATTCTACTTTCATCTTTAACATGTTTTAGCAAAAACGAAACTGTAAAAAAAAAAAATATAATCATATTGATTTATAAGGTATATGTATCTATATATATAAGTTTAGATCGTGATTTAAGAGTGTATATGGTATCTATAAAAAGGAAAAAGAAGATGAAAGACAATTTACGGACTATCGTTATGTTACCTTAGATAATTTAAGGCGCCACTGAAGCTTGGGCCGAAAAACAAAAGGTGCCACTGAAGCAATTAGGGAAATTTAGAAAAAGAAAATAAATAAAAAAGATCTGGTTTATGAGTCTTATACATTAGGATTTACATTTTTTGAATATGTGTTTAAAGATTTTTTTTTTTTTTTTTAAATATGCATGTTAAAGGTCCTTCTTATACTTATAATATACTACTAAAAACTTCTCCAAACTCATCATGGGATTGTATGATCATTGATACATAATTAAGTTAATTATAAAAGAAGTAGTGTTAAAAAATATTATGGACTTCAATCAATATTGTAATAGATCTAAACTATTGAAAAGTATGATAAAACCGATCATGTTGCAACCGTATAGAACTGTAGAATTTCCCCTACTTTTAATACAACTCCCCATATATAATATTAGCCATTATATGGCTTAATATCTATCGTTATTTGCAACACGAAAAAGAAACAAATCACAACCTAAAGCACATAACAAACTTCATTGTTATGACCTTTATACAAGAATAATTTTGAAAAATTAATCTCAAATTTAATGAATTCTAATTTTCCATCCTAAACTTAAAAATTAAAATACATAAATTGAGATATATATGTATGATAATAAATAACCATTACGATCTAAAAAGGTATTCATTTTGTAAGATAATAGGGTAACTCGTGCAAAACATCGACTCAAAATCAAGATACACGATATTTATAGGACTTTTTAATTTCTCCTAATTGCTTGTCCTCTGGATTTTACTACAGTGCTCGAAGTGGCTCAAATGATACCATGTCGGCCTAACCTGAACCGGTCAATCAAAAACAGCATATAGTGACTAACTCATTTTCATTTGTTTCTTGTCGTTCGTAACCATAATTGTTTTCCCTAATTGATTTAATTTCGTTTATTCCATTTATTTAGCCTTTATTTTTGAGATGATAGATCTTTGGATTTTAGTTTTTTTTTTTTTTCGAAGTTGATAAGTAGATTGCAAGAAGAAGTACAGAATTTGAGTTCGCATGTGGATTAATGCCAAGAAAGTCACAAATGAAACAAAACCTAAATGTAAGGGAGCAGTGCAATGGATATATATATATATATATATATATATGAGGCACTAAATCAACCGTGGAAACAACGGTTGAAGAAATTCTTTAAGAAATGAATCATGAATTTGTGTTGGAGGATGATGGGAAAAGGAAAACAAAAGACAAAGGAAAAAAATCCAAAAACCAGAATTTTTTTTTTTCATCATGTCATGAAGACACAATTTTATTTTATACTGAAATTTTGGTGCTGAGACACCATCTCAACCTGATATTACTTTCAGCATTTGCCACATTTGTAAATGTTCCCAATTACATACTTAGAATTGCACTTGAATACATACAAAAACAAGTTGGAAAACATATAAACATCTATTATGAATGGTTACATAAGCCACTTATTATAGACTTCACTGCATAACAACTTCAAACTCCACAACATATTTGAGTTATCCCAATCCCACAACACACAAATAAACACCAATCTCCACAAATATACAATATCAACCATATATCGAAACACAATAGCATGAACTAAATCAAATTGCATTTTGATTATTCACTAACAGTGATTAATGTGTACAAATACAAAAAAGAAGTAAAAATCTATACAAATGAATATATAAACTGATTTGTATAAAAGACAAACTATTGGTGTCATCTGATGCTCTTTCTCCGAGTGAAGAACTGCACTCCTTGACTTGGTTGTGGTTGTGACTATGGCTTTGATTGTAGTTGTGGGTGAGTATCTAGCTATGTGAACTATGTGTCACTCCAACCTTCACCAAGGTCGTAGTGGCGCATTGACAAGGGATTTGGCCCAACCAGAGTAAGACCATCATCCATATTAGTGGTAGGAGCTGTTATTTACCTCTTGTATGAAGCTAGTGGATTTGCACGAGTGTACTAGAGCTTTTACCCAAAGGCATCTTAAATGAAGCAAAAATGGCGCTAAAGGTTTTGCCTCTTCAAACTTAACTAGTGCAAACGAAAAAAACTAATGAAAGGGTGAGGGTTCATCTGTAATATTTATTGCGGCACACTTATGACCTCGACTCCTACCTTGGCTCTCTTAAAATTAAATCAATGCACAACTTTAGTACCAGATTAAAGACTTGACAGCAAATGTGTCCCAATGTTATGCCAACATATGGGTCGGTTGCATTATTGCATCAAAGTTCATGCCCCACTTACAAATTAGAGCATGTATCTTGCTCGAAGCTATCAACCTTCAACGCAACAAGGCTATATGTGGGAAGTAGCCTCATGCGCAAACCTGCAAGAGTACCGACAGGCTCCCAACCTGTGAAGCATCAACATTGGCAGCTAAATATAATTGACGATATTACCAAAATAAGTTTAATAACGATTTTTATCCCATATTATGATAACTAAATCCATTAGATGTAATAGTAGCTTGGTTTTAATTTAATAGACCCCAATTGATTAATAAACCACATACTTATTTTATAGTCCTATAAGTATACCTATTAATTATAATTTAAATTCTTACATCATATTATTTAATTACTCAACTTAAAATTTTTATTTTAATAGGAGAATATATTAAATATGTTCAATTCATAATTATTTTAACAAATTCATATTTAATTCAATTTTTGTTTTTCAATATATTATCACATTATTATCTGAATTCAATTTGCAATTTGTTTCACCAATTTAACCTAATTATAATGTTAGTTTAACCAATCAAATCATCAATTACAAGTTCAACAATACTCATAAGTATATACTACCCAATCCGAATATATACATATCCATATATACATTTAAATTTCACTAAATCATATAATGAGAATCCAAAAGTATATATATGCACACACATATATATACATATGCCTAATTTATGATATATATTCATCATCACTTAACTTCAATTTTTCACATCAAAATACTATCCAAACATGCATGAACACTTCCTACACATTAAACTTTAAATTTTATGAATCACTAATTCAAGCAAAATAGACATAGAAATAATTATAAATTTGTAATTATTTTGTGTAAATAATAATTTATCAATTTCAACAAAATTTAGGTACTATAATATGCATAAATTTGGCCTATGATCATATGGTATACAAATTTATATTTATTACATAGTTTTCACATAAATCAACAATTTAAATCAAAATAACACATATATGTATATTTATGAAATTCGACACTTTTAATACTTTGTAAAATCAATATAAAATCATTTTTTAATTCTAGATCTAAGATGATAGCATGATTCATGTAAAATTTATCAAATTAACTCAAAATATACATGTATATTAGTGAAATTTTAAAATAAAATTCTAAAAGTTCATCAAATCAAAACAAAATTTATAAATTCTAGCATACACCAGTATAAAAAATTCAATCAAAAGTTTAACATCAAATCAATTAAAACAATTTACTAGCATGTAAAGAAATTTGCAATCTAAGCTCTAACTTTATTTCAATACCCAATCTAAGCTCTAACTTTATTTTAATTTGCTAGATGAAATATGAAGTAAAGTGGGGATTCAAGTTGAAGCTTCTAACCCTTAACCCCAACTTGAATCCCCACTTTACTTCATTTCATCTAGCAAATTAAAATAAAGTTAGAGCTTAGATTGGGTATTGAAATAAGAATTAAAATAGGTATAAGTGCTAGGAAATACTATACCTAGTTGATACTTGAATTGAAGTTAACTTTTGATGAGTTTTTTTTTTTTTTTTAGTTCAAAAGGAGTTTATATATATATATAATCTATATATCTATATGTATGTGTTTTGTGCTAGAAGTTGGCACATGGAATGAGTATATGAGGGTTGATTTTTGGTGAAAAGAAGATAAGGAGGAGAGAAAATCTTTGGTGTGATATGAGAAGATCCTAGATGATGTAATGTGTATAGGTGAGAGAAAAGATTTGTTGAGATTTGTGTTGGTTCTATAATATCTAATGTATAAGATTTTGAGAGATTTTTTGATGACTTTGGAAGATTTTGTGATAGTTTGTGATGACTCTAGGATACATTTGGTATGTGTGTTAATTAGGGAAATTTAATATCAAGTGACATGGATTGATGGGTTGGCATGTGAGTTTATTAAGAAAAATAATATTTGGCTTGAGTTTTGGGAATTTGCAAGTTATATTTTAATTTAGGAAATTTGTAATTAAGAATCAATTTGTTTTGGAAATCAAGGATATATGGATAATTTTGGATAAGGATTAAAATTGGTTTAATCTACTTTCCAATTAAAATCAATTATTATTACTTAATTCAATTAATTAAATTATTTAATTCATTTATCTAGTCAAATTTTAGATTAAGTCTCAAGTCAAATTTATTCCTAGTTATTTTCGGAAAGTAAAGAATATGGAGTATAAGCAAATTAGGTAGATAATTGGATTTGTTAGAAGTGATGACATTTACTTAATTACTTCGATATTTTGTATGTATACTGTATCATTTATTATAACAATACCATCATCTTTACTGGTTTAATTCAATTTATTCTTTTAGTTTATCTAAACTAAATTATAATTTATAATTTAACATTAAATTAATTAGCTCAATTATTTAACTTGTAATTAACTGCTCAAATATAGTTTAAGGTTCGAATTTATCCATATTTTCAAGTCAATTAATATTGTTTTCTTAATTCGATTCGTTGAAAATCTAGGCATTTCAGTTTTTTCATAAATACACCATAAACACACTTCATTTGCCACCATTTTTTTGGAACATATATATATATATATATACGGTATGCAAATATTAATTAAATTCTATCACCCATAATACACATTATATATATATATATATAAGTTTTATAAATATTTACATGCAAGATATAATATACGTGATGTGTGATACTCATTAATCGCTTCCTATTATTTTTATTTTTATTTTTTTTAGTTTTTGGAATAGACTTTCAAGCCCCTTCGTTTATAAGTATATTTCTTAGTTTATAAGTAATTTCTCGACTGCATGTTGGGGATGAACATGGGCTATCTTGAATATTATTTTAATTCTTCATCGCCACTACGCTATAATCTCGTCCATTTTTTTCCCTTTCTTTGTAATTTTTCATTTTAGAAATATAGTACCTTAGAATTTGCGCAAGTTTTTTAATTTAAGGAACGGAACCTACTTGGTAAACTAGCAGGATTTTTATTTATATAAGGATTTAGACACGGAATTCTTAAAACAAGGATTATCGTTTTTTTTTTTCATGCGTTAATGTTATGGATGTTTTACTTTCTGTTCAACTATCAGTCTCGTAGTCAAAGAATTATGTCATTTTTTTTTTCTAATTTCCATTGAAATTGTCTTGAATTTATTTATTTTTATTTTAATTTAAAGTTATTGCTCAACGTATTTATTCTAATGGAGAAAGTGCAATTAGAAATAGTAGGATCTCCCCTGAAGGATCTTGTGTGTTGAGTTGTTGAATAACATGTAATTAACGGTTTTTTTAATTTTTTTTTTCAACTTGCATAAAATAAAATTCTTAAAACCAACAACCGAGACGTTAATAAAATATGATCTCTACATTACGGACCTTTGAAATCATTTTTATGATTCACGTGTTAATTATTCGCTTATTTAGTTAGTCAGTTTGATGGGCTGAACATGAAGCAAACTGCCTGTGTGGTCCTATCCCACCAATGACGCTAAATATATAATTACGTGGGACAGATTATGTAACTAATAAACAATATATAATTCGTAAAACTTATATTTATTGAATAAATATTAGTCTATTATAGTGCACAAAATGCGACTTAATAATGTCGGCCACATGGTGTTAAGATTCATGTTTTTAGTATTAAACTAAAAACTTTGACTTGTTATTAGTGCTTCATGTTACTTTCTATGATTAGAAAATCGGTTCTTTAAATATTTGGCAAAAGACCAAAAACAGCTCTTCTTTGAAAAGCAAGGCTCTCCGTTATCCCCTTTATTTTTGTTAAAATCTTCATTTAGCTCAAAGGAAGCCTAAAGTAGAGCATTTCTTACTTTGCAATTTAAATTACTACTTTATGCTTTTCTACTATAGAAACAAAAGTATAGGAGAATGGGATTTCTCTTTGGAAAAATTATATGCGAAGGTATTAATGTTTGAAGTTAAAGTCGTTTAAGAGATCAACATTTATAGAGATTAAAAAAAAAAAGAATAAACGTTGGGTCAAATAAGACATGGTCACACTACAACAATTTCGAATTTTTGGGACGGTTATTATCTGATGTGGCGGTCCAACTATTAGGAACAGGTAGGATGTGCGCTTCATAGGTGGAGGGTCGTGATAGATTTAAGGGGCGGCAATAGCCACCCTAAGAGAAAGACACCCTAATATATAGCTTTTGAGGCGGCCATAATCGCCTCACAAAAAAGCTATCTTATATTATTATGTAACACACTTATGGCAGATGCAACCGCCACAAAAGCTCATTACAACATGTAAAATCAAATAATTCGCAAAACTTTTTGTAGTGGCTAAAATGCCCTAATAGGCTATCTCTTCAACAATTACCATCAAATAAATTCTCTTAAGATAAATGTGCACCCATGTAAAGTAAGCACTGTTCCTTTTGTTCTTTTCATTTAATGTGATGAAAAACAAAAAAGATAACCGAAACATAATTGATACCCAAAAATTAATTGCATACATATCAAATCAATGGATGCCTAATAAATTGCATACATATCAAATTAATGGATACCTAATAAACCATCACAGATCAATTAAAATTATGCTCAGCTACCATTCAATAAATACAAACTCTTCATTACAAAATACTTCAAATTTTTCTCCAAATAAAAGGTTCTTAACATATTTTTTCTTTGCTTAGACAACATGAAAATGAGTATAAAACTTCAATCTTCTTTCAAGTCCTTGAGCTTCTTCAAGAAACCTACACTAATCTCACCTACAAATAAAGCAAATTTATTGATAAACAATTTTATGTTGCTTTCTCACATGGAAAAGTAAAATAATCTAAAAAGTGTGTAAAATATAAATAGCTTTAATTGAAAAAAAAAAAAAAGCTTGTAATTATTTGGATAGCACTGCTAGTAATGGTTTGATCAAAAAATAAATAAAAAATTGAAACTCCAAAGACACTCATCATTAGGGCTGGGCAAAAAAACCGACCGAACCGTGAACCGAACCGGACCGAGAACGAACCGAACCGAAATTTCGGTTCTTTTTTGAAACGGTTCGGTTCGCGGTTCGGTTCATTGAAGATAAACGTTCGCGGTTCGGTTCGGGACCATGAACCGAACCGTACGGTTCGAACCGAACCGAACCGTTTTATATATTAAAAAATTAAATATATTATTTTACTCTTAATTTTTTTATTAATGGTACATATCTATGTCACAAATTTTAAAAACAATTAATTTTTTAAAATAAATTAATTGTTTTTTAAATTTTTTACTTAGATATGTGTTAGTCATTAGAATAAAATTAGATTTTTCATAATATGTTTCAATTGTTATGTTATCTATAAGTAAGATAGATTTTAGAATTTAAACTCTAGTATTTTAACTTAAAAAAATTAATTGTTGTAAAATTTTTACCTAGATATGGTTATTCATTAGAATAAAATTAGATTTTTTATAATATGTTTTAATTGTTATGTTATCGATAAGTAAGATAGATTTTAGAATTTAACCTCTAGTATTCTAACTTTTGCATATTTCTTTTCCATTTGTCTTACTAATTAATCTAGTTCTATTATTTAGTTACTTATTGATTTATATAATTGGTAATATGTTAGTTAGAAGCATACAACGAATTACATTTTATGTCTTCTATTGAGATAAAGTCTAGTATATCATTATAGTTCAAGATAATTCAAAAAAATGAGACTAGTCATAGTTATAATTTTATAATGGATGAAATCTTTTCCTTCCTATAAGTTTTACATGTTTATTTGATAATGATTAATTTTAAATATTATTGTTTATATTTGCATTAGTGATAAGAAATATGTAATTGAACTTTTTCGATAGAATATATTTTTATTTTATGAAAAAACGGTTCGAACCGCAAACCGAACCGTACTGAACCGTTTTTTTTTCGGTTCGAAAAAATTACGAACCGAACCGTATGGTTAGGTTCGAATTTAAAAGAAAAACCGAACCGTTAATTATGGTGCGGTTCGGTTCGGGATAAAAACCGAACCGAACCGTACCGTGCACACCCCTACTCATCATGTGCACTTTATGTCAATGCATTAAGCATGTGTCATTTATTATAATAATAACATTGGACAATTAACACAATTTAGCTGTCTATTAGACCATGATTTAGAGGTTGTGTACGAAAAACCAATTATGTATGCTTAAGTGCCAAAACCATCTATAATAAATAAAATTGAAATAATTTTGGTCATAAAATATCTATAAAATCAATCCAATCAAACATAATCCTAGTAATGTAGACTACAATCATATAGTGTTTAGTTAGCCAAATGATTAGGTTGCTTGGACATATGCATCAAATGCTAGAAGACAAAGATTAGTGGATCACGAGTAAAAAACAAGGCAATAGGATTCCTTGCTAGTATATATCATGATAAATGTTTAAAAAAAAAATTAGAGATAGAACGGTGGAATTTCATTTAAGACATGTATCAAAAGATTTAATCTTCACAAAGTGAATAACATGCTTAGACCTCAACAAAACATAGGGTTGAAGAACTCAATAATACTAAATGAGAACAAAACAATTTGCCACCTTTTATAGAACTTGTACAAGCATCAATTCTTGGCAAGCTAAACAACAACTCAATGTAAAGGATGCAAAAAATTTAGAAACCTTAACACAAGTTGAGATAGAACATACTTCGATTGCAGAAATCAAAGAAGCATTATAGAGCGTTGTTTAACCATCATCAACAAATACATTCCCGCACAATATAAAACTAGAATAAAGAAATGATCTAACCAAATATTGGGCCAATATAATACATATTCTAAACCTTAGATGAAATGTTATATGAGATAAATTTTATATGATGTAAATAAGTCCTAATGCACTTAACTATATTTCATTAATTCCTACTCATGTGACGAGTTCTAGCTTTCCCACCCCGATGGAAGCAGCCATATCGATTTATGTCAACTCAATTTTCATCTCTTTATCTTCAAAATTCTCACTCGTTTTAATTAAAAATGAAAAATAACATAAAGAACTTGAACTCCATAAAGCATAATGTGACTGATGTTGTGCAGCCAACCATGAATTTAAGGAATGTCAATTTCTTGATTTCATATTTTAAACCTAATGAAATGTAGTGAGACTAGATTTTGCCATCTACACATCATCATGAGGATCTTTGATCCTTCCTTCTACATATCATGAACAATTGTCTCATGAAAAGCTTTCACACATTATTGTGCAATATTATTACTTAGTATATATGCTCATTGCAAAGCAAGAAGTAAAGAAAATTAAGGATGGGCTTTTATAGATAACCTTGTTAATGGCTTGCAACATTTTTCCTTGGTAAAAGAAACTTGAGAATGGTTTTACTTTCATGTCGACTATTACTATATTTAATAACAAAATATGTTGAAAGTAAGAAATCAAATCAAGAAATTAATCTTAAGTATATTAGACCAAAACCTAGGATATATCAAGTTTAATTTTCAGCAAGACTTCCTAATCATTGAAAAGATTCCCAATAGCACTAATGCATAGACAACACAATATAAGCAGAATAAATATTATATAATGCCATGAGAAGTTAAAACATTTAGATACCTTGTAAACACTTAAAAATTTTGGTTGTCAACTTGATTTAAATCCTAAATTTAAGTCTTAAATTTAAATTGGTACATTCCAAACCGTAAATAATAATACCAATGCCCAATAAAAAAATATAAAAATAATATTTTTTTGTCCTATACAATATTTCAAGATATAAAATAATAAATCAACCTTACAAAATAATTAAACAAATCCCATTACTATTAAATGAGTAATAGAAGAATTCACGATATGTCTAAAGAGCCTAAATCCCAAGAATAGAACTTATCGACTGACATTTTACTCGAGAAGACATCGTAGTAATCAAATTTATCTTATATACACTTTATATCACCCATGAGATTTAGCAAAGCATCATGTGCACTTGAAGTTACTAAAGGAAAAAATAAGAGGCATCAAAAGTTGCACCAAGCTTCAACAAAATCTATCATCTAACTAATATAATATAAACTTAATTAAACTAGTCACATTTTAAATGTGTTAAACCCTCTCCTAAGTTTTTCCTTAGACAATGCAATTGTGCAACAATAATCTCAAAGGATTTATATTACCTACATAGCACAAGCAATATCCCTTACCTTCATTTTGTCCTTGACATTTTTACCAAAAGATAGGCTGCAGATTGTAGTATAGCTAATAAAAATTATACCATAGCTTCACCATTTGCTAATAGTGCTAACCTCTTCTCTTTAAGAAATACATAGCAAAGTTATATAATTAGTCTAATGGAAGAAAAGAAGTGCTTATATGGAATAATAATAAATAAATAAGAAATGTTATTATTTTTTTTAAATTTAAAGATGAAGCTCAAAACTTTGTGCTGCAAAATGACATGTAGATAACTTAATACTAGAAAGGTTCAAAATCTACCTACCCTAAAATCGCATAACTCTACAGAAAACAATAATAAGCTTATAATTGAAATGTCATGACTAACAATAGAAATGGCATTGAAATGTAAGCTAGCGATTCTATCATGGGATAGAAACAATGTTAAACACTAACAAGATCTAAATGATATGTTATATCTTCATATTCATATATAATCTAAATGCAACATAAAATTAATACCATTGTAAATAAAATCAACTAAATTGCAATGTTCACCAAAAAAAAAAAAAAAAACTACTAAATGGCAATGATTAATTCCATTATATTATTCTATGGCTCCATTTCAAACCAAAATATGAAGAACACAAGTCTCCTCCACTAACAACAAAATGTCAAACCTAAAAGTCGAGCAAAAATTACATTGTCAGGATGGGTGTTGCTTCTATTGATTATTGAAAATGTAAGATGATGGACATATACATGGGAAAATTAATGCCACACACCGCTTCACTTATCCTACATTAAAACATCAATACAAAGATCTCCTAAACCTATATGAGCAATTTTGCAAAAATCTCCTTATAAGCACAAAAGTTCATTACCGAATACTGAAATCCAAAGCTAACCCACACACTCAAACATCAAAGTTCAAATTCTTTATGAAAACCAACAATGAAAAATCAATATAAACAACCCAACCAAAAGGATTGGAAGTAACGACATGCATCTGCATACCAACAAATAACAAGACTTTATTCATAATGAGAAGACTTTATTTAAGTCACAAGAAAGGGTTTTATACATGGAAAAATTATATAATTGGTCCCAAGATTAACTCAATTTCTCAACTAATATATTTAAGAGGTAAAAAAATCAGAATATAAGCTCATTTGCATATTTATTTTAACTTTCCTTAAAGAAACCATATACTTATAACTATCTTATTTCCATCTATTTAAAAGAAAAAAAAATGATTCTTATCTTCAACAACTTTTTATTAAGTTCCTTTTTCCTTGCCAACTAAACATAATAAATTTTTAAGCTTTTGTGTAGATAATATATAATGTAGTCATTCATCCCTCAAAATAGTATGATACTTGATAAGGAAAGGGTATAGTATTCAAGTATCGAAAAATTCCTAAAAATCATCCATAACACACTATTAAATCGAGAAAAAAATTAAATTTGGCTAAAATCCATAAACCTAGATCTAATAATATAAAAAGGAAGAAAGAAGTACCAAAGATTATTAATTAAGAAGTAGGAATACTTTGGATGGCCATTACTGGTGCGCTTATTTGTGAGCTACTTTGGATGAACATTCAGCTACTAAGCGAAAATGCTGCTGTGAGCCATATAAATGCCATTACTATCTTTGATTGAAATCAACTTTAATAATTATGCATTGACAATACAAATAAGACAACTTTCAAGTAAAGAGAGGGATTTTTAAGAGATACATGTCATAGATAGTAGTGAAGAGAGAGAAGGTGGACAAAGTGTATGGTAGAGTCCTTATCTGTCATAGCTTTCTTGGGCTTTCTAGTCATCCTCTTTCCTCTTTCCATTGATTTCATGCCAAGTAATGATATCACTCTTAATCTACAAATCTTCGAGAAATATTCCATTTTTAAAGTTTGATTCAAAAATGGATTGTGTTTTTATTGATTTGGGATTATAATCCAGCAACAGAATTGGTAAAGAGAGAGGATTAATAGAATGATGATTGAAATGTGTGTGAAAGACAGTGAATGGAGATCTTGGCCGAGAGAGTGATAAACAGAGAGAAGTGGACATTAGAGGTTTTTTTCCCCTTGGCCGAAACATTGGACTTTTGGAATGTTGATAAGAGATAAGTCTTGGGATGAAGAGTGGGTATATTAAAGGGACATGTTTATTCATGTTAGGGTTTTCAAGGGAAAAAAGGGCTATTTTTTTATAAATAAAAATGTTTCCTTTGTACTCCCGCCATTTTTTTTATGTGAAAGTGGCATCTTGATAGATGGCCCACCCCTACACCTTTTATGTAGCGGGTTTTTAATAGTCGCCTGAATATCATGTCCTGCAAAGGTAAATTGTTGTAGTGTCACTAATTGAGTCTAATTTCTCCGTAAAATGTCATGTGCGTTTCACATGATTTTCTTCTCCCTCCTTAGAATTTCCCTATTTGATATATCTCTCTCTCTCTCTCTAATCTAAAAAAAAGACTATCCTACACGAAAGAGACAATAAAACCTTGCATTTGTGATAATTGACAGCTAAAAAAAATGAAAAAGAACCAGCTAGAAGAAAAGCTAGCAAACAGCTTGTGATTACTATGCGAATCAATGCAGCAAAGAGGACAAAAACCTAGCACATAGGTGAAAAATAACTCGAATCAAACCAACTCACCAAACGAACTCGATTGTCTATTGTCGAGCCAACTTACTAATTCCAAACCTATCAACATAGTTCGACATCGATACCATCTCTAGTATCACCATTACTAAGATCTCCTTCAATGTGAAACCATCACAGACTGAAACATCCACTAAACTAGCAACTCACCAAAACGAGTTATGACATTAGGTGAATGAGCAAGTTTAGAGAGAGAAATTGGCCAAAGAAGATGAGCAAGTGAGTTTAGAGAGAGAAAGCAAATTTAGATAGAGAAATTGGTTGAAGAAGAGGATGAATTTAGAGATACTTTAGAGAGAGAGAGAGAGAGAGAGAAATTCTAGGAGTAAGAAGAAGATCACGTGAAATGCACATGACATTTCATGATGAAATTAGACAAAGTTAGTGACCATGTCTTATTTGACTTAGTTTCTCAAATGTTTATTTCTTTTTTAATCTCTACAAATATTGATGCCTTAAATGAACTCAATACCAAATATTAATACCTTCCCATATTTTTTTTTCCTTTCTTTGTATGTGTTTTTAAGATTGACATTTATAAAGTTGTAAATAGATTCTTTGTTTTCCTTAAATGGACATGGTCTAAGGTCTTTAGAAATTTTTTAAATATTATAATTTTTATGATAAAATTTAAGGTTTATTCACCTCCTGACATTTATTTTGGTGAATACGTTTAAGTTTTCCTTTGGCTAACAAGCAATAAAGATTTTTTCTGGTTTGCGTTATTGAAGCTTATAATCCAGTTTGGTACCTTGGAGGATGCGAGTGTCTGCATGCTTTTACTCTATATAATGTACTTATTCAACAAAGCTAAGTTGTCGAGTAGTTATTTATTACATTTATGGATTGACTTACATTAGGGTGCCAAAGACTATATAATGGTGCAGGTGGGTATAAGTCTGTCTCTCTGTCTTTCCAAAAGTAAGATTGGACTTCTTGTGTTAACAGATCTACTAAACGTTAGTTTATGTTGGTATACTTTTATAATGGTAACAATGGCTCTAAATCAGTGGTGATGATTTTGTTGCTTTTCTTTTTCTTAATTCTCTGTTCTAGTTAAGATTTCATTCATAGCCAATCTATTCATATCTTAACATGTTTAAGTTTCTTTAAATTGTATGTATAATAACCAATAATCACTTCCATAGCTCTTTATATTTTTTTTGTTAAATAAACAATATATAATTAGTGAAAATTATATTTATTAAATATATGTATGTCAATGTAGAGCAAAAAATATGTCATCTAATAGCAATTGGATGTATGGTCTATTTAATAATAATGGTTTCACGACTTAAGATTTCATTAATGAGATTAAATCATTTCTTGACTCATTCGAGTCTCTTTGGATTGTCGAATTTTTATTTGTATCGTATCTGTATCGGATCATAGCAGTTCGGCATTGGTATCGGTTCAGTGTAAATTCGATTTGGTCAATTATGAGTAAAATTATCTCTTTTCATCGGTATTATATCTGTATCGGTTTAGTATTTGTTATGTTTGAAAATGATGCAAAAATGACAATCCAAATAGGCTTGATCTTCAAGCACGCAAGCCTAGTTAGCTAAGTCGTAAGTAGGTTTATGAACATATGATAGTAAATTTTATTAGTGATTTACAATATTTATCGTTTTATTATCAATAATACAAATAAATATAAATTAAAATTATGTATAATTTAGTTTATATAAACTTTTCTAAAAGAAAAATTCATTTCTTAATAATATAAGACTATCTTTTGTATTGTAATTTTCTTGTTATCCTCTAGAGTATTTTGTAATATTATATTACTAATTATAATTGATATTAGTTGAGTTCGTATATAAATAAATATGCATTCTAAACAAATTAAAAAATTTTGGCTAAATAATTTAAGACTTTCATATCCAATAGTTAATTATTTTGAGTTTAAAATTTATTTTATTAAAATATAAAATTCATTTTTTTTTCACTTGATAAAGAAAAATGGTTCAATGGTTTCAAAATCGAAACTGAAAATTCTTGGTTCCATAAAATTTGACCGAAACCATCAGAAACGATTTCGATTCTAATTCGGTTTTATTCCAGAACCATACCGACCTCTAGTGGGAAGAATATTATCAAAAAAGTTGTAACACTTCAAATTCAAATCCTAAGGTACTAGAGTCAGCCACACGTGCCCAGTGAGAATTATGGATACTTGAGATTCTAAAGCTAACAAAATTCATCACTAATACAACATCAAACACATGTTAAAGATAATCACACATGATCTATAAATAGCCCAACTGCGCGCATTCACCGATACTGCACACACAAGTAGAAACATGTCTAAGGATCCATGATTGATCGGAAGCAAATCAAACAACATAATTATCTAAGGTCTCTGATTCTTTGAACACTGCACCAATACATATATAAGTACTGATATTCGTAGAAGTTCTCAACACTAAAGTTGCAAAGAGACAAGTTACTCTCGAGCTATTCAAGTTTGGCTTCTTTAGTTTTTTTGAAGCTTACAAATAGATTCGTCAATGACTCATTTTATATATTAGTATAATATTAAGTTGATATAATGTTATATATAATTATTTATGTAAAAGAACTGGATTTAGAATCTTTTAGCTAAACGAGCCTAAGTTAAGCTCACGCATCCTTAATAGGCTTGACCTCGAGCTTATACATTTGAAGCTCATAAAAAACGAACTCAACCCGATCTTTTAATTTATTAAACAAACCAAACTTGAACTTTCCAAAACCCAGCTCATTCACACTCTTAGTTACTAGTATTATCTATAGTTTACCATTAGGTTGCACTCTAGTCCGCACTAGTATAGTCTACCAATAGGTCACAACTAGTAATATTAAATGGTAGCTCATCACCTTTACTTGAAATATTAGATAGCGAGTGAGTAAACCTAATATAATACATTACACGCAAATGCAAATTCCTCATAGCAATTTCAATGAGTTCATAAATCATTTAGATCTACTTACATAATTTTAACCTGCAACTCCACTGGCATAACACCACGTGTCAGTGATGTCTTATTGGCATTACCAATATCCTAGTCTATTAATTAATAACATAAGTAACACATCAAATCAATAAGTCAGATATTAATTAAGTTAATTTGAGTTCTAACTTAGACAAACATAATTACCAAACATGGTATTTGTGCAGTGTCTTAAAGGGTAAATGATCCTCACAGATCTTAAATTTTGATGTGAATCACATCTACAATATTTAAAAACTCATTATGTTTTGGATAAAATATTATTGAAAATATCAACATTTTAGAATCAGTCCATTTAAGGTATCAATATTTAAATAATTAAATATAAAAAATAAAAAGTAAGTCAAATAAAATATCAACGTTTTTTAAAAGATTAAAACTTTAAATTAAATTACTATAAAACGTTAATATTGTAATCCACTTATTATGTTTAACGTTGATCTTATATCATAAGAGTATTAAATAAACTCTTAGTTTGAAATCATTGTTTATCTGGAAGACTTGAAAATACATGTTTGAATTATAGTAAAATATTTAAAATAGTAACTGATCAATTACAGGTGTTTACTGTTTAGTAATTACAATTGCTAAAAAAAGAACTTTCTGATCCAAGCTTACCGACTTGCTACCTGCTAGTGAACAAATGACCGGATTAAAGGTGATGAAATGTATGCCTACCAACATGATGGTGGGAATTGGTTGTGAATTGCCCAAATTTCTTTTTTAAACAAAAACCCTTTTACACGCACTATACAAAACAATAAACTCCAAATCTTCAAAATTATTTCCAAAACACAATTAAACATGAATAACTCGCATTTGAAACATTTAATTGCCACCAATCCTTTAAGTTAAATGGAATTTTAAGAAAATTTGTATAATTCTTTGAATTTGACTTCCGCATTAGAGAGTTTGCTTTGATGGCCTATTATTCATATATATCTTATTTATATCTGTTTTGCATTTGTATCTTATCTATGTTTTATCTGTATAATTGTTTATAAGTAAAAATATCTATTTTTTATTTGTATTTGTTTTGGACAAACAGTCTGATTAAAACAAATATCAAACCGTTGTCAATTCAATAAACCAAATTCATCCATAATCTAATTATGAGTGTATTAATATGTACTCCTCGACAATGGGATAGAAGATACGTGTGGAAAGAAACTACACAGGTAACTCTTACCTTGATAAAAGGTTGTGCTTACCCTAATGATTTAAGATTTGGCTATTCTAAGAGTGAGGATGTGGAACCATAGGAAAGGGAGAGAAGAAAGGAAAACACTATGAAAAACATTTTTAAATTTGAATTAATATGTTTAAAATGCCCTTATCTTTAAAACAAATTTATATACTCATGATTTTTAAATTATTTCATAAAAGATTCATAAAAATGCTTAAAACTTAAAAAACTATTGAATAATGATGTTGCACTGTTGGGAGGTTGGTGGAAGAAGAGGAAAATGCTACCGAAGAAGAACAAGATTTTAAGATTACTAGCGAAATTGTGTTCCATCTGATCAGCAAATTATGGATAATAATTTGAAAGAACATGCTGTGACAAAAAGTAACAGTAAATCCCAAGATTAAAGGATTACACATTTGAAGCCCTTTCTCAAAAATTAGGGCCTTCCTCAGAAAGGATTACAAATTTTAAACTGGCAGGTGAAATTTAGCATGTCATCCACAATTCAAGTGCTGTGTTATTGTTGATATGATTATAATATAAAAGTACAAATATGACAATAAATAAATATAATTATAATAATATAAAGAATCGTCCATAACAAAAAAGGAAAAAAATCATTTTTTAATGAAAAATACAAAAGTATTGTGAGATGATGCATAATGCCATTAATAAGCAACTTGAACTCATATTGGCATTGTAATATACTTGTCTCTAAAAAAAAAAAACAAGTTAATGTATTGATGATGAATTTGTCTTTTCAATAAATAATGTATTTATTAATTTATCTTTTGAGAAAATGAATTTAAGACAATATTAATTATTAAACTTGTTTTTTCAAAAGACAAGTTTAAGTTGTCATATCATTTCATAGCTGTTTGAAAAAGAAAAAAAAAAAAAAAAAAGAGATGTCAAAATTACCAAAAACCTACCAACCAAGCATAACTTACTTAGGTTTGAAAAACTTTGTACACAATGTCGAATTAAGTTAATATAGTAATAAATATATGTACGGTATCTTAGCAAATATATATATATTATACAGATATTTTGTTTTATTTTTCTTAAAAAATATATTGATATTTATTCACGGAAAAGGAAATTAATATTTCTATTTTTAAAAAATTACAAAAATGTTACTGGAATGAAAATAATCCTAGTTTTAAACAACATGACATCGTCTCTTGAAGAGACGAGATCATAAGTATTTAACATCGTTTCTTGAAAAAACAAAGGTTAATGTAAGATGTTAACCTTGTTTCTTGAAGAGAAGAGATCGTGTAAGGTTCTAACCTTGTCTCTTCGAGATGGGGTCACGTAAAAAGGTCGACCTTTTCCTTTAAGAGATAAGGTTGACACAATCATCCCCCCCAGGGGAATTTCATATCTCACTCCTTGTTATATCAAATCTAAATAATTATAACTTGTCAAAATCGTGTACAATCAACTACATAAATCATTAGCCATCCACCATAGAGAAACAACTTCTAACTACATAATCCAACCCCAACAGTATTCCCAAACCCTTCACCACCAATGTAATAAAAAACTTATAAAACATAATATAAAATGGTTGCCTTGTTCAATTCATTACATCAAATGTATATACAATACTACATATAACTATCATAAAACATAAGTGTAAAGAAAATCTAATATACTCCTGCATGGCCCGCTTCCCTCGTCTCCACCTAACAAAAGTACAAAGAAATGGCATAGCATAAACTAGAGCCAGCTGGGGATGCTCCATAGATGGATCGACTTGTGTGATTGTGGCATCTCCATCTCCACTACCAATGTTGTACTAATGAAATGGGATAAGGTCTGGATCACCTGAGTGAGTCCTTCTCTTATATCATATGGTAGTGACAGTCGCCTCTTATGTGGAGCTCAAGGTGTATGGACCTCTACATATGATATGTATGGCATCAGGGTGTTCAGTAGATGAGCATATGATGATGATGGTAGACCAAACTTGTCACACTGAACATGTGAAGGCCAGGCTCGTCATGATATACATGTGGGGGAAGGCTTGTCTATGATATCTGCAGTTATAATAGCCCATCCTCGCTTCTCACCTCACCCCTACCACGCCTCTCTCTATGGTCACGTCTCTGTACTGATGAGGATGGCTGTAGGTCATTCTCACCACCAATGATATTAGGTGCTGGTCTAGATCATTGATATTAAGTCTCATGAACTCATCTACTACACAAATGATATCTTGTGTAGTGGCAGGAGTATCCTTAGGTGGCATGTCGGGGACTTGGTAAATGAAATATGCCTACAATAAACAGAAAACGTGCAGGTCAGGAAATAACGAACACAATATGCAGCCATATACCTTATGTAATCATTAAATTTACCATTATCGTATAATGGCCTCCGTATGATTGATCTAACACCTGTTGATATCTAGTATGACCATAATGCGATTATGCCTATCGTCCCACTCTGCAACCCACCTGATGTGCTTGGCTAGGTGCACCCATTTCAAAATTACTCATTTAGACCTTTTGTGCTAACTGTTGTCTGAATTGGAACAGAGTTCAAATCTGCTAACCCTTGGCTACAAACATTTCCATCAACACCCATGGCACTTGTAGGTGCCTGTGACAATTCCTTTTCAAATATTAGATATATATAGCCACTAACCTTCTATGTATACCAACATCTCGCATGCAGCATCATCATCGGTTATTGGAATAATATCATAACATAGCATCTTATCTCCAATAGCTATCCCATGATACAACTTAATTTAATGAGTAGATTTATTTACCTTAAGTCTACTGCAAATAGTGTTTAATATTTGCTCATACATAGAGTTTCTACTAACACTGACTACTGTAACTGGCCATGTATCATAACTAAACTTTCATTCCTTTCCACAATGTTGCCATGAGCATACAATATAAATTTAGCCTTATCTATTTTCTCATCTACGCTGCTAGCTCATAAAACATAGTTGAGTGCATGAAATGGATCAAGAATTACGAATTGCACTATCCTAATATCGAACATGTTTACTAATGCTAGTTTATCCATATCATTTTTATCAAAATATTTCATTGATGTGGGTTCTAATATCATCAAACATGATCAAAGAGTAAATATATATTTATATATGATTTCATAATTTAGTTCCTAAATTCTAAAAATATACAGTAACATCAAAACCAAAGCATACAATGTCCACATCACAACATTAATAAAACATTCAATAAACATGCAATTCGCATTACCACTCCACAATACAACTCATCTGATAAATAACATACAATGTTGCTTTAACATTTGAAAAAAAAAAAATCCATTAACATACACAACACCTAAAAATCTATATTGCAACATTAATGATTGTGAAAAAAATGAAGTGACAAGCTCAAAAGGCTTACTTATGGAGTTCAGCATGTTCTTAATGATTGAAGGGTTAATTGGTTGATTTTTGCACAAATTGATGTTTATATGACACTGGTGATTGAAATTAACCAAGATTACGCACCAATTTGATCAAAACCAATGCTGAAATGGAGGAAATTTTGGGTTTGGATTTATGAGCAATGGAATTGCAGATTTTTTCAATGGTTCGAATGGAGAAGAAGAAGAAAAAGCAATGAAGAAGATGGATAAAATAAGTCCCATCAATCTCTTTTCTTGAAGAGATGAAATTATAAGTGCTGACCCCCTCTCTTCTATGTTATTAAATCCATTTCCAATGAGGTCATGATACCTAAAATAGATTATTTTTATTTTTATAGTATTTTTATAATTTTTTAAAATAGAAATATTAATTTCTTTTTGCCATTTATCCACATCTGTGTGTGCTACTTGAAACCTTTCGCCCATCCAAGTAATTAAATGTAGTCATAATTCCTAAGAGCATCGCTTGGCAGCAATTCCAAGTGAGGAAGGATCTTTGTTTTGGTCCTTACGGGATGGAGAGGGTGCTAAAATAAAAGATCGATCCTTTGATAAGGATTAGTTTTTATGGTCAATTTTTTATTTTTTATGATATTATATGTAATTTTTATTATTATGTGGAATCATTAAATTATAAGGTTGAAAAACTTTATACAAAACCTATAAATAAAGTAGAATTTAGGAAAAAAAAAGGACCTTTTAGGTATGGGTTGTGGATGCTCTGAGGCATAAACCCGGAACGCTGGAAGCCACACCAGAAGGGTTAAAACCTAATCATACTGGTTGCTGTCATAAACCAAAAACGAATTGGATATGGAAGTAGACAAAGAAGAAGGAGAAGAAAAGAAACACCAGTTATACCCGAAGCTGGACCCTCTTGATTATCAATGCCGGAACGTTTTGGTACTTGTTCCTTCCCTTCTTCCACGTCAAAAATCAACATAACTTTCTTTTTATTTTTAACCTAATTTGTCATGTAAAGTAGTTTCCATCAGAAATTTACATTTGTTCTTTCTTTCATTTCTTAGATACCCAGTTGACCATTTAATCTTACGTTAAGTGGGCTGCTCATTAAGAAGGAAAAGTCCTTTTGTAAAAGCCTAAATTTGTGTTTTTCCCCTTTTTTAATTTAAAAATCCAAACTTTAGGATCCAGCACAGGCTTAGATTGAATTGATGAGGAGTAGATTCTGAGACGAGTGTTTTAGGAATTACAAATCATATGTTTTAGTTATGGTTTTATTGGTTATGCAATGTAATGTTGGTGGAATGGGAATCAGTTGAGTACACTGCAAGTGCATGAATTTAACAGATTGATTTCAGTCATCTAAGGATAAGATTGGTGGTCAGAATTTATTAAGTTGGTTTAGACTCTTAGAGGACCGATAGGACCGTGCAGTCGATCCGACCGTATAGACTAAGCCATAAATCAAGGTAGAGGTTAAAAGAGATTTGGGGAGTGTATCGATTCTTTTCAATGCAAGATGTCAATTAGTGCTGGCCTAAATTACATAATTAGGTCGTTACAGGCTGTTAATCAGATAAAAAAATTGTTGTTTGATAAGAATTAATCCAGCCCTCGGAAATTGGATCACCGAAGTTATGATTAAATGGTGGCAGGTTTTGGATGTAAGATGTAGACAGGGTAAGCATAGTGAATTTTTAACTCCAACAAACTTTTATCAGTTTCATGAATAGGTGAATTCTTTTGTTAAATTACGAGATAGAGTTGAGACATGATAGAAGATGAGCTTTTAAATTTGAGTGTCACAAATTTGACCACTAACTAACAGTTATTTCAATTTTTTTGTCATGAAATAGTGTTCTGGTGGAGTGGACGAAATACAGAACCTTGTTGCAGAAAGAAAAATGATCAGATGGGTGGTCCTATTGAGAAATCTCAGCAGGGAAGATGAAAAAGACCTCCCTGATGTTGGACGTCACAAACCTGGTAAATATTTTTATTATGATACCCCATTTTCAGAGGAAACGGGAGCATGGATACCTGTTTCCATGCCATCTGCATCAACAAGTGGACGTGAAGAATTGGACCAAGGTTCAAACTCAGTTTGGGGGTACTTACCTGAAGGAGACATGGGTTGGAATCAGTTCTTGGGGGAAGAAAAGGAACTGACAATGTGGGATGTGGTGACTGAGATGTTAGTTGCTGTAAAGGGGAAAGTGGGTGCTTTAGCTTCAGGAAATGTACATAGACATGGAATTTCAAGGATATCGGGTCATCTTCTAGAGCAGGCTTGGAAAGAAATGGCTCAAACTCTCACAGAAGCTAATTTTGGAAACACAAAGGTTATTCTTGAAACAGAACCGCCAAAATGGTTGCCAGATAGTGCTGCTTCTGCCTGTATGCTCTGCAATGTCCGTTTTCACCCTATTATGTGCTCCAGACACCATTGCCGCTTTTGTGGAGGCATATTCTGTAACCAATGCTCAAAAGGCAGGAGTTTGTTGCCCTTCAAATTCCAAGCTAGAAACCCGCAGCGTGTCTGTGATGTATGCTGGGTGCGGCTTGAGTCTGTCCAGCCATGCCTGATGGACCAAGTGAGTAGAGCAGGTCAGATGCCTACCCATGATTTGACAGACCTTAGTACTTTGAGATCTTGGCTTAATTTTCCATGGGGACAATCAATGGAGTATGAAATATACAAGGCTTCAAACATCATTTGGGATTATCAAAAGGTAGACATTAATTCCAGATTGTTACGTTAGTAATGCACTTCGCATTTTAATTAGAAGACTGCAATTTCATCTCAAAGTCTTGGTAAAATATCCTTGTCTAAATTAACCAAAAAATATCCTTGTTCTATTCTGAAATGTTCTTCAATTTTTCTTTTTCCTGCCAAATATTCTGAAAAGTTGAAGCTTTCAGTCTGAGATTCTTTTCTACTTGCATGAATTTTTATGACAAATTTGGTTAGGCGCTGAGAACAACTAAGAAACACCATTATAGACGATATATCTTTCATTAAAATGGTTTACAAAGTTTTTTTTAGTTATTAACATTTTGTTACTGGCTAGGTCTGCTCTCGATCTCCTGAAAAATCCATTCCAGATGCTATTTTAAAGCATGCAAAGGGTCTTGCTATCTTTACCATTGCCAAAGTCGGTATGATGGTTACATACAGTGTTGGCACAGGAATAGTAATTGCTCGTAAGAAACTGGCTCTTGGTCTCCACCCTGTGCTATTTCATCAGTTGGAATTGGTTGGGGAGCACAGGTAAGGACGTTCCAGCTAATTGGATTGCTATTGTTCCTAATATCTCATAGGAGGAGTCTGTCTGCTGATAGCGTGTCTCTTTTGATAAGTATTTCATTTTTGATATCTTACTTGGGGCAGGTGAAAATTTTCTTGAACCTCTAAGCTTCTTTTATGTGCATTGCATGGACAGACTACTATAATAAAACAAGGCGAAAAGCTTGATTCCATTGTACTTCTAAAGTCCTGCAGTGAATTGAACATATAGTTGTAAACAAAATATTGCCATGATAAATATTTAGCTAGCAATAGCTATGTTATTTACTTTGATGTATTTCAGTTATACAGAATCATGAATGGTTTAAGACCTTGAAATTAACATATATATAAAATATCATGCCTTCTATAAAGATTGCTTCTGCTTCAGTCCTTGAACTTCCTCCATCGAAGTGTTTGATTGTCTTGTTCTCTCTCACATTGTGCATCTAAAAGTTCAAGAGTAGGTAGGATTAAGCAAGTATGAAGTTGAGAAATTTTCCTTTCTACTTTGCGATGGAGTTTTTCATTCTAACAAAATGATGAATAAAAACCTTGTACCCACAACACCTCCATTCTAAACAGATAGATATTCCCTTTCTCCGGTTAGTGTCCCTAGCCATGTCACGTCTAATTGCAGGTTATATATATTGAATATTCAAAGAGCACTACTTTTTCTTTTTTATTTATATAAGGCAACATGTGATAGGACAAAATAAGACACAGACACCATTTGGTCAAGAGAAAACTTTGTATATTCTCCTGACTTATTCCTTCCTATTATATTTCTCCTGTTTAATATGTAGTAGATCATTAAAATTGCACAGAAGAAGGTCCATAAGAGAATAAGTGCATAAACCAATTGATTACTTGACTTGCTCTAGGGGGTAATATAGAAAAAATAGCCCTCTACGATCTTTGAACTTGTTATGCATGGCTTTCCATTGCATTGTTATAGGCTTTGAAGGTTTCTTAAGTGCATGCATGGGATTGTTTCACATCAATATGCTTACTCCTTTGTTTTCTTCCATTCTGATGAGATATTTCAAGCCATAATGTTTGTAAGCCGAGACAATGGTTGTTGAGAGTGTTAAGAAGGTTGTTTGCCCCTTCTAGTTTTTTTTTTCCTTTATGCTTCAGCATTTTTATCATTTGTGTATATGAGTTTATGATTCTGCTTTTAAGAAAAAGCACTGATAATTTGCTTAAATTATAAAATTAATCGGATCTTGGAACTTCTCTGTAATATCATAGGTTGGTGGGGAATTCACAGATTTTATCATTATCTTGAGGACCAACGATGCTATTAAAACATTCAGTGGAAATATGCATCTTTCTGTTGGAGCAGGCTTGAGTGCAGCTGCTGGTGTCATTGGAAGGACTGCTGAAGCTGGAATACGTGCTGGAGATGGTGGTTATGCTGCATGTTATACGTATAGTTGTAGTAAAGGTGCATCCTCATTCTTTGATATCTTTATTCTTGCTCAGAAAATTTTTTTTGACGGCTATGTTGTTTTCTAAATTTAGTTATTGTTTTCTCATGACACTTTTGTGCAATTTCATTGCCTAAATATCTTAGTTTTTCAAAAAATTTTCAAACCTGCATTAACTAGTGCTGAAAATATACATCCTAAATTGGTTAATTTCAGACTTCCAAGAGTTGATATGGACTAAATAGTGATGTTTTTGATGGTTGATATCTTTTCTGGTGATAATATGAAAAATGGCCTTTTGCTATTGCAGGTGCATTTGTGGGGTGTTCGCTTGAGGGGAGCATAGTCCTGACTAGAGATAAAGAAAATGCTAAATTTTATGGAAGTACTTCCATCACAGCGTCAGATATTCTTCTCGGTTCATTACCTTGCCCTCCTGCTGCTTCCATGCTTTACCAAGCTTTAACTCGTCTATACGAAAAGCTTGAAAGTACGTCTATTTGTTGATTTGAAGTCTCTCCTGTTGCTAACATGGATTGTTAAGATTCATGTATTGATTATGCACAACGGTTCCACTTGGTACCAAGCCAAATGGTTTCCTACACCTGTGAAGTGTTTGTTAGGATCAAGAGGGAAAAACATGTAAATATTCTTTGCATAAGCTGCTTTTCAAATTCATCATAGTAAAATTCAGATGATCAATTGGGACTCTTTTCTCTCTGATTTAAATGCATAAACACCCTCTCGTATAAACCCCGGCACGATCCAGTCACATCTGCATGGAAACCACAAGCCAGCATCTCAATTTTGAAAGTTAGTTGAAGCTCTTCATGATGAGAAGAAGAAATACCTCTTCCTTAGTTCTAAGTTTGGAAAAATGATCAAGGAGGTTTTCATACACACTCTGTAGACATTTTGTATTGTGATCTTTGTCAATCGGTTGTCATGAGGTGGTATGTATGAACCTTAGCAAGGTCTGCTTTGTCTGGATAAAATTTGCTTTATTTTAAGACCTTGTTTTGTTAATCCATGGATTAAGATGCCAAAGAATCCAAATTTCTGCGATCTTCATTAATTTTGGATGGAATTAAATGAATCGTAGGGTGACCAATAAATACGAGTCCTTGGTGTTTGAGGCATTGAATCATATTTCTATCATCCTACCTATGTTCTCATCAAGCATTGTTGTAAACAACAGAATGTGTATTATTGAATCATATTCTATATCCTGTGAAATCAACCAAACATGTGTAAAAAAGTTGTTTTAAATCGAACCTATCCTCGGATTTGGAGCCTATGGTGGTGAAACCTGCTAGATTCAGAGGTTACTTCAGGTTTTTATTGTTTGTGTTCAACAAATTGATGTAGCCTGTAGGTATGCATGAAAACCTCACGCAACATTCTGCGATTATGACTCTTCAGTTAACTATGGAGCTAGCAAATTGCCAATCTGAAGGACATGAAGTACATAACAGTCATATCCAAGCTACGTTACTTGAAGGATGTGGGCATGTGTTTGTAGGTATGGATAGGGAGAAATTAAAAAGAACTCTTCATAGTTAATAGAATATTTTTTCCTACCGGGTAGCCATTTATATGTGAGGGTGGTGCTTGTACTTTCACTTCATATTGAGTTCGTGTATGAATGAAGATCAGAAATAATCAGCATATAGTGTAATTGTGTCTATTCATATCATGATTGTTTTACTTTTACTTGTATACTTACACTCCTTTGTTTCTTTCTATGATTTTTCAATCGTGCCATGTTTGCATTTGTGTTATAATGTCATTAGACATGGGCACTAGGCTAACAAGACTTGGAACTGCCGGTACCGGCCCAACTGTACATGGGATGGGTCGGCTCAGTATGTTACGGTTAGCTTATGGTTTGTCGACCCGTGTTGTTGACACATTTCGTATTTTTTTTTTTTTTTTTAAATTTGCAATTGTGACCTGTTGGATTGGCCGCTAGGTCTTGACCTGTATAGAATGGCTAAGTTATGAGTCATAGCCTATTGAGGCTAGTTTGGACCAGGTCATAGGACACGACCAGTGCCTAATCTACATGTCAATATAAAAAATTGACAACACTATTCCTCCCTCCCTAAAATAATTTCTTTTAAACAAGTGCCTTGTAGATTTTCATAAATTACCATCTGTAAATTTTCATAAATGACCATCTGGTCTAGCTTTGTAAGTTACTTGCCCTCTGCTTATGTAGATTCTAAAACTCATACACCACTAAGTATGTACGATAAGTGATGCATATATAAAGTGCTCAATAAATTCATGACATACGTAGATAAGTGAATGGTAAGGAGTCTGATTCAAGACAAGACATTACCACGTGTTCTAATTAATGGTATATTGATGCTTATCTATTAGTCATCTTTCACATACACTTGTAAAATGCACTATTTAAGAGAATCCATATGTACAAGCATTTTGATGGTACAAGCACATTGCTTACAACTAATGCCTCAAGATACCCATAATTTATGAAATCCTATATATACACAGAAGTAAACCATATCAAGTCTTAATTTTTCAAATCAATGCAATACCTTATGGCATGCCTTTGATGCCAAGCTTCAAGTTTCTAGGAAAAAAACTCGGAAAAAGAGTAAAAGTTTAATATTGAATTTGGTACATGAACTTTGTCCAAATATACAATTAAGCATCTAAACTTTTAAAACTATCAACTCCGTTAGCTAACATGATAATTCTAACCTATAGAAACATGCCATGTGTCAAGTGATGTGACATTTATTTATTTATTTGAGGGATAATATAAAAAATGACACCTGAACTTTGCAAAAAGTTTAATTAGGTACTAAAAGTATAGTTTTGAATAATTTGGCATTTGAATAAAGTTTTCGTAGATTTTTTTCATACTGAAAATTTGGTTTTAATAATTTTGATATCTGAACAAAGTTTTCTAGACTTTTTTCATACCTGACTATAATTTATATAAGAATATAAATAAATGATAGTTTTGACAATTTTAGTACCTAAACAAACTATAATTTATATGAAAATATAAATAAACGATCTTAAGCTTTCATTTAAACCTCTACCTAACCAAGCCCAACGCTTACCTTTTGGCTTTATCACTTCGATTTCTAAGTCATCTAATTATAGATTATATACAATGCCAGTTTTTAGAGATTTACCAATGTAGAACTAGAGATTATTGAACATCCATCCAACCAGCAAACTCTCATTCTTTGGAAACAATTAATTTGCAATGATTAAACTATTACATGAATTTCTTTTGTTTTCATTAAACATTTGAATCATTAAAATATGAAGTTACACTCTTATGGATCAAACTTTTGAATCATTCTTTTCTTTTCCGTGAAATAAAAAAACTACACAAAAGTCTTTTAAATATGCACTTCACAACTAAGGTGAGGGAGGAAATGTCAGAATAGCTGGCACCTCCTTTGACTAACCAATTAATCATGTTGCCACTATCACATCTTACAACACAAGATAAAATGCTTTCAAGAATACTCTGTTTCAAGAATGAAAAAAAGAGCAAAATATTAAACTTGATCATGGCTAAAAACCTTTGATTTTTTTTTCAATTTTTTCCCTTTTAAAATCTCCTCCTTTGAAATGTAATTGGAAGATAAATAAATCCAGAGATAAATGAATGTCATATAGTTGAGAGGCAATCGATGTGAAGGTACATAGATGTTGTATGCCAATAGCTAGAGTTACGAGTCCACTAGCTGAAATCTCCTTCTTAGTGCATGATCATCACCCCTGGCAAAACCGCCTAATATGCACGCTAACAATAGGAGGTACGCAAAGGCAAAGGCAAGGAATATAAGATCAAGGAGGAGCATAAGTCCACTAGCTGAAAACACCATTATAAAGGTTACAAGCTGAAGCTCTATAACACACAAGGATCCCATTGCACAACCAACAACTTGTTGCTCCTACTTTTGCTGTGAGGTGAGGGATCCTTCATCGCTTTTGCAACAAAAGTGGTGGACTGACCTAGCTCTATTCCAGGATTGATGGCAAGAGTTACACCTAACATATTCTTCTATTTCAAGACTCTTGATCGGATTGAATTGTTGAGGTGATTAACCACTCAAGATAGTGTTTCCAGAATTCTTATCATGGAATGTAGGCACCTACTATCTAAATTAGACCGACACACACCTATTAAGCTCGGTATCCAATTCTTTATCCTACATTGCTCATTTTTAGCAATTAGTCATCATGACACACTTAAATATTGAAATGGAAAATAGTGGTAAGACCGATGGAGTGTGGGCTTATAAGGATTAGATGATTATAGGATGTGTTTAATGGTTTGGGCTTATTATCAATGGGCTAAAGTCATTTTAAATTATTAATAAACTAATTGATAGTTATATTATTATAATCATAATAAGTGAAAATATAAAATGATAACTAAATGACAAAATAAATACAAAGCCATCAAATGATATGTGGCAAGTTTCTATAGGTTAGAAGTGTATGTTAGCTAATGGAGTTGACAGTGTTAGTTAAAATAGTATTAAAGATTGGGTCGATTGGGTATAAATTATGATGATGGTTCAATTAGTATTGGAAATTGAGTGTAGAATGACAGTATTAGTTTAAGTAGTATTGGCATACTTGTAAGTGCACGTTAGCTACTAGAGTTGACGATGTTAGTTTAGGTAGTATTAGCGTACTCATAAGTGCTTAATTGCACATTTTGATGAAGTTCAAGTAGTGATTGTGACATTAACTAAGAGTAAATAAGAAAAGATTCATTGGAACAAGATATTACTCATTCACGTATTAATTCCTCATGATTCTTTTTTTCCCCACTCACAACAAATAAAATAAATAAAACATAACAATATTACCAATAGAGAAAATTATACGATTACACATATACAAATTATATAAAATTAATTATCAAAATACTGATATAAAATCGCATCTTGTAGACATGATTATACTATTTATACAATAGTCATTTGTGTAAGGTATGACTTATGTGTTCGTACACTAAAATACAAGCCATCGCCACATGGCTACCTTCTAACATCACACATTAACTATGGTAGAGATGAGTACAATTTTTTCTTGAACAAAATAGTGGGGCCTAAGCTAGAAAAGCAACATTAAAAATAAAAAGAAGATTAGACATCAAAGGGAATTTCATCTCTTGGGAGTATAAAAAAAATAAAATAAAATAAAAGGTCTAAAGCAATAGCAAAAGGCACGAAACCAACAACAAAGTTAAATTTGAAATTTGTGCATACATGAATCGCCACTAAAAATGTGATTCATTAACATTTAACATGAATAATTTTTTTAGATGTGATTTAGCACTTACAACTTTTGCTAAATGTCTATTTGTAGAAGTGATTTATGTAGAAAAATGTGAATATTATATCATACATGCGATTTTGCATCATTATATTAGTAATTATTTTTATGTACTTTGTATTTGTATAATTTCTTTTAAAAAGTTGGTAGACACATGTCTCACTCATTACCAACATCTTAGTTTCCTTGTCTTTGAAATATATATATTGTCATTACATATCTTTGTAAATCAAATTGAACACAACAATCTAATTAAGTAATAACTAACTTAGGCTTTGTTTGGCTCACTAGTGTGCCAATGATACGCTATTTCGATTCAAATTATTTGTTAAAAATTAGATACAGATGACAAACATAATTTTTACTAATAAACGAGTCAAATAGACTAAATACAGATGTAGATTAGATATGGATACAGATACAATGAAAATTAGACAATCCAAACAAACCCTATTAAGTCATTAAAAAAAAAAAAACTCTTTTAACTTGAACGAACACATGTCAATGCAAATTGACACAATGGACACAAGTGACTCCATTTCTCTAACCATTCCTTGATGCAATGATATATATGTGAGCATGACATTTTTATAACTTTCTCTCCAACAACTAAATTTTCATACAAATCACACAATCATAATCCATGAATTCTCTCTTTTATTATGATTCTTTGCAATGCGTCCACCAAAAATGCAGTAGCACAGTAAATCCAACCACACTTTTAAGAGGAGATCTTTCTATATAATTATAGCAAGCCACTCTAGTTAGGAACACTTCCATTCGTAATACTAGTGGGCGAGCATTACTAGATTCACTAGAGTATTGTAACATAGATGTAGCTATATCATGTATCTCAACGACAAATTTTTCGATATACTATTTACAAAATCATCGATGTCTCCAAGGAGATGTTGAGGGATTCTAGAATTGTTGTAGTAGGACTGCGATACCTACGTGGAGATGACCTTCTTAAATAACTTTTGTAATATCTTGAGTACAAAATGTTATCTCAAAATTATTGCACAATCACCATTATTATTATAATCATCATCAACATCATTATTACGAGTCCTTATTTGTTGTACATATAATTGATAGATGTATTGAATATCTAGTGCAAGATTTATTATTGGAATAAAATGAGCAAATAAATTATTACCACGGTTTAATTGTTGCTGCAATTAGATTATGGCTACAGATTTTGTTTAGTTTTTATTATTTAATAATTCAGGTTAACTTTTTTAATTATTTATAGCCTTTTCTGTTATTTTAGCTAGCTTTTATTATTTTCAATTTTGCTTTTACATGAGTTAGGTTTTTTTATGGCACTATATAAGCTTTTTTGGCACTCTTTAGAGTAGTTTTTATCACTTTAACTATTTTTAATAAAGAGAATATTGTTTTCTCTTATATTTAGTAATTCAGGTTAACTTTTTTAATTATTTATCTTAGCCTTTTCTGTTATTTTAGCTAGCTTTTATTATTTTCAATTTTGCTTTTACATGAGTTAGGTTTTTTTATGGCACTATATAAGCTTTCTTGGCACTCTTTAGAGTAGTTTTTATCACTTTAACTATTTTTAATAAAGAGAATATTGTTTTCTCTATCTCTTATCTTTCCTGGTATTTCATCTATTGCTTTTTGGTATCTGTATTTCATCTATTGCTTTTTGGTATCTGGGGGCTAATCAATAGATTGCAATTAAAATTCCTTTTCCCATTAACCTTCTACTACGTCAATATCCAATAAATCCATGATTATTAAAGGAATGAAATATCGATTTAGGAGAGTGATGATACTTTTGCTTTCGTTGGTAAAGATAGTAGCATGTGTTTGAATTTTTATATGTGAAAGTTAAGTTAGGAGTTTTGATATTACGATAAACCAAATTTAATATAAATCTATGATATAGAAGAGATGGACGGAGGAATAAAGTAAATTGTGTCTTGGAAATACCTTATTATTTTACTGAAAGACCATGTTTGCAAGATACAATTTTAATAATTATATCATCTTTGTCTTGGTAACATGACTTCTTAGAAAATTGAATTCATATTCCCAATGCACGATTTTAAATGCATTATTTATAGAATTATTTTCAAAAATTTTAAAATTTTGAGTTTTTTTTTAAATCCATTTTTTTAATTTAACTATGGTTATGTCATGTGCGAACTATTGTGAGATAATTAAGCTGAATATCAAGATTACTTCCAAAATTAGATATAAAATTATGATTTTTTTATTTTAACAAATAATATATTCCACATCCTAAAAAGATATAAAAAGAGTAATAGAAGATTTTGCTTTCTAAATCCTATGCACCACTATAGAATAATCTATCATATAATCAAATAATATCAACTCTAAATTGTCAAATTTGATAAGGAAGAAAAGTTAAAATGGAGATAAACTATTTAATTACAACTTGAAGCTTGTAGTGCAAGTCTTCAAAAGTCAATAGATAAATGAAATAGGTAAATTTCATTGACAATACCTGAAGTTTTTTTATATAACAGTTTTATACCTTAAAAATTTCGGTCCATAAAAATACATAATAAACTTTTTAAACTTTGCATTGATTATCATTTTGGCTAGAATCCAGCAAAAAATCTAGTGACTTGCTGAAATGGCAAGGTATATATATTTAAAAAATAATTTTTTATTTCCAAGTTGGTATATTTTTCCTTTTTCTTTCTTTTTTTTTTTTTTTTACTTTCCTCTCTCTTTCTTCTCTCTCTATTGTACCTCTTTCCCACTCTTTCTTCGTTCTTCTTCTTCTTGTTCTTTGTAGGACAGAAAAAAATGAAAAGACCAAAAAAAAAATAACCTCTCTTCAATTTGAGCTCCCCCCCCCCCCCCCCCCCCCCCCCCCCCCCCCCCCCCCCCCCCCCCCCCCCCCCCCCTCAAGAACTTCCTCCACCAAGAACACGAAAATGACCTCTCTTCAATTTGAGCTCTCATTAACTTAAACTCTTTAGGACAATTCGATGCCGCAACCATAATAGAATGATCAGCACATAAAAAATATTACAATTCATTCTCCTAAAGTAGTTCCTTTAATGTTCTATAGAGTTAGACTTCATCACCATGTTTTGTGGATAGGGTAAAAATTTAAATTTCCTCAAGAGCCCAATATAGAAAAACTACTTCTAAAGAGTATCTAATAATGATGAAAAAAAGAAGATGGTGAACAATAATCCAATAAAAAAAAAAAGAGCAGATGGATATTTGATATAAGGACAATGGAATTTTTTTGGTGAAAAATAAATTGTACGATTTCATTTTTAATTTTTGAAAGATTTTGCTTTGCGTTTATGTGCCTATTAGGTGTACCAAATACTAGGTGCTGCTTTCATATATTTTGTTTAATATCACTTATTTTCATAAAATAAGCCCACCTAAATGAGGTTATGTTTTTTTTATGTAACATGTCTCTTTCAACACACATTCTTCTCTTTCGCACAACTGGGTAGAAGTTCTTGAGTGAGAGAGAGAGAGGGTAGAGAGAAAATAGAATCAAGAAGAAGAAAATGGAGGTAATAAGGATCAAAACTTTGATATTGATAAGTATAGGCTGCTGCATATGGATAAGAATAAGTTGTTGTAACAATATAGGTTGGCTTCAATTGTTTTGTGCTGTATCCCAACTCCTTCTAACTTTGTATATAAATACATCAACGATAATGAAAAGCATGAAGAGTTCTCTGGCCATTAATTTTTCATGGTACCAGAGTCTCTCTAAGAAGTTTAACAACCTAAAATATTCTTTTTCTTCTTTCTCTCAAAATGTCTACATCATCGAGTCCCATTACCACCACCAATAATTCAATTTCTTCATCTTCTTCGGTTCCTGGTTTATTCCAAACATTTCTCATCACTTACCAATCAAACTAAACTCTACCAATTATCTCCTACGGCAAGCTCAATTATTACCATTACTGCATAGCTATAACCTAGAAAAACATATTGATGGAACTACTTCACCACCTTGAATGATTAATAATCAACCAAACCCAAAATATGAAAACTAATTTTAGATGGATTAACTTATGTTCAATTGGATAATTGGCTCTGTGATTGAATCATTTGTGCCTCAATCATTGGTACAAATAACGCTAGGGAAACATGGCAAAAATTAGCTGCAACCTATGCCTCTAAATCTAGAGCACGAATTCACACATTGAAAACCAAAATTTCATATTGGAGAAAAGTCATAACGAAACTATTATTTAATACATGCAACATGCAAAAGGTTTTTTTGATAAACTTTTTACTCTTGGAAGTTTGGTTTCTGATGATGATCCCATTCGTGTGATAGTTCAAGGCCTTGGTAAGCCATACAATGCCTTTATTCGAGGTTTAGAACAAAGAATTGAACCTATTAATTTTGATGATCTCTTTAATCTACTACTTAGCGAGGAAGATAACTTAGAAAATGAAACTATCATTAAAGAACCTATCCTACCAATTGCTCATTATGTAAATGCTCCGTTTCATTAATAGTCAACATCTAAAGGAAAAGGTAGACACAATCGAGGATGTAGGAGAGGCAACTAGACCTCTCAAATTCCACCACAAGAGCCCTTTCCTTATCAGTCTTTCTTGGCATTTTGGGACCTCCACCTACCATGCCACTAACCAATTCAAATCTTTTTTCCTTCACCTACACAATTTCCATGGTTTTGGTCATTTAGTTAAACAATGCCCCCAACACTAAAGGCTTAAATCAACAACTAATAAACAACCGCTCACTAAGCTACCAATACCAACACTTCAGAATCCATTTACACCTAATAATGGATATTTGATAGTGGAGCTACTCACCATCTCACTTCTGATCTAGAGAATTTAAATATTCATTCTGAGTATAATGGTTCCGATGCAGTTACAATAGGCAATGGTAAAACACTTCCTATCTCTCATGTTGGCTCTTCTCTTTATTAACTGATTCTTATGCTTTTAATTTGCAAAATATTCTTTATGTTCCATCTTCTTGCAATAATTTGCTTTATGTTCAATCCTTTACCAAAAGTAATAAAGTTTCTATTGAATTCTTTCTTGGTTATTTTGCTATTAAGGATATCCACACAAAGGAGGTGATCTACACAGGCCAGAATGATCGTGGACTTTATTCTATGATTCTTCAGGCAAAACCTTTTTTTAAGAATGTTATTAGTGCTTTTCCGTGTTCCTTATATGATTGGCATTCCTATCTTGGACATGCCAATTTTCATACTGTTCATCATGCTTTAGGAAATAATAAATTATTTTTTAGCAATAAAACTAATTCTGCTGTTTATCATTCTTGTGCGATTAGCAAAAGTCACAAATACTATGTTATATTTTATGACCACTATAGCAAACATAACTGGATCTATTTTATCAAGTATAAACCTAAAGTTTTAAGTGTGCCATCAAATTTTGGCATCTCGTTGAAAAATTTTTCCAATGCCATATCAAATCCTTTCAAGCTAATTGGGAAGGTGAATTTCAGGCTTTAACTGATTATTTGTCAACTCATGACATTACTCAACGATCAAATTGTCCTAAAACACATGAGAAAAATGGTTTTGATGAACGTAAACATAGACATATTGTTGAGACTAGACTTTCATCACTTAACCATTCTTCTATGCCTACCAAATATTGGCCATTTGCATTGGAAACTATAGTTTACTTCATTAATAGATTACCTACCTCTATTCTTCATTTTTACAATCCATATCACAAGTATTTAATCAAACTCCCAACTATAGTGATTTATGCATTTTGGTGTCTCTGTTATCCATGGTTGTAGCCATACTCAAAAAATAAATTGTTAACTCAATCTCAACCATGTGTCTTTTTAGGCTATCATAAAATCCAAAAAGGCTATATTTTTCTTAATTTAACTTTTGCTAAATTTTGTCTCATGACATGCTTTTTTTTTATGAACAGAAATTTCCATTTCAAAGACAAGATGATGGCAGCTCCAAGACTACATCCATATCTGAGAGTTCTACTTCCATAACTCTACCTACAACCATCCTTCTACCTGCCTACAACCCCAATCAACTAACAATGACCTCATGCAATTCTTATGCACAACACGTCCCATCCCCTCCCATTTAAATTCTACTTTACCTGATAGACCTCAATTCATTTCACGAAGTGGAACTCCTTTTAACCTATCTAACATAGCTCTATCCTTTCCAACGAACCAACACTTCAAAATTTGATCCTCCTACACCTTACTTAACTATTCCACCAAGCCTAATTCAATACTACACTCCACTTCAAACTCACCAGCCTTTCCTGAGTTGTTGATTTGTCTAAAAAGCCTACTCATCATCTACCTATACCACATCCAATAATAACCAGACTTCAAATAGGAAATCTCAAAGCAAAAGCACTTCTCTCCAATAGTAGTGATATGCAAGAACCCATATGTTACTCTCATGCAACCAAATCCTGCATTGAAGACAAGTAATGCATGTAGAATTCAATGCCATGATTCACAATCAAACTTAGACTCTTGTTCTACCATCTCCATCACAAAAATCCTATTGGTTGTAAATGGGTTTATCGAATCAAATACAACAAAGATGGTTCCACTGATAGATACAAGGCAAGATTAGTTGCCAAAGGCTTTCACTAACACCTTGGCATTGATTATACAGAGACATTCAGTCCTGTAGTAAAGCTAGCTACGGTTCATATCGTTCTGCCTTTTACTCTCTCCTATGGTTGGCAAGTTAATCAATATGATGTGTCAAATGCTTTCTTACACGATCCATTGGATGAAGATGTTTACATGACTCAACCTCCGAGCTTTGTTGATGATAACAAACATTCTTATGTCTGTAAGTTAAGCAATCTATTTATTGGCTTAAACAGCACCACATCAATGGCACAAATGTCTCACTGCGTCTCTTTTAGCTCTTGATTTTGTTGGGTCTAAGACGAATAGCTCTTGCTATTTTTACAAGCATGATAATCGTATTTTTTTCCTTATTTATTTTAATGATATTTTGTGCACATGTAATGATCCATCTTTCATTCAATCCATTATTCATAAGCTTCAATCTCAATTTCTACTTAAGGATCATGGTCGACTTGACAATTTTTTTTCAGTGTGGAAGCTAAATGGACCTCTCAAGGCTTGTTCTTATCTCAAAGTACACTACTGAGGTGTTGGAAAAGGCTCATTGACATGAAGCCAAGGTGTCTCTACTCCTTATTGTTATAAATCCCAACTTTCTATTCTGATTGTACTACTTTTGCGGATCCAACTCTATTCCATAGTATCGTTGGTACTTTGCAATATCTTTCCATGACCAAACCAGACATTTCCTTTGTTGTTAATACGGTCTCTCAATATACATATCAACCTTTTAATTCTCATTGGGTGGCTATCAAAAGAATTCTACCGTACCTTCGGTCCACACTTCACCATGGCTTGTTTCTTCATTCTTCTTCCAATCCTACACTTTGTGCTTAAAGTGAGGCAGATTGGGGATGCAATTTGGAGGATCGCAAATCTACTACATGCATGTGTATCTATTTGGGTCCGAATCTTATCTCATGAGCCTCATGAAACAACAAACTATAGCTTGCTTTTCCATTAAAGATGAATACCATGTCATGGCAACAACTACTTGTCAATTACAGTGGTTTGAAGCATTTCTCTACTCCTCCTATCATATGGTGTGATAATGTCTTCACTATCTACCTCACCAACATGCCTAATTTTCATTCAAGATCAAAGAATTTGGAGATTTATTTTCATTTTGTATGAGGTAAGATATCAAAGAAAAAACTTCAAGTCAACTATATCTCTACCAATGATCAACTTGCTGATATTCTAACCAAGCCTCTTGCTAAGACCAAATTTCAAATCCTTTGAGACAAGTTGACGGTTTTTCCAAAACTCGTTCAACTTAAAGGAGGCTGATAAGGATCAAAACTTTGATATTGTTGTATATGGATAAGCATAAGTTGTTGTAACAATATAGATTAGTTTCAATTGTTTCTTGCTATATTTGAACTCCTACCAGCTTTTACATAAATACATCAATGATAATGAGAAACATGAAGAATTCCCTAGCCATTAATTTTTCAGGAGGAAGAAGAAGATGGATTTTTTTTTTTCATTTTTTTATCTTTGCTTTTTATTCAATCCCATAAAGAAGAAGAAGAAGAAGAAGAAGAAGAAGAAGAAAGAGAGAGAGAAGAGTTGAAGACAAAGAAAAAAGAAAAAGAGAGGGAATAAGCACAATAGAGATAGAGGGAATAGAGAAAGAGAGAGAGAGGGAGGAAAGTTAAAAAGAAAAAAAAATAAATATGCTAACTTAGAAACAAAAAATTAATTTTTTAATATAAACACCTTGCCATGTCAATAGGTGCCAATTTTTTGCTAGATTTCGGCCAAAATGGCTTAGTGCAAAGTTTAAAAAATTTAGATATTTTTATGAGCCGAAATTTCTTTTAGGTACAAAACTATTATATTGAGAAAGTTCAGGTACCATCAACGAAATTAACCCTAAATGAAATTTACCTTGTTTAATAAAACTTAGCATATGAATGTTAGTCCAATTAATTTTTACGCACTATAAGAAAACTAAGTTTTAGAGATAAAATTTCTATGTCTAAATAAAAATTTTTGTCACAAAAATCATTGCCACTAATTTTATCTGTGGAGATATGATCTATTTTTCTAATTTTTCATCATAGAATTCCTATCTCTAAAAGTCAGTTTTCTTTTAGTAACGATTTATATTTTTTATTATATACTTATTAATAAAGAAAAGGACATTTTTTACTTTTATGATCTTCTTATCATTTATATTTTATGATTCTTTTAGATATTTATTAATAAAAATGTATTCATGGTTCATTATTAGAATTCAATTAAAGGATAACGATTTTGAAATTATGCTTATGATATACCAAACAAACATGTACTAAGATTTGCATAGGTGATTTAATAATTAAAATTCACAAACTAATTTTAAATCTAATGAACAATTATATATCCTTTTAAATTACTTGATATTAATTTACTAAACCAATTACCGTTTAGACTACTTCATCTATACTTCCAAAATTTTGTGTTTGGTTTCAACTAGGAAAGCAAAAAAATTAGGAACTGTTGTTGAGTATAACCCCTAACCTTCCAAAACGAGTTTGATTCCCGCTACACCTCTACCTGCCCTATTCTCTTCTCTGTTTAATTAATTAGAATAGATTACATTAGAATATATAGTATAAATTTTTTTTATTATATATCATTTGAAAATTGTTTATCGAATATCGATTTTTATATATTTTATCCTATCTATTTTATTATTATCAATTTTTATTCAATTTATATATTTTTTTGAATTTAAATTATCCGATTCAATAAAAATACATATAATTAATATAGAATCTTCTTAATTTTAGAAAATATCAAATTAAAATATTTCTTATTCTTATCACCATAAGTTACTTTGTTCATATACCATCAAAGAAAAATTATATTATTCAATATCTATTTATAATTATTATACTATTGTTGGCTTTTGATACTTCCTTTTTTTTTTTAATAAAAATTGTTATAGTAAATTTATTACTCAAACCTTCTTATGAATATTTACATAAAAACGTTAGAAAAAAACTAGACACAGATAGAAGGACTAACTTGTATAGGAGAATGAACTCATGTTTGTGTGTGTGTGTGTTTCGATACACGTATTGCACGATAATATTAGATACTATTTGTTGTCATGTCCTATATAGTACTCTAATTGTAACAACATGCATGGTTCTTCCTGAAGATAGAGAATTCCACTTATGTCACATTTGGTACATAAGAATCGTTTGGAATGGAATAAATAATGAGAGGAATTGAATGGAATAGAATGAGTGACGAAATGATAAATTCGTTCCTTCATTTGGATACATAATGTAATGGAATTGAATGAACATGATATTTTTCAAATATATCCTCAATAATAAATGTGAATAATGAATACAGGATAAAAATATGATTCAATAGTAATAATTAATGAGAGTGCAATGAAATCACGATTTCACTTCTCAAAGACAAAATCGAATTTTCCCTCAAAATAGAAACAGTAAATTTAAAAATTTGCGATTCCAATTTTTAAAAATGCATCCAAAAAATACCAAATTTCGTATTATAGTATCGAAGATCCCATCAATTAATCATTGAACATGTAAGGGAGTTTTAGCATTTGCATTAAAAGTTAGTTACTCAGAAACAATACTATGATAACTTGATAAGTCTCCATATGCGTTTAGTCTCCAAAAGATATTATAGGTATGAAGACAATTATCTAAAGTATTAACATAAACGGAAATGTAGTAGTTTGACAAAAGACAGTCCTTAAGTTTTTTCCTATGTCTTACTTCAACTCGATCTCGAAAGAAAGCTTGGATGATTCATAAACCGCAATGTCCTCGCAGTTTTATGATAGATGAGACTAGAAATATCTCTATAAATCTATACAACGAGAGCTAACTAACACTCAAGTGAAATGCTAACGTCCACAAGCAAATAAGAAGCCCTAAGATATATAAAGTAGCAATACTTGGACAATCAGAAAAGATACAATCGTGAAATCCCCACTTCGATGGTACATATGTTATAGAGGAGACAATTTGAGTACACAATATAATTATAATATCATTATATTTTACGTATGAATATCTAAATTAGTGACAAAACTCAAATGATTAAACTCAATTTTTTTTTTGGTGGTTACAATAACGCGGCCACTAGGCCATTACAAGGCAAGAAATCAAACTTGATACCTAAAAAATGAAGACCAGTTTTAGATATGGCTAGGCTAGAAGTTGATTGACATACTTTGAATTATATTCAATGCTATGGACCATAGACTTGAAATAAACTAGAATAAGACATGACCTGCCAATTCCAATTATGAATCAAGCTTTAACTAGGTTTCTTGGTAAGCTATTGATTTTGGGTTTAGTTATTCTCTTCTTTCTATTGTGGCTATTGAATGCTCCAATTAGTCTAGGTTAGTAATAGGATATATCATTAATATATTATATCTCCAGTCTTTTAACAAATTTCTAGAAACTGGTTTTTTGAAAATTTTGGAATTTGGGATAGGCCATAAGATTTGAAAAAGGAAAATCGTACAACGAGTGGTTCCATTTCTTTTAGACTTTCACTTATAATGGTTGAGTTCCTTAAAAATAAATAAAAAAAATTACTTGCTCTGTTGTATTTCTTTATCTATTTAATCATATATATTTTAAATTATTTGATATGAAAGTAAGAATATTTTAAACCATTTTCTCCTATTGTATAATTACTAAATATCCTACTAAATATCCTACATATTTTATACTTAGAGTATAGATATTATCTTAAAATACTTGTTAGTCGCTACTATAAGAATAATATATAAATAGATAGAAAATGTTTACAATGGTGTTCTGAAACACCTGATAATATTTTTAATTTTTCATGAATGTGTTTTTCCATGAAGTGTGAATGATTGGTATTGCAAATGTGATTTTTTTTTCTTTTTGACAAGTTGTCTTTCGAAACCTGTTCATTAAACTCTATACAAATAAAATATATATATGTATGTATATGTATACGGTAAAATGCATAAATAACAAGTCTTTAATATGCTAAATTAGCACAAATGAAAACATGGTTTGGTAACTAGTTTCATGTCTGTAGGGAAAGAATTTGAGAAAAAAAGTATATAATTAAAAAATAAAAAAGAAAAATAGAATGTCAGAATGAGACATCATTCATACACACATTCATGCTTAATGATGCTTTTTTCACACCCCAGTCAAAAGAAAATATGTAAATATTTAAAACAATTCATCAACCTCTTTGTTTCCCTGTAATTGGAATATTTATTCTCATCACTCATCCTTGGAAATCAAATAATAAAAAATAATCTAAACTAGCAAAAACTAACCACTAAGTCCATTATCTAATTAGACCACACTTGCATGAGTACATGGCATTGCAAATCTACGCAATCGACACAAGTGACTCCCCTTCTCAAGCCATTCCTCGATGCAAACTTCATGGAATATATGTGAGGCATCTTTATAACTTTTACTCCTTCAATAGGATTTTCCATACAAATCACGCAATGATAATCCATGAAACCGTTCTCTTTTATGATCATCCTCTCCAATGCGTCCACCGAAGATCTATAGCACAACAACACCCAACCGCGCTCTCACCAAAAGACTCTGGGGCGGTTGATGATCTTTTTATATAATCATAATAAGTCACGGCATTTATCAACACTGCCATAAGCAATATCGAGTATTACTAGATTCTCTAAAGTTTAATGCCATATTCATAGCCGTATCATGTATCTAAATGACAAACCGGCGTTGATCTTCTATGGGAATATTCAAACTTGTCAATATAGGCGACATGTTACTTTGGAGGACATCAATGTCTCCAAGGAGGAATTGTTGGGGGAACTTTAGGATTTTCCTAAAAAGAGGAAACTTACTAGCAATTGTACACGTGCCTGGACAGTTACCTAATTCTTGATGATAAATAACTCTCGTAGAATCTTGGGTAAAAAATCTTAACTCGAATTCTAGTGCATTATTCTTGACAATGTCTTCAATGGCACTTCTTGGTCTACTGAACCTTGTTGGCCATGCTTCTGGTTCATAGACGTATTGAGTATCCATGATCCTCAAATCACGCACAGAATTTTACCCATATGATTTTATAAGACCCTTTCGAGTTGACTCGTATATAAAATCGTTTTTTGATGGAATCTTACGATTTTAACCGAGTCTATATATAAACTTGGTATAATCTTATGATTTTAACCGAATTTACCAATTTTACCTTATGACAATGGAATATAACTATTGGTCAACTCGATCTAGTTAGGCTTCGAGACCCAAGGATGCTAATCGGCCCAAATAAAGCCCGTTTCCGGTTATGCCTCGACCTTCCGAAGTAGTAAGAAGACCCAATGTCTCATTGGGAGAGACTGTACAAGGTCTCCCAAGAATTGTCACCATAGAAAGGCTAGCCAAGCTCATCAACTCGGTTAATTGGCAAGCTTAACCTTATGGCCTCATAATCTCCAATCAAAGCAGGTGCTCTAGTCACATTTTGCGACCAAAGGAGATAATTATCCCGGCTATACTCCTCAAAGTCCCAACTCTTCAGCTCAAGTACTCCCAATACCTCGAACACCAGGACAACTCCTAGGAAGAAGCCCCCTTGGTATGACCCTAAATACTATAAATACCCCCTTTCCCCTTTAGTGGAAGAAATGTCGAGGAGAAGAAGAGTCTTTCTTGTCTTTTCATAAGACACATTATCTGTATCCACAGACTGACTTAAGCATCGGAGTGGTCATGTCGAACAACCTTCGGTGCCTGTTTGACCCTTTCTCTGTGTTTGCAGAAGCTATCTCTACTGGTCTAAATCAGCTTGTACAACACTTGGCACTGTCTGTGGGAAGGTCCTTCTGAAACCCTTCCTCTTCCTCCTCCTCTTCCATCGCTTTCTTTGTCAAAGCCCTCCAAAAACCCATAAACCACCACGACAAGAACACATTTCCTGGTATGATGCCAATGCCACAGCGGAGCAAGAATCAAACTAATCTTTCCATTAGCAGCCTATAACTATTCCAATAGGTGATAACGCGGCTCCTAGACTACCGCACGCTGACCAAATAGTGATTGCAGGTGATAGACCTTTGGATCCAAGATGCATCCTAGAATTAGAAAACTTGTGCACGATAATAAAAAAAAAGCATTCTAATGCTCTCCTCTAAGTTAGGATCACAGAGCTAGAAGGCTTAAAGGACTTGCATTTGGAAGAACACCTCCAGAGTGCGGCAAAGCGCCTCCCCACCCCAACCACCATCCAAGCTTAAAGAAGAACAAATTGAAAGGGGCTACAGATGTGCCATGACATCATCACGAACTAGTACCTCCACTAGGGAGTGGTCCTACAGTTCGAGACAGTGTCCGAATGAATACCAAAGATGCATTGCTCCAGAAGCTCGACAATAGCTACTCACAACATCTTATGAGGGCACACAACATCCTAACACTAGGTGCAAGATATCTTGCGGTATCAAGTAGATAATAAGCGACATAGGAAGCTGGGGCCCGTAGGTCTCGACTCAACTCGAGCTTGAGAGGATAACGTGCCCACTCTCATCACTAAGGACACACAACTTGATTCTAACAAGGAACACGCACTTGAAGAAATCAAAATTATGATGATAAGGCTATCAATCATTAGAGAAGGTTTTGGGGACGAACCCACCGCTAAAACACTCCCAGGCAAGATGCCATTTGTGAAACGACATTAGGAATACTCAAGAGGGCGAGTGAAGTGAGTATTTGTCCAAATTTTCAAAATAATTAATTTTAAATAGAGCAAATTAAAAATGAACAATAAAAATAATGTGTAAAATAAAAGAGAGGGATAAAGAAAGTCAAGCCACAAATTTAATGTGGAGTTTGGTCCTTTGCTTACTCTCCTCAATCCATCAAATGTCCCTTTTGACGTCTTCACCACTGCTTCAATTAATTTCAAAAAATGCCTCAAGACGAACAATATTACATCTACAGGAAATAAAATATTTCCTCTCTTTCTAAGCACTCTAAAAGAAATAGCACTTAATATTAACTGAGCACTAGAGTATATTTTCTCTCTTTTTATGATTTGCAAATTAATATACAAGAGAACAAGAAAATAACTAATTTGTTTGATCGCAATAAAAGCTCGTAAATGATTTTGACACTTCGTTCTTATATTTTCCCCACACTGTTGATCACCGGGGAACTAAGTATATATAGCAATTGAATTTCAAATGTCCGTTAGAGAACCTCCATAATCTGCTAAACATTTAATGCACTTCAACGGCTCTTTTCTTGCCACATTAGCTTTAGTATTAAAGTCGTCGTGTCAAAAGCTTGTCGCGCCTTAGTCTGTCGTGCCCCAACTTTGCCTTCGATAACCTCTCCACATCCATGCTTCTCCAAGCCTCAAATTTGAACTTGTCACATTCGAAACACCAACACGTCGAGCCCTTGACTTGACTTTCAAGAAGTCTATTCTCTTCTTTTGTTTGTTGCATATTAGACTTAAGTTGTCGAGCCCCAACTACTTAACTTGTTTCGAACTCAAATGACCCCTCGACAACTGTTTGGGCATACTTGAGTTTGTCGAGCATTGATCGTAGCTTTGTCACGTCTTGATTGCTTGCTTAGCCCTTGACCACTGATTTGGCATACTTAAGCTTGTCAAGCCTTGGCCTTTGTTTCGTCAACCCTTGACCACTTGCTATGGCTTACTCTCTATAGTTCTTTCTTCTACTAAAGTATGTAGAAAACACACACAAACATGCACAAAGCACACACATATATATTTGACTAATTAAGTGCAGTTTGCAACAAATAAATAGTTGATTGTGCATTATATTATCTCATCTAAATTCACATTGGACTCTCAAGTTCAACAATCTTCCCTTTTTGATAAGGACAATTTATGCACAATTAATTCATATTCATATCAGCCTACTCCCCCTCAATTAAGCATGTGAGTTCCAAAGAAATTTTCAATTTTCCAAGTTTCAAAAATAGAATTTTGATGCTTAATTTTTAAGAAGCTATAAACTACACTTAATATGTCATTTTATCCCCCTATCAAAACATACTTATGTATACTGTTAATTGTGCCCCATATTCTCTCCTCCCCCCCCCCCCCCCCCCCCCCCCCTTTTGATTTAATATTATACAAATGAGGAGAAATGCACAGATAACAAACAAAATCAAGCTAAAAAATGCCTCAACATAGAAGACTTCACATCGTCTACGTCCATATAGGTGTGATACCCCTCAAATATAGATGATAGAACTCTAATAAAAGACACACCATTTAGTGTAATAGCTTGGAATAAAGTTAAGCATGCTTTGAGCAGAGCAATCATAGGATGGGTGACCCCTTAGGAAATACTGGCACCAAAAAGACAAAACTATATGATTTGTGGCCAAAGAGGGACAATACCTCAATGGTCGGAGTTCCAAGCATTACAAATAGTATCAGAGCAGTTTACCAGCCAAAAGTGGAGGAGTTCGTCTTTACTGTCTGGTATGGTTCTAGGCCTGTGTAACAAAACTGACAAGGATGTCAATTTCATAAGTGGGGGAATATGTAATACCACTCAAATATAGATAGTGGAACTCAAATCAAAGAGGCGCCTTTTGGTGTAATAGCTTGGAATTCGTTGAAACTCCAAAGTTAAGCGTACTTTAAGTAAGCAATCCTAGGATGGATGACCCCCTAAGAAGCACTGGCACCAAAGGAAAAAATCATACGGTGTGTCTCCAAAGCGGACAATACCTTAGTAGGCAAAGTTCCAAGGCGTTACAGTAGGACTTCACCAATTTACCTATACTTAGATAGGGCTTTCACCACTTGCCTACATCCACGTAGAACTTTACCACAAATGCTTACACCCAAGTAAGACTTCACTATAGGTGCCTATACATAGATAGGACTTCATCACATTTGCCTACATCCATGTATGACTTCACCAATTGCCTATACATAGATAGGATTTTACTGCACTTACCTACATCCATGTAGGACTTCACCACTTACTGTAGTTAGATAGGACTTCACCACTTACCTACATCCATGTGGACTTCACCGCTTTGCATATACAAAGATAGGATTTCACACACCACTTGCCTACATCTACGTAGGACTTCACAACACTTGCATATACTCAAATAAGGCTTCACCAAAATGCCTCAACAACTGAGACGTCACACCACAATGCCTATATTTAGTGGGACTTCACCATATTTGTCTTATCTCATGAGGACTTCATACAATCAGCAAGCTCACATATTCACATTCACATCAAAGCATTATCTTCATAAATATGTAACAATCAAAATAGATCATATTTAAATAGATCATTGCATAAACAGATCCAATACAGCACAATTAGATTTTTAGGCATGTATTATATTTAGTAGCTTATTTAGCCCAAAATCCTATTCTTTATCAAATTTGATTTAATAATATTTATAGCTCATCTTGGTTGATAATTCTCAATTCTCTTCTTAAAGTGTATAAACGATCTTCACTCAAGGCTTTAGTAAAAATAACAGTAATCTGATTGTTTATATCAGTAAATTCCAAGCTGATATTTTTGTTTAGAACATGATATCTAATGAAATGATGTCTGATTTTGATGTTCTTGGTCTTGAGTGTTGGATCAAATTTTTAGTCAAATTTATAACACTTATGTTATCACAAAGAATTGGATCATTTTCAAAATTCAAACCATAATCAAGCAAAGTTTGTTCCATAAAATTTGCGTACAACAACTACCAGTGCTATATACTCAGCTTCAGTAATTAAGAGTGCAACCAATTTTTGTTGTTTAGAGTGCCAAGATATTAAAGAATTTCCAAGAAAATGGCATGTATTGCTTGTGCTTTTCCTATCTACTTTGCATCCAGAAAATTCAGAATCAGAGTATCTAATTAGATTGCAAGAGGTAAATTTTGGATACCACAAGCTAACTTCAATCGTGCCTACAAGATACTCCAAGTGTGATTCTTTTGAACAAGATTGAAATCGTGCACATACAGATACAGAGAACATAATATCAGGTCTAGAAGCTATCAAATATAATAAACTACCTGTCATGCCTCAATACATCTTTTCATAAACATTTTTACATTTTTCATCTTTATCAAGCTTAATACTTGTGCTCATATATGTTGGTTTTGATTTGCAATTATCCATTTTGAACCTTTTTAAACAATCTCGTGTATATTTAGCTTGATTGATGAAGGTTCCATTTTCAACTTGTTTGATTTGGAGACCAAAAAAATAATCGAATTCCCCTATCATGCTCATTTCAAATTCATTTTTCATAACTCAACAAAATCTTTTATAAGATTCATATTTGTAGCTCAAAACATAATATCATTAACATAGATTTGTACATCAAAGTATCAGACTTGTAATTTTTAATAAATAAAGTTGCATAAACTTTTCCTCTTGAAAAACCATTGTTTAACAAGAAGTTACTAAGTCTTTCACACTAAGCTCTAGGAATATGGTTTAGTCCATAAAGAGCTTTGTTTAACTTAAAAATATGATTCGGAAATTTATTATTTTCAAAGCCCGTGGTTGCTCTACATAGACTTCTTCTTTTATAAAACTATTTAAGAAGGCGCTTTTAACATTCATTTGAAAAAGCGTAAAATCTTTAAAAGTTGCAAATGACAAAAGCATCCTTATGGATTCTAGTCTAGCAACCGGGGCAAAGGTCTTATCTAAATCAATTCCTTCTTCTTGATTGTAACTTTTAGCAACCAATCTAGCTTTATTTCTTGTTATTAAACCAAATTCATCAAGTTTGTTTCTATAAACCCATTTGGTTCCTATAACAAGTCTATTTTCAAGTCTAGGAACCAAATTTCATACATCATTCCTTGTGAACTGGTTTAATTAATCTTGCATTGCATTAATCCAAAACTCATCTTTTAATGCTTCATCAACATTTTTAGGCTCAAAAAGAGATAAGGAAACCATATTGCTTCAATTCCTCAAAGATGATCTTGTTTGACCATGATTTGAAGGTTCTCTAATTATTAAATCTTTAGGATGTGATTTAGCATATTTTCATTCTTTAGGCAAATCATTATTATCAGATTCTTGCTCATCAACATCCAATCTTTGTTCATTATTTTCTTTATTACTCTTTTAAGAGAAAATCTATTTAAACCAACATAAACAACATCAACATCATCATTTGAGCATACATCAGACAAAAAATCCTCAAAAGCAACATGAATTGATTTTTCAACAGCTAAAGTTCTTCTATTAAAAGCTCTATAAGCTTTACTTTTTAAAGAATATCCTAAGAAAATTCATTTATCACTTTTAGAGTCAAATTTAGCCAATTGTTCTTTTTCATTATTTAGAATGTAACATTTTATACTAAAAGGATGGAAATATAACATTTTATATTAAAGGGGGTTTTATTTAAAATTGGCCTTATAAAAACTCTACTTGAAATATAAGATGTAATGTTTATAGCTTTAGCCCAAAAATATTTTAGTAAATTGTTTTCACACAATATGATTCTAGCCATTTCAATTAAAGTTCTATTTTTCCTTTTGGCTACACCAATTTATTGTGGAGTTCTAGGAGCTGAAAAAGTATGTTCAATGCCATAATTACTATAAAAAATTTCCATTTCATGATTTTCAAATTACCATCCATGATCACTTCCAATTGTAACAATATTAAGACCTTCATTTTATACTTTCTTGTAATATCTAAAAAATACATGATTGGTTTTGTCTTTAGATGTAAGGAAGAAAGTCTATGAGTATCTAGTAAAATCATCAACAATAACCAGGATATATTTCTTTCCTCCCAAGCTGAAGGTTTGGGTATGATAGAATAAATCCATGTGCAATAGTACGAATGGCGCAAATGTAGAAATAGTATCCTTTTAATTTACTTTCCTTTTTTACATGCTTGGCAAATCTTGTCCTTTTGAAAATTCATCTTTGGTAAACCTTTGACAATTCTTTAGCATGTCCTAGTTTTCTATGCCATAACCAATTATTATCACTTTGAGAATATAGGCAAGTTTCATTTGATGGTTTGAATTCATTTAAATTGATTTTGTAAATGTTTCTTTGTCTATATCCTTCAAAGCATGCTTGGTTATAATCAATATTTTCAATAGAAATTTTTTGGCAAAAAATGTTATCTTAAAACCATTGTCACACAATTGGCTAACACTTAGCAAATCACATTTAAATTGTCAACAAGCGATACATTTTTAATAATTTAATATTTGTTTATGAGAATGTTACTTTCACCTAAAACGGTTGATTTTTTGTTGTCCCCAAAGGTGATACTCCCTTGATCGCTCAAGTCTAGTGATGTGAACTTGGGCACGTCTCCTGTCATATGCATAGAGTAGCTACCGTCTAAGTACCATTTGTTGCTTCCACTTGAGGATTCTTGCAAAACCAATCATTACTTCTTTGGTACCCATTTTAGTTTGGGTCCTTTTTGGTTAGGGGTTATAAGTACCTCTCTCTTTGGAACCTAAACTAACTTGCTTCAATGATTCAAATGTCTTGATTTTCTTATTGTACAATTTTGTGCAATATGACTAGTTTTTCCATAATAACTACACGACCCATAGATTGCTTTAATAAATTTTGTTTTGTGGGACTTATGACTATTTTCTCTACTATTGTCAATTCTAAATTTATTTGAATCACACTTTTGGCTCCCAAGAAGTATGTTGAAATTTTTCTTTCCATTTGTAAACTTGGCTATAGTAGCTTTGAATCATCGAGGCTAGCTTTTAACTTTTAATTTTCATTTTTCAAATCTTCTAGCTCTTTCAGAACACTATCACTACAATTATCAGCACAACCAAAATTATTATTCTTTAAAGTTTTAACTTCAATGTCTAGCAAATCATTTTTAATTTTTAATTTTTCATTTATTTCCTTTAACTCATTATTTTTATTTTCCAGCTTTTTAAACTTATTATTTATCTTTTCATTTTCTATCTTCAGACTATTTATATCATCATATAGTTTTTCATTCTCAGATTTAATTTCTTCATGATCAATCTAAAATTTTCTAGTTGTTCTCCTACTTCTTTCATTAAGGGTTTTAGCGTGCTATTCTTTTTCTAGGTTTCATTAATTTATAGCATACTTTTTCATACATAACATGTAATTCAACATATGAAGGAGAAGAGGGAGATGTTACCTCATTAGCCAAAGCCATGAAGCATACTTCATCATCATCTAAATCATATGAATCTTCACCACTCTATATTGCCATATAAGCTTTCTGCTTTTCCTCCTTTGATCCCTTTTTGAGTAAAGGGCAGTACTGCTGGATGTGTCATAGCTTTTGACAATTGAAGCATGTGATCACATTCTTTCTCTTATATCTGCATGAGTTGCTATCATCCTTCACCTTCTTTGACTTTTGATTGGGCCTCATGAATTTCTTAAACTTTTTGGTCATCAAAACAAGATCCTCGTTTTCATCTTGATCCTCTTCATCACTGGATTCTTGTCTTATGGCTTTCAATGCAATAGCATTCTTGTTGGATTCCTTGCCTTGTTTCTTGACGAGCACCTGGGTTTTGAGTGCATCAAGGAACTATTCCTTGCTTAAAGCATTAAGATCTCTTGCTTCTTCTATTGTTGTCCTCTTTGCTTCCTGATCTTTTACAAGTGACTTGAGAAGTTTAGAATTGATTTATAAGTTAGAAAAGTTCTTTCCAAGTACACTTAAATGATTTATAATATTAATAAATCTGTTATACATTTCATTAATTGATTCATTAGGTAGCATTTTGAAAATTTCAAATTGATTGCATAAAAGACTTATTTTAGTATCTCTAACTCTAGAGTTTACTTCATAAGTTTTTCAAGTTCGTCCCAAATATCTTAAGCAGAATTACATGTGCATATTCTATTGAAATCACTTTCATTTAAACCACAATACAATATATTCATGGTAATTTCGTTTAAATCTAATTTCTTCTAGTCTTCTTCATTATAATCTCTTTCTTCTTTTCCTTCTATTTTCATAGGCCTATTTTCTCTACACTCCAAATTAATCTATTTTAGGCTTTAAGAAAAATTTTCATTCTATACTGCCAATAAGGGTAGTTAGCTCATTTAGAAGTGGAGATCTATTATAACTTGCCCTATCTAGAAACTCTAGTATATTAGATACCATGATCTTTACTTTATTATACGATTAAGCATAAAAACAATAGAGACGGGCTATACTACCAATTGAAAAGACACCAGGAATGCTCAGGAGGGGGAGGAGGGGTCAATTAAGTATTTGCCCAAAATTTCAAAATAATTAATTTTAAATAGAGAAGATTAAAAATTAAAAGGAATTTCCATAGATAAATAAACAATAAATAGAAAATCAAGCCACAAATTTAATGTGGAGTTCGACCCTTTGCCTACTCTCTACGGTCCACCAAATGCCTCTTTTGAGGTTTTCATTACTACTTCAATTAATTTCAAAAGATGGCTCGAGACGAGCAATATTACACCCATAGAAATAAAATATTTCGTCTCTCTCTAAGCGCTCTAAAAGAAATAACATTTAACATTGATTAAGCACTAGAGTGTATTTTCTCTCTCTTTATGATTTACAAATTAATATAGAAGAGAACAAGAAAATAAATAATTTGTTTGATCACAATAAAAACTCGTAAATGATTTTGGCACTTTGTTCTTGTATTTTCCCCACACTGTTGATCTCCTAGGAACTGAGTATATACAGCGTTTGAATTTCAAATGTCCGTTAGAGACAACGTGCATAATCTGCCAAACATTTAATGTGCTTCAATGGCTCTTTTCTTTCCTCATCAACTTCAGTATTAAAGCTGTTGTGCCTCAAAAGCTTGTCGCCCCTTAGTTTATCACACCCAACTTTGCCCTTGATAGCCTCTTGACATGTGTGCTTCTTGGAGCCTCAAATTTGAACTATTGCACCTAAAACTCCAACACGTCGAGCCCTCAACTTGACCCTCGATAAGTCTATTCTCTTCTTTAGCTTATCGTACATCAGACTTAACTTATCGAGCCTTAATTACATAACTTTTTTAGGACTTGATCGACCTCTCGACCACTGTTTAGGCATACTTGAGGTTGTAGACCCTTGACCATAGCTTTATCATGTCTTGATTGCTTGCTTAGTCCTTGACCAACCCTTGACCACTGATTTGGCATATTTAAGCTTGTCGAGCCTTGCCCTTAGCTCTGTTAACCCTTAATCACTTGCTATAGCTTGCCCTCGACACTTCTTATTTTTGCTAAAGCCTATAGAAGACATGTGCAAACATGCACAAAGCATGCATATATATATATATATATATATATATGACTAATCAAGTATAGTTTGCAATAAATAAATAGTTGATTGGGTATTAAATCATCTCATGAAAATTCACATTGAACTCTCAAGTTCAACACTTTATAGTCAATGTTCAATTCAAGTTACTCCTGACCATGGTTCGGCTATCCACCCTAGAATCCTACAATGGGATAACTAATCCAGAGGACCACATCGCCCAGTTCCAATATTTTAGATGCTATATGGTATAAGACCTTTCCTAACACCTTTCATGGAGCAGCCAAGGTATGGTTCAACAAGCTTGAGCATAACACCATAGGTTCATTCACCCAGCTCAACGATCTTTTTGTAGAACACTTCATGGTGAATAAGCCATTGGAGAAAAATGCCTCGTACCTTTACACAGTACAACAAAGGCGAGGCGAACCCTTAAGGGATTATCAGGCAGGATTTAACAAAGTGTGCTTAGAAGTCCCGAACCTCAACCAAGGAGTAACTTTAGAGGCTATTAAATAAGAAGTCCTCACAAATAGCCTATTCTTCTTTTCCATTTTGAAATGTTAGCTCACTACGCTTGAGCAAGTGAGAGAAAAGGTATAGAAATATATTCGCTAAGAGGATACCGAAAACGCTAAGAGGGAAGCTGAAGCCAGGACCGAGTCCCCTTGAATTGAAAGCAATCCACCTCAAGAAAAAGGATGACAAAAAGGCCATCATTACTTCAACCGAGGTTATGCACATCAGTTTTGCATGGATGATGATAAGCGGAAACTCTTCCCAATGTATGATAAGTTCACACCTTTAAAGTTACCATTCCACGACGTCTTCCTCAAGATAAGGAACCAGGGCCTCCTACCACTACCATTTCCAATGAGGCCCATCTTAAGGAAAAAAGACTCAAAGGAATATTGCAAGTATGATCGTAATCGTAGGCATGATACAAAGAATTTTTGGTAGCTTAAAAGTGCCATAAAGGATACCATATGGGATCACCAGCTAAGTAGTAAGTCGATCACGACCTAAAGCTAGAACCACTCGCATAAAAACGTAGGATTAACAAGTAGGAGAAAGTTAACACTCAAGACCGCTCTGATCTACCCCAATTCAACCAACAATGCCATGGCGAGATTAATATTATCATAGATAGATCCCCGGCCTCGACAAGAACAAGGCTACCACCCAGCCCGAGCTCATCCTAACAAGTCATGAACGTGGAACCTAAAAGGACTAAAGTCGACACTACCATATCCTTTTCAGATGAAGATTATGAAGGGCACCAAGATGCCCTAGTGATCTCTGCCTGTATTTTGAGCTGGAAAGTTAAACGAGTGTTGATCGACATAGGAAGCAGTGTTAACATTCTCTTCAATCAGCATACAAGTAAATGAAACATTAGTTGAGACTAAAGTTGAGGCCTTATGATCATAAGCTATATGGTTTTGATAACCGGCCTTTCAGACCTCATAGGATCATCACTTTACTCCTTAAGCTTGGCAAAGAGTCATGTAACATCACGCACCAAATAGATTTTTCATGGTGAACTATTAGTCCCCCTATAATGCCATATTAGGTGGGGCTATGTAGTTGATTTTCAGCATGATCCTTTCCCAACCTACTGCAAAGCGAAATTCCCAACCCCAACTAGGATAGGAATATGTCGAGGAGATCAGGAACAATCTCGAAAACTATGCATCAAAACCCTAGAAGAAGACCATGTATGTACTATAAACATAGAGACAAAAGATGAATTCAAGCATCGAGGTGAGACAGCTGAGCTCACAGAAGAGGTTACCTTGGACGATAACCTCAAACATACCACAAAGGTGGGAAAATCGATTCCTCGAGCTTGATTACATTCTTGCGGACAAATGACATGTGTTCGCATGGTCACCCCTAACATGACAGGCATAAGCTTGAGTGTGATCACACATCAACTGAACATCAACAAAACCTAGAAGCCAGTTCGCCAAAAAATTAAGCACGTTGACCTCAAGAGACAAGCCGTCATTGAAGAGGAGGTCTAAAAACTACTCCAAGCAGGATTCATTAAGGAAGAAAAATACCCCATTTGGCTAGCCAATGTGGTCCTAGTCAAGAAACCCAGTGGGAATGGTAGATGTGTATTGACTATACCAACCTAAACAAAGCATGTCTGAAGGATTGCTTCCCATTACCATGGATCAGTCAGATCGTTGGCAATACTTCGGGCCACAAGCTATTGAGCTTTTGATAAGTGTTAAAGATCCTTATTATTCATATTATTTTAATAGTATATTATATAGATCTCATGTGAACTATTAAAGAAAAGGATACTTATTTGGGTTAATATGTCAATTTTAGGAATGAAGGACAATTCTTAATAATATATATATATATATATACATATGCTATATATGTAGCAAATAATTCAACTGTATAATAATATATATTATATATTTTATTTTTTAAAGAACATCTATATTTTATATATGTTATTTGTATATTTAATATATAATTTATAATATGTTATACATATATATAATTTGTTTCTTATATGGATACTTTTATCATTTTTTAATTTAGTTAGGAATAACAATATTGAAATATCACAAACTTTCACCTAAGTTAGAAACTAAAATTAGATAGTTTAAATAATGCAAGTAAAATAGATAATGAATTATGATTAGCCAATTAATGTAATAAATTGGTAAATAGATTTAGATTGAAATATGAGATTTCAAATTCTTAAACCCATAAAACATGTTGTTTAAATATTTACTGGATTCCTAAATCCCTAAAATTTAGCCTAAAAGTTTATATCTTAATCCTCATCAATTTTGAAATCACCTATCTATCTATATATATATAGCAGCTCTTAAGCCAAGCTCAAATTGAATAGCAATTTGATCTAAATTAAATTCTTGAATCAAGACCCTATCTCAAGTTCTTAATTTCTAATATGTAAATTTTGAAATTATCTTCAAAACACTTTCCAAACTAAAAATATTGATATGAAAGATTTAAACGTAATACTCTTAACCCAAAATATATTTTAAATTATCCTTATCTATCTTTTTATTTTTTTCCTTTTCTTTCCTCTATCTTTCTTTTCATTTTGCTTTTTGTTTCTTCCTTTCTCTCTTATCTTTCTCTTCTCTTTATCTCAAATTAACTCTCAATCAAAATTTCAACAAGATGATAGAAGAAAATGAAGTTAAAAAGAAAGATGGAAAGTGGGAATCATACTAGTATTAGCTTCAACAACTAAAGAAGAAAAGTAGTAAAGGGGATTCAATTTGCATGTGTTTTCCAAAAGATAAGTATAGTTGTTTACACTGTCTTGATTGTTGTTTTTGTATATATATGATGAATTGATGTTAGTTATGAGTAGGAATTTAGATGAAACATATAATCTTAACATATATGAAGCTATAGGCCAAAACCTAAGTGAAATTATGCATGTTAGAACTAGGATTGAGATGAAATATGAAATAAAAATAATATGAAAATAGATGTTGTAAATGATAATTCTAAGCTTACATGTCGATTAAAAGATGTTAGATGATGAAAAATGATGTAAATCAAGTAGTGAAATAAGCGAAGTTTTTGAAATGTAAAACAGAGCAAAGAGCATAGTGGAAACATGAGAAGTTGTATTAAGTCGTGCTCCTTGTTATTACTTAAAAACTTTTGAATTTTAACACATCAAAGAAGAAACACATATGGAACATGGCTTGACCTATTCAGCCATACATCTCTCTAATTCATTTTAAAAGAAATTTTCTAGAACAACACAACTAGAAGCACAACCTCTCTATCTTATCGTATTTCTCTTTTGTTAAGAAACACCCTAGAACACGGCCTTATCTATGTCCCTGTGTTTCTTCTGTTTCTCATGTATATAATGTGTCAAGTGAAACATGACAAAAACATGACCTAGTGTATCTCATCATGTTTCTCTCTTATTTATGTGTACTTAGTTTTTTTATGAAACATGGGTGAAGCACGACTCATTTTGTCACGTCGTGTTTCACTTTTATGCATCGTGTTTCTCAATTGTTTCAATTCAAGGAGAAGCATGACTGAAACACGGCTTAAGGTATTACGCCGTGCTTCTCTCTAACCTCCAAAACACAAACAAGCATAATGGAAACATGATGCAATGTATATAATCATGTTTCTTCTTATTTATATACACGAGGTGAAGCACAACCATGCACCTAACCGTGTTCTTCCTAAAAATTCGAATAAAACAAAAATAAAATAAATATAAACATAAATAATAGTTAAGGTGTTATCTTAGTTAATTTATATAATTAAAAATGAGATAACTGAATTTATAGATTTAATAAATAATTAGATTAAACATAGAAGTTAGATATAAAATGAACTTCATTAATAATCTTAAGTTCAACATGGCGTAACGGATTTGATTCATACAACCTATTCTATTCCCCTTGCTTTTTTTAGATAAAAATCCTTGAACCTCTCCCACGTGGAAAATGAAGAAATGTTTAATGTATTATTATTATCATTCTATTTTACTTATAACTATTTTTGAAAAACATTGATTTGTGATCCGTTAGGTTGAAATATTTAATAGAGAATATTCACCCATAGCCTATTTATGATAAATGCCTTATGATAAATTCCAATGGCAATTCTTCAATCTATCTAATACATAGAGGAAATTCCTTATTTTTTTTTATTTTGATTTGAAATTTTAATTTTAAGTAGGAAATAAAAGAATAAGAACTTAAATCTTTCTTTCCATCAAGAACATTCAACAAAAAAATAGAAGCTACACTTTTTTTTTCAATTTATTCATATTTTAAATGAGCTAAAATGAATTAGATTAATTAAGTTTCATCAAATTGTCTTAGTAATTGAATTAAATGAGTAATTCTAATCAATTTGACTAAAATTAAGTTAGAATAGACTTAAGGGTTAATAATTGACTTAGACTAATATGTTAGGATAAACCATAAATAATATGGTGAATATGTTATTTCAAATGTATACTTGCTAGAAATAAGTATGTTGAAAGTGAATAATATGATGTGATGATATTTTTATAATAAATGATTATAATCAAAGAGAAAAGAAATAATTTGACAAATAATAGAGAATTATCCATATCTTGGCGGGACGATTTTCGCAGCCATAGCAGGGTTCCTACTTATGTCTGATAAAATAAGATTTTAAAATAAGTTTGATATAAATGGATAATTAATTTAATTGCTTATATAGTTTTTTTCCTTAAACATATGTTTGTCCCTTATCTATTTTTTGAGATAGCCTTGGGTTACCCTCTATCTCTATTTAGATTTCAAATAGTATAAGGTACGTAGTGATGTGCTTATTATTTGTTAAGATGGGTATTCGTAATATACTAAGACTTAAAGACGGTTTAATTAATGAGTATTGTTTGTAGGAGTGTTGTTTAATCCGGTTTGGAGAGTGATAACCTTATCTGGAGCCAGGCATGGTAGTTAGGCGCTTAGGCTACGTCCTATCATGATGTAATGGAAATTCATAAATGGCTTAAGCAGTAGTTGATGAGCAAATAGTATTGGCATAATATTTACTTGGGTTTGAGGTGAAGTACCATGATTTAGTTCAAGTTTATTGGATTGATTAAACTAAAAATGTTATGGACTGAGATAAGTAAGCTATGTAACGGCTGTGAACCCCAGATGAGGCTATTTTCTCTTTCTCAATTAGATAAAGGAGATATAAGTATCCGAGCTGCTTATATCAACCCCTAAGTAGTTGCTATTACTCAGAATCCTAAGGTTCCTAGAGATTGTTATAGAGTGTCAGTGCTCTTGTGTTGATTTATTTTATTTCAATTTAAAGAAAATAATCTGTTGTTGCTGTATTGCACTAGTTTAAACTTATGTGTCATCTCGTGTGTGCTTGTGTTATTGTGTGCTAGGCTTTGGCTTATTGTTATTTTCTTTAGATGTTGATGAAGATGAGGATTGAGTCGAGAATATGGGATAACTCGAGGAGAGTTTGTTGAAGAATGAAGTCGGTTAAGACCATAGATGTATTTGATTTTGTTTATCTTTTGTATAAAGAACTGGATTTATGTTTTGAAGTTTGTATTTTTCTTTAAGTGGCTATTTATGGAGCCCGTGTTTAAACCATCAAAAAAGGTACATGAGATACCATAGGTACATGAGATACCTTATGGTATGGTTTTATTTTCATAAAAGTTGATCTATTCTTATATGAATCGAAGCTATAAATGTTTTTATAAAGTTGTTTGACCACAGCTAAATTCAGTTGTCTTTAGAATCTAACTAAATGATTTCAGAATTTAAAACTAGCTAGCAATGTTCCATATAAACAAACTTTTAAAGAAGCATGTACGTGTAATACTTAAAATATTGTACGTGGTTGGGGAATCTTGCATGGCTGAATTTTATATAAGATATGTTGGGTCCTTACAAATATTATATTAAACAAAATAATATAGAAAATAATAGTATTATATGTTAATAGGTTTGGATCCTAAATTTAAACACAGATATGTTTTAATTTATGTCGTTTTCGGGTTTGACCCATTTACTATTCATATTGATTTTTACTTATCTAAACCTTTTTATAATCATGATATGTCATGTCCAAGTTCTCGGCCAGGTCTTAAATTGCCAAAGCTAGCTATGAATCACTATAAAATTTCTTTCTACGTGATAAGATAAATTGCAGTGCTAAATTGCAGGTATCAAAAAGTAAATAGATAAATGAAATTTACCTCATTTTACAAAATCTACTATATAGATGTGTGTGCGTTAGGTTTCACCATTTAATTGTTTTATTATCACTATTAATTAATAAAACAAAGGGACATTTCTACTTTATAGCCTTTTCTATAATTTTTTTGGAGAAGTTATCTTTTGTGAAGTTCTATAAATAGTCTTTAAATAATATTAATCGAAATATACCCGTGGGCCATTATTGAATTCAATAAAATGAAAAGAATATATTAGATAATGAATGTAAAGATAATTTCAATCCTGCGTTTGATAATATCAATGAAATCACAACGTCATTCCTCTAATTTGTTTGGTTTTAGCATATTCGAAATAGAATATAATGAATGTAAAGTCATATATTTCGTATGCAATAATAAATGAATATAATAAATATATATTGTAAACAAATTATATCATTAATATAATATATCAAATTTAATAATTTACATATAAATATGAATCAATATATATCATGTAATATATTATAATTAATTTTAATATAGACATATCATATGTCATATAAAGATAAGCGTATATACACGCATATCTGACCGATATGAAATATAATCCGAATACAATATATCATAGCTATACAGAGTTGTTAATATGTACAAATTATATAGTACACATGTATTTAATGGTAATAAATACATATTATCCATAGTAGCTGCTTTGAATAGCAGATAATAATATATTCAAATATGTGTCATAATATATATATATATATATATATATATATATTTGAACCATAATATATGTGACGTCCTAACGGGTATCCTGTCCGTTATACTTTTGTCATATCGCTCAAAAACTTAGGAATTATGTTAATATTCATTAAAGATTTCTGATATGGTTTATAAAGTGTATTTAATTGATGACACCATTAAAATATACCAGTTTCATAGTAAATAAATATCATGGTGAATTTATTGACACAAATAAGAGCCAAGGCCCCACAATATGATACGACTAATTTCAGTAGTTCATATACATAATAAGGCAAAAACAAAGGAGTCTCAAAAGGAGATTAATGAAATAGTAATCTCTCCACTTGAATCTCACTCTTTCCAATACTCCTAAAAGCTAATCTATGGCGGCTAGCGGCTAGCAGCTAGCGGCAAGTGTCCAGGAACAATTAATGTCTCTAATGCATAAGTAATAAATTGTGAGGATGTAAGCTATATTCAGCTTAGTGAGACTATCCTCATATCGTATTGATAGTTATAAATTATTCATGATATCCTTAGGATATTAAGTACAATTTAATGCTTATTTAGCGAATTTATTCAAGAATTGATACTTAATTAATATATATATATATATATATCATATATTCATTTTAGAGATATTGAAACATATTGAAGACATTTAAAAGGATTAATAGAAAATTTCACTAAGACTTATCCAACGGAGTAAAAATAGACTAGCATAGAGACCATTCACGGGCGTGAAATGGAGGTTAAAGTTACAGAGGCTATAAGGGCAACTTCACACCCGTGATTATTGAGACTTCAACTCCCAAAGCTTCTAAACCTTATATCACGACCATAGCTTCCAAGATTGAGGCATCAAAAGCTTATAAGATCAACATCATGCTGTAATTACTAGTGAGTGAAGGAATTCCAGAGTCCAAAGACCACTAAGGGCAATATCATGGACATGATTCATGAAAAATTCGAGATCAATGGCTTCTGAGGGCAATGTCATGCTCGTGATTCACCATTTTCAAGTAAACAGACTTACCAAGGGCAATGTTAAGAGTGTGATTCATGAAACCAAGGGCAATGTTAAGGGCGTGATTCTTGAATTCAACAACATCAGTAGCTACTAAGAGTAATGTCACGGGCATTATTTATTAATTTCAAATGACCAGACTCCACCAAGGTCTCTTGAAGGGCGTGAACATTAATGTGATTGGAAAATGCACTTTCTCAACTTTTCCTTAAACAGTATAATAAATAGGTACTACATGTGAATAATCGTATTTATTCATTTGTAACATTTAGGGAAGTGTCTTGGATATAAAAAGTGACATATCCGTTCAAACAAGAGATGAATTCTCACACCAATTCACATCCATAGCAGTTCATCCTTTGTAACCTTTGTGAGAAAAAGAGTGTCTATGTGAGTCTTTTGTATTCAAGCATTGTATTTTGTGATTTTCCCCAAGAACTCAAGAGAGAGAAGATGGGAATTTATTGTTCGTGTTGTTTTCCAGAATTCTACTATTTTAATTCAAAAGGGGGTTTTGCTCTATCTCTTCTTCCATTTTTAATTTGCTGATAATTTTTGTGTTTTGATATTATTTGTTGTGGTTTCATCATGAGTGAGTAGTAATTTAGGGCTTGCAAAGTCATGTTGACATGAAAATGCACGAACATGTAGATTATCCTACTAATTATTGCTTTCTTTTGATTAGAACTTATTAAAGTTAAGATATTATAGTGCACGACACGGTTTTGCAGTAGAACTTGATGAAATACATTCAGAAACAATTCCATTAAGTAGATCTAAATCGCTAGAACAAACTACTTCTGTTAATAGAGATATTATTAAAAAGTTTGTTGCGTGTTTTGTGGAATTCAAGAATATCAATAAAAAACTAATGCAATCTTGATTTGATTATTCATTTAGGAGAGATTCTAATGAATACAATTAAGATTAGAATCGAGTAAATTATGAGAAGAATACTCATAATTGAAGTATTCTACAGAAAATTATTGGTAGGAATAAACTTAAGGAATCATGTTGATATGATGGAGTAAGCCTACTAAGAAGTGATATTGTTGTTGTTATCGTCTTAATTCTTGTGTTGTTATGGTGTAATTATAGATTAGTATAGTTAGCTATTAGAATGAGACTCAATATAACTAATTCAATGAAGTATTCAAACCGCTAGATAATAGGAGGATTAATAACCGCTAGATAATAAGAGGATTAATAAAGTATTAGTATTTATATATATTCCCAATGGAGACGACCCTATACTCATCCGTGCTAACAAACGATAGGTACATTTACTATCGAACCAAGTGAGGGATAGGATATGAGTTAATAAATTTTAAGACTCGATATCTTTAATTATGGAAATCACGTATTGTTCAAATAATCAAACAAGCAAGTTAATTAACAAATATGTATGCATAATTAAGCACATCGATGCAACCAATTAAACAATTTTCCTAAAACTGTATATAGAATAGATTTATATTTTTGTGATAAGACTTGGGAAACCGATTTATTACATGTTAGCTTCATGTACCTTCACCTCAAGATCACATATAAATCATATTAAAAGCCATATTTGGAAATCAATGCAAGTCAAAGGCTCCAATGCCACAAAGATCTAGCTCGAGGCAACATAAATAAGCTCAATAGAAAGTTTTGTAATATAAATGTTTTCAAATAAGTTTCCAAAATAAGGGTTTCTACCTTAAGATAGGTGGCATGAGTTATCTCACTACAATCACGTCGAGTTCAAGTTTGAACTAATCAAATAGATGTCAGTGTAGGTTTATCTCACCTAGTCCATCGCATATCTGCGTGATGTTGATAGCCTTTTAATGATGGGAATCATTCAATTAGATGTAAGCGAGTTGAAACTATTCACAGCTACTCAAGTTTGACTCGGTGATAACTCAAATTCAACTCGACTATAATCAAGTCAAGTTCAAGTTTGAACTAATCAAATAGACATTAACTTTGAATTCGAGTTTTAAAATACTATATTCAAATAGCTCATAAAGCTCATTTGAGCTTTTATATTTTTTTTATAAGCAAATTATAAAACTTATTTTTTTCCATTTTAAAGCTTATTTCTATAACTTTTTTTTTCTTCATATCCAATGATAATTCCAATATTTTTTAGTCTAATTAATTTATATAGGAACAACCAAGCCTAATCAAATTAAGCTTAAGTTTATTAAGTATTAATTTGAGATAAGTTTGAGTTCTGAATTTTTTATTCTAGTAGAACTCGAGCTTGGCACTATGTAATCTCGAATCAATTTGTTTTATAGGTCAACGTGCAATGCATAATTCATTTTATTGAATTTAAGCCAAATAGTTGTAAGTTCATTTAAGGTAATTAGCCAGATTTCACTTAGACACTAGTAACGCTGCATCAAATGCATCAAGCAAAGGAATTCTCATATAATTAATGTACCCTATCATTGACCAAACAATATAAAGGACATTCCATATTCATACAATATTCATTAAAGCACATTCAACTACAAACACAAGTAAATGTGATAATCACATGAGAGATCTCACTCAACCATTATAACGACTAATTGCAGTATCATTCTGGAAGGTCAATCTAAGAGTCAAAGTCAATTGAGTAATAATACTTTCAATAAGTTCTAAACTACTCTTTTGCTAAGAATTACACTAATTTCAACTAAGTAAAAGATAATTTCTATCCAATTTTGACTACTTTCGTACTTTCGCAATATCTTTCTCATTTCACATCCTATTTTTGCAATTTTATAGTTTTCTTTATATGGTTTTGAATATCCTTTCTAATGTTATAATTATTTTTACCCGAGGAAGTTGTCTGAAGCCTAAACCAAACAGAGAAGATTAGTCCAAGGTTGTGTATTTCAATATTTGACGCTTTTTCTAATCGTATAATTATTTTGGTATCACCTTCGTTACCATCTAACCATTATTAAGTTCCTTAAGCTATATCAGGATGTATCTAATGGTGTAGTAGGCTTTTCTTGTTATCGTTGCACAAAGTTTTACTTTGTTTTTGTTTACAACTCTTACATGTTAAAACATATCATATATTATAGGGATAAATTACTAAAATGTCACAACTTTTTGGGGTTTTTGAGCCTGAATTTTTTATTTTTGGTTTTATTTCTTTTATTTCGATTTGTATCAAATCCTAACCCATTTGATATAACCATCGACTAGGAATTAAAGGAAATTTAACTTTTGTAAACATTTTGTAGTCGCCACCCAATTGAAATCAAGAAAAATTTATATGTTAGGATCAATGGGTTGGTTGATCTTAACTTAACTTCTACTGCGTGAAAATTTTGATTTAAAACGAAAATTTGATGAATCAGAAAATTTTAGATTCAGGGGCTAGCCTATTAAACCCATATGGTTACTACCTTAATTCTTAATTTAAAATCTATCCCTTTTTATGCTCAAAATTTTACTAATATACAAATTATGATATTTACAATTTATCATTAAAATTTATAATAAATAATAAATCAATTCAATATTTACAAAAAAAAAAAAGAAAGGTTTTTTTTTCATTTTTATGCTGCCCGAAGGTACGTACGTACCTGCTAATTGGGATTAGACAACATGTAGTTCTTTTTTTAAAAAAAAAAAATCTTAATTTGTTGATTCCTTTTAGTATTTCAAATTGTTTTCAATATAAGTTTCTTAAATTTTCAATTTTATAAAGATAATTTTGTTTATGACCCTTCATGCTACCAAGTTGATTTTTTATTTTAGAAAATAGGTTTTTCTATGTGTTAAAAGTTTATATATATATATATATATATATACACATATACTCATACTACTTATTGCATATTACTATTATTATTATTACTAATATATATATATATATATATCTTATTAAAATTGCAGGAAACTAAACCCATATTCATTTTTTATTTATTTGTATTTTTTATTATTTTTTATCATTTAAATAAAGAGGAAAAAAATGAAATAAACTTACCTAAGTTGAGAATGATGTGTTGGTCGGATCTGGAGCGGATCGTGTAAGATGCTGGAGTAGTTTGGGTCGGATCTTGGATCTTGGAGTCTGGTCAGATTCTGGAGAAGCGACTGGCAGTGATCGAAACCTCCAATTTAGCAGCATTAGACGTGATGGAGGATGTCGAATAAGGGCAGGAGGCTACGAAGAGAAGTTTAGTGGTGTTAGATTAGATCGATGGTGGTTGTGGATAGTGGTTTAAGCATCTACAACAGCGATCAATGGCAGCGATAGTTACCAGGGGTGATTCTAATGATCTAAGTTCGAATTGAGGCCACCAAGTCGAAGAAAAACTAGCCTTAAACCTTCTTTGTTTCTCCAAATCGATTGAAAACTAATCAGAAACTTCAAAATTGAAGTTTTAAACACGAAACCCTAATTTTCAAAACTCTCCAATTGAAGCTTTTTTGAAGTGATTCTTTTGTGATTTGATTGTTTATGATGCCATGGATGAAGGATTCGAGCTCTATTTATATTGGTTAGGGATCAAGTTAGGTGGGATATGGCCAACAGCTCCGAAGGTAAGGGCATGCGAAACCAGCTTCTCAAGCTTAATTGAATGCGTTTTGTAACTTTTGAGTTTAATTAACATTGGGAAAGAGAGCAACGTGTTCAAATTGATTCAAACACATGCTTCTAGAAGTTAAATGGAAGATTGAAACTTGAAATTCGAAATTTTGTTTCGTGCGCGAAAATAGATTTTTCACCAACTTTGGATAAAAAATTAAACATCAAATCACGAGTTTTAGGACTATTTTTTAATCTAAATATGTAGTATCACATGTCTTCTTCAAATCCCCTCCATCAATTTGGTGAAAAAGAAGTAAAAAGGGGTAAAAAGCGAGCTAAAAAACGATTGCATCGCGCGGGAAAAACTTAGTATCGATTTGGGGAAGATGATTGCGCATCATATGTGCAGCTACACGCATGCAGCCACACACAGGTGTGTGTAACTCATGCGCCAAACTGAAAAAAAAAAAAAATATTGTGTTTCCTTTGCGCGGAATGAAACCCTAGTTTGCTTCGAAATTATGCATGTGTTTTACCATCAAGCCATTAGCTTGAGCCTTAGTTTTAGTTTGCATAGAACAACTACTTAAGACAACGTTTTGTTTACAAGAAAATAATATTTAATAAACACGTGCTAGGCCGAAAAATAGACTATATACTTTAGATCTTTTTTTCCTTAAAAATGCTTTACATAGGTGCAATATACATAATATAACACAAATAGTCTCCAAGACAACATTTTATTTACAAGAAAATAATATTTAATAGACACATGCTAGGCCGAAAAATAGACTATATACTTTAAATCTTTTTTTCCTTAAAAATGCTTTACATAGGTGCAATATACATAATATAACACATTTGATGTTGTAACATATAAAATAAATAGCATATATTATGTATCGATGATAAAAATATATAATTAACAATGCAATTATCTATTTAGTTGGGCATAATACCAAGAGTTGCCTTTGGTGCCAAGTCTCATGTTTCCTGAGAAAGATCTTGGAAAAAAGGAGTAAATAATGAAAAAAAGATCCATCAAAGTGAGACAGCATTTATTCACATATTCATTACATACAAATAAGCAAAAATTAAGAAGTATCTGTTCATTACATGTATCCTAGGAAATCAAATCATGAACAGTAATATCTAAATAAGCAAAAATTAAGAAGTATGTTTATTGGGTTATCAAACCAATTCCTTTTGATTTGAATGAACACATGGCATTGCAAATCGACATAATGGACATAAGGGACTCCTCTTCTCTAGCCATTCCTTGATGCAACTTTCATGATATATGTGTGAGCAAGGCATCTTGATAACTTTCATTCCAGCAAAAAAAAATTTCCATACAAATCACACAGTCATCATCCATAAATTCGTTCCCTTTTATAATCACCCTCTCCAATGCGTCAACGGAAGATGTAGTAGCACAGCAGCCACAATTTCCATGAGATTCTAGGTCACTTGACCTTACTATATAAGTCACTTTAATAATCAACACTGAGATTCGCAATACTGATAGACGGGTATTATTAGATTCACTAGCGTTTTGTACCATAGAAATAGCAGTACCATGTATCTTGGTGATTATTGCACGTTGATATCCAATAGGAACACCCAAACTTGTCAATAAAGATGACATCTTATTTTCAAGGCCATCAATGTCTCCAAGAAGGAGACACCGAGGAACTTTTAGGGTTTTTCTACACGTATCAGGATTAACTACCCTAGTTTCGCATCTAGGCGGAAGATCACCTTGTTGATGAACGATAATTCTAGTAGAATCTTGAGTGAAAAACATAACTTGAACATAGGTGCATCATCATCGTCATTGGCATTGTCTTCAATGGTGCTTCTTAGTTTAGTCTTTATTGGCCATACGACGGATTCGAAATCATAGTCGTTGAAGTCGTGTTGGATATCCATGATTGTCGAATTCGTGTTTAGGGTTGCTAAATTGGTCTGATGAGAGAAAGGATGGTGTTTCTAGTTTTGGTAATCGAAATATTAAGATATGTTTGGCCTTTATATATGAAACTGTAAGAGTATATATATTAAAAGTTTTAAGTTTAGATATAATAGGAAACTAAATTAAATACTAAAAACAATATTAATGCATTTGATTAAATAATTTAATTATAGGGATGTCATATTTACAACTGAGCTACTAAACTTGAATATCAAGATTAATTGCAAACGGGATAAATACCCCAAAAAAAAAAAAAAATTAGCGATAAAGATAATGATTGGACCAATCTAATTTTAATAGCCAATATGTTTTACACCCTTAAAAAATTAAAGAAAAAAAATAGAAAGGATAATAATCAAGATGTCTTATTCTTAATAAAGAATCAATGATATTTCTCTTCACTATAATAAATACATGTGCTAATTACAAAATAAGATTCCAAACTATCAAATACATTCTGAATGAAAAATAAAAAACTGGATAGATTATTGTTTGTTTTGGAAAAAACTATTTGTTAATGGAAATTTTTTTTTCTTAAATGGTTTTCCTGAAAAATAAGCATATTTTTTTAAATATTTGGCTAATATTATGAAAATAGTTTTTCTACATTTGTATAACTTCAATACAACTTATATATGTTAAGTATAAAAAAATTAAAATAAATTTATTTAGAGAAAAAATTAATAATAAGTGGCTTTTGATGATAAATGATTGATTAATAAAACTCATAAATCGATGAAAATGACTTACAATTTTAGTCTTCAAGTTGTTTTCCTCAAGATAAGTTATAAATCAGTCGACGTTTTCCATAACAAAAAAAAAAACATTTTTAATAATTATCTCACTTGTTTAAACAAATATGGAAAAACAAAAAAGACATTTTCTTAAAAACATTTTCAGCGAAACAAAGAAGCCTTGATTTTTTTTTTTTTGGGTTTAGTAGATAGATTACTTAACTACTACATACTGATGTTTGTGATACAAGTCCTTAAAATGAAAATTTAGTAGAATAAAAAAAAAAACTTAATATTTCAATATTTTCAGGTCGTTTAGGTTTCACTATTTACTTTTTTAATCTGGACCTGTTAATAAAGCAAAGGGATGTTTCCATTTTTATGTCTCTCTCTCTCTATATATATATATTTAGAAGTTATTTCGGGAAATTATAGAAATTATCCTTTAACACCTACTAATTGAACTATATTGGAATTTGATTACAAAAAATATATCGCAATTACTTATGATATGTGCTAAGACTTGCATTGTACTTTGGCTAAAATTGTTTTGACAAATTTATTTTGAATGAAATGATCACTCGTATCTCTTCTAGAATATTTCATTTCAATTATTCAGTTAATCAATTACCTTTTAATTTTTTTCAATAAAAGTATTTATTTCATTTACGATCTACCTATAAACTTTTTGATTATTTCCCTAATAAAACTGTCAATAATAAAATTGATTTATTGAAATCACCTTCTCAATATTATGTATATAATTTATAAGCATGAGAATTTAAAGAAATGAAAATAACAACTACTAAAACCTGTATTGCTCATATACATATATATATTGGTGTATACATTCTCGTGCAAATTCGAGATTGTCACCCTTGATATATACAAATATGTAATTTACCGTAAGACCTTCTATTCGTTGTTATTTACTTTTTTAACGTCAATAGTTCTTTCCTAAATCTAGTACATGGTTAATGATGTGATATTCTAGTGAATTGCAACGAAGTTAGGACCTTTATGCCATGGAAGATCTCATGGCAGGATAAATATAAAGTTTATAGTTAATCAGAGAAGCAGTATTTTCTTGAGAGAAAAAAACCATACTCATATCATAACTTATAGAACCGACACATTTCCAATCATGCCTTAAATAGCCTTATCAAATGGATTTTTAAGCCGATCTTTTTTATATAATCTCTAAAGAAATTAAAGGGTTATTAAGCTACCGTGGTTAACGTCGATGGTGTACACACACATAAGCTTATGATATTAACAGTCTAGAAACGGGAAATTGATAGTAGTTAGAAGAAGGGTGTGACGTGACATATAGTTTTTATTTTCTACACGTTTAATAATATTAGTCTACATAACATGATATTCTAATGATCTTTTAATAAAATATAAATTTTATTATTCCCTTCGGCTTTTACCCCATACAGCACCACCAATTTAACAGGCTTTATCGTTTTAGGACATAACAATGGGCAGCCTTTAATCCAGGTCCAAGAGCAACATTGCAATCATATGCAGTACAATTATAGTGAGCACTTCACAAGCGGAAACGCCCACAGAAAATGTGGATGCAGCATCTATGTGAATATATAAACCTCATAGTAACACTTCCTGCAATCAAAATCATTGGTTTAGCAAATTGCCAATTATACATGCATTGTTTTCATATGTAGATGGAATGATATCAGCTTTCAGTACGTACCCTGCTTTCCCGCAGTAGGTGGGACTGTAATTATATATCAGATTGTCAAGCACTTCCTGAGCTGAAGGTCTGTTTGAAGATTTCCTAGCCTCACTGCAATGAAGATAATTGAATTGGGAGGAACCACCCATATCAGCCAGAAGATGGAGCTTCTAAATAAAAACAAACCTCAAGAGTGTGAAGTTTCTGTAATTAAGTATGGAATGTGCAAGAACATTGGCACTTCTATGACAACTTCTACCGGTGAATGGTTTAAACAGGAAAGAGCTTTTTCACACCAAGTAAAAGTCACAACGATCATAAGAACCCGGTAAATCTACAGATTATCAGCAGGCCATGGACAACAATGCAAAGTTCACAGTAAATGAGGTACTGACCCGACAAAGAAATTGGCAACATTTTGTGTCACTTGAATTGCATCATCTGAATGCGGTACCATAGACAATCCCCAATCGAAAGCATTTTTCTACATTGCATGGGAAAAACCATAATCATTACCCTGTCCTAATTGCAGTCTACATCAAGCAAAGGTCCCCACAAAAAACCATGCACACAAAGATACTTCGAACAAATGAACCAAAAAATATCAGCAAACAAGCACGATAGAGGTGCTCCTACATATGACTAATCTGTATTACCTTTTCCTGTAACAGCAATAACCAATATCATTTTTAATATGATCAAGCTTGGAAGTAGCAGCCATGGTTTCATTATGAAATGAAAAAAATTAAATTAGGATTATATTCAGTGCCCTTTTCCATTTAACGTTTTCATACCAAGGGACTGCATGAACCAGGTGCCAAAAGAAGTTTGTTATCAAGTCTATAATGTTAAATGGCTGAAGTTGTTAGGAAGGAAAGAGTCAGTATGTACATAGTATCACCAACGCATATAAACAACAATACTTGACAAAAGGAAAAGGATAAGCTATGAAGTTGGGTTCACCTCAGGATGCCATTGGAAGGCCGTCACGGGATAACTGTGTGCTTGCACTGTGGAGACATAGACCTGGCATCAATAATCCTCTTTGTCAGAGCAAATCTTGTCAGATACACGAAACTTAGGTCAAATTCAATGACTTCTAAAAGAGTGGAATCATCGTTTAAGAAAAACAAAGCAAAACAAATTAGCCATTTTTATCACCTTATCATCTCCATCTTTACTTGTTGTCAGAATTTTAAAGAAGCTAGCCAGATCAGAATTCCCCAACAGACACCCTGGGGAGACACCATACTGCAGTATTGATAAGAGAAGGCTGTATAAGGAATAGGTTTTGCAGAGTTTACAGATAGCAACACGATAAGTTAAGGGATGGAATTCATATACTTCCTAGCTTAAGGATGAAATGCTATCAGGAAAGTAAAAATGGAAAACTAACTAACTGGCTTCAAAGTGCCTTAGCGAATGCGGTAGAGCACTTAATCAGGACAAGAAAAGAAAAAGTTAAGAAGCACAATGTGTGAAATGAATAGGCTGGTAGAAAGGCAAACTAGAAGTACACAGCCCAATCTATTGTTTTTACCATAGTATCACATGAAAGGAAGAACTTGATGTTGAGAAAACTCATCCCCACTCCCCCCAAACCCCACAATCATATATCATGGACCTGGTGAACAATGTAACATTAGTTAACTAAAACACTCACATGATGATTCTGCATAACAAGGCAATCTGTACTCAGCTTTCTAAGTAAATCTGGTGGAAAGCTGCAAGAAAACAGGAGGGAAACAAGTAGTCAGTAATCAGCACAGCCAGGCAAGACCAATAAAACTATAGAAGATTAAAAGATAATAGAACCAAATGTGATATTATACCAGCATAAGTTTTGAATTCTTAACTTAAATTTCATAAGCTGGTCCAATTGAAGTCTACAAAGTTTCAAACCTCCGGTGAGGAACAATGATAAAAGAACTGTCAAACAGATCTTTAACTATTGGTCAATATCATCAAACCAATTCCAGTTTGATAATTCATCCTAATTTTTTTTTATGATCACTCAGAATACAATTTTAGCACTCTTTATCAAAGTGTAATTTGTAGAACTAAACACATCAAATATGGTTGAGTCAGTATTAAAATGCATATATATATATATATTTATATATGAAAGACTAAGAGGCTGTATTATCTACTTGTGCTTAATTTTGCTCAATGCCACCAACCCACCATTTCTATTTTCTTAAGTTTTATAATACTCACTGCACTGCGTTTGAAGCATTTTATAGTAATAGTCAATGCCAATCCAGAATACCCTTTAAATTAAGGTACATAGTTGCACCTCTTAATTCGTAACACCTCTCCAAGTGTAAGTGTACCATTAGAATAATTGATTTCACAGTGCTACCACATTAATGCTTTAAACGGCATGACAGCTGAATTATCATGCATACCGCTGAAAGACAGTTCCTTCAATGTTGGTGTCCTTTATGAAATCAAGAGTGGATGCTTGATCTTGAGCATTGAATTCTTCTAGAATGTTTCTATTCTGCCATCAGATGACAATGATTTTCATCAAAGATATAATCAGACCAATAATAAAGTAGCCATGGAGATCATTGGACATTATACAAAATAGAATGATAAAAAATAAAACATATATGTACATATAAAGGTAAGCTTGCTCTCTTAAGGCCTTAAAACATGCCTATTGTCATCATCAGCAAGACGAAGGAAAAGGGTGTACCACACAGGCAAGCAGTAGCAGATAATGGGCCCAAATTGTATAAAATTAATAGACGAAATTTGTCAAAAATGAAGAGAACTGCAGTTACCTTGCTGATGATCATTGTAAGAAGCTGGAACCCTAAACACACAGCATACAATGGGAAGTGATCACCAGCATCATTCTTCGCCAGAACTTTCTGCAACAACAAAGAGAGAGAGATAGAGTATCTGCATTGAAAGGTTTAAACCTTAATCCATGCTTCCATTTTAACCAAGCATCCAGGTGTCAGGATCATAAGCAACACTTTTTAAAGGCCAGAAAGTTATCTCTCCAATAGATTTTCTTACTAAGTCGTTGTTATATTATTTTTGCCCAATTGATCACATATAAATTACTCATCTCTGTTCCTTTTTTCCTTTTTTCCTTTAATTTTGCTAATTTAGATTCCAAACAAGTCCAACGAACAAGCATTCTTACGAATGCTTATACATCCTTTCTCTCCATTCCCTCGCTCTATTCATACACCAGGCAAGCCCTTAAAGGCATGAAAGGAAAGGTGTGCGAATGGTCAGTAGGAGTAAATTAGATGCTTTAATCATTTACCTCAAAGATTCCTTGGACCGTCTCATAGTACTTTCCTGTGTTTGCCCATCCGCCCGTAAAGAGCACTCCATTGACCATGTTGAGCTTCTGCAAGACAAAGAGAAGATAAAACAAAGTAAAGGAAAATAACACAAGCTGACACAAAAGCACACAACTAAGAAGGCAAGAATATAGAACAAGCCAAATGCATATAAGTGTGTGAAAAAAAAAAAAAAAAAAAAACACTAATTTGATTCACTTGACAAGTAAAATCAACTCTCTCCAATGATTTTTAAGAGCATAGAAAATGTTTTAGGATCCGGCCTGCCGAGTCGTACTAATCAAAGATAAATTTTTCCCAACTTTCTCACAATTTTTGTGTTGGCCAACTATGGGAATCGAACCTGCTCCATCTTACTGATTGAGCAGTGAAAAATCACTCGAACCCGAGGGCCTTGCATTTTTTCGCAATCGAAGTGACGGAATCATCACATATTCATCAAAAGTCAGGCACTATACCAAACAACCGAATCACTAAAATAGTTAGTATTTTAATTATTATATATATTTTAAGAGTATCATTAAAATAATTAATATTTTAATTATTATATTTATTTTAATAATTAAATAAGTGACTAGATTATCTTGTCAATGGTACTAGTGATGCCCTTATCATACTGCAATTTTTTTTTTTTTTTTTTTTTTTTTTTTTTTACCGAAGCCTTACATTACTGGATTGCTAAAGTAATTCTAATCGGTTACACATACCATATTATCATAAATTTAATATACATTTATATATACATATCCTTTTTCAAAATCAATCGAACCCTCAGTTTTTAATTATTGTACTACACGTGACAGTACGACGTCAAGTCAGCGAATTCCAGCTGACCTCGTGGATAACATCGGTAGGTTCGTTATATATTAACGGAATAACGCGCGCGCCAGCGGACTCCACGAACTTCACATACGAAGCGGGGATATACGACGAGCCGTAGCCAGGATGGCTCAGGATTCCGATGACCGGCCGGAAGTTGAGTTTAAGATCGGGAGCGGGACATCTCGGGATGGAGACACTCAGGTTATGGTCGTTATCGAGGTCCGTAGGTAAGGGGATCGTCGTGGACTGGGCTTTAGAGAGAGAAAGGTCTCTAGAGAGAGAAATGAGGAGAGGGATCCAGAAGTAGTTCCAGATACGGGAAGAGGAGGAAGAGGAAGAAGAGAGGGCGTCGTTTCGAGGCATGTCGGGGGACTGGTCGGGAGCAGAAGTGGGGTTAGTGAAGAATTAGGAGGTCGCTTTGGGGGATTTTGTAGGGAAGGTGTAAGGACGTGTTTCGGGATGGAGTGAAGTATTGTTAAGAGAGAATTCTTGAGAAGGGGAAGGAGAAGGAGAGAAAGTGGAGGACTTGAAGGGAGGATGGTAAAAATGAAACTGACGCCATGATTGAGTGGAGGGAAACCTGAGGAAACGGAAAGGGAACGGTGGAAGTGGAAGAAAAATTAGTGTTTAAACACGCGGAGAGTCGAAGAAAGCATTCAAAAAGAATGGAACAACTTTTATCCCTCTTCATTCTCATTTCAAAATCGGAAAGAAAGTCAAAAGAAAAGATCACCAGTGTTATAAAATTACTTTCCACTTCCTAGTAAACGAAGAACAGAAATAAAATAAAAGAGGCAATTTAGCTAAATACTAATTTTATTTTTTTTTCTTTTTTACTTTTTTATAAATTATCAAACACAAACATCCTTTTCGCACATTTTTATTTTCATTTATTTTTTCTACGCTTTTTTTCCTACTCGTTTTTAGAGTTTGCATATTTTATAGAATTTTCAACCATAGTGTTGAATGCGATAAAAAGTTTTTGTCTTTGCAACGTTTTGAGTTTTTCCTCTTTGGTAGCTTGTATAAGAAGGCGAGTCTGTCTGCGTCCCTTATCTCACGCTTCCTCCAAGTGGAAATAAGACCGCCATTTTCCGGTTTTTATTTATATGTACGTGTGTTTGTTTACTGACAGATCATAAATATAGATTTTTTTTAATTTTTTAATAAATTATTTATAAAAAATCAGATATAAATAAAAGAAAATTAACAATTTTCATTAAAAGATCAAATATATCAAATATAGATAATAAATAAATATAAATAGGATATATTTACACATATTATTTTAAAAAAGATATAAATAAAGATAAAAAAAAAAATCATCCAAATAGACCTACATATCCGTTTTTTTGATTGGTCTACTTAGACATCTTGCGGTTATGGTTTGGGTCCGAACCTTGACTAGAACCTCCAGGTCCGATTCGTTTTTTTTGGGACTCGAAACTATCCCGTCCATATGACGAGATAGGTACAAACCGAGGACCCGTCGATTCACAGGGTGAGTCTGCAAGTTCAAAACCACGATAATTTTTTTTGAATTCAAAATTTTTAAAGACTAAACATGACTCCATTTGTAGAAAAAATTGATAATAAGTTACCCTAATTTTGAAGGAAAAAATTTTTGAATTAATGACTAAATACACTTGTTTTACTACAATTTAACACATATACCGAAGTGATAGTAAGTTATACTTATTTTGAAGGAAAAAATCATTATATGTTCCTTTTTCCTTAATCACAGTTTTTGACCCACGATTCTGGCGGATCCCATCACATGAACTGGCTAGGATCCGCCAACCCGACGGTCCATCTACCAATTTCGAACAGCCCCACCGAGACGATTCTACCTCCCAAACCATCGATGGTGGTCCGGATTGGTCCTGGTTCGGACCCTATCGTGGGAGAAGTCTAGATCTACTAACTTGCTATATCAGACATATGTATTTTCTTTCAACTATTTTAATGCAAATTTACCACTAGGAGGCAAGTTTTTGAGGAATGTTTTTACCTATTTGGATTGTCATATTTTATTAATATCGGATTTATATTGAGCCAGTGTGTAATTCATTGGTATTATATTTATATCAGTTCAATTTGGTCAGTTTATGGATAAAACTATCAGTTTTTCATTAGTATCATATCAGTATTAGTTTAGTATCATTTTAATAGTTTTCAAATTTTGAAACCGTGGCTTTGATTGATGATGTGAAATTATAATTCTGTCAATAAAATTATACACCTTTATAAACCAAGTTTAATTCTTGATATTTATTGGTATGTCTAGGATTGCAAATGAGTTCCACAAAAATAGTAAAATATTAAATTTGACTCAAAATTTTAAAATCCTAGCTTTGACCAAACCTAAAATTTTAAATTGAGTTTGATTTAAAGTAGCAATAAGTTAAAATATTTAATGCAAAACATATTTAGTGATCTTACTATGCAATATTGAACCACTATTATTTTATCCCATAGGTAGCATTAAAATTAAATAATGTATAGTTTTTCTTAGAAACTTACAAGATTACCGTGGCCTTGGTATCCACCATAGAAGTCCATTCCACAAGAAAGAAAGAAAGAAACGACATTACATATTTTGTATCTTATATGTAAATATTAATAAAATTTTGATATGTATAATGCATATTATATGTGTTAAAATTTAATTAGTATTCACATAACATCATGTTTATGTATGTGGCATGAAATTTCTCTACCGCATGTTGCGATTGGGATGGGGATGGGCATGGGCTAGCTTGATTATTATTTTAATTATGCACTGCCACAACGCTATAATTTCTTCCATATTCTTTTTCCCTTTCTCTGTAATTTTCATTTTAGAAATATAGTACCTTAGAATTTGGGCTAGTTTTTTTTTTTTAATTTAATAAATGGAACCTAACTGGGAAACTGGCAGGATTTTTATTTATATAAGAATTTACACACGAAATTCTTAAAAACGAGGATTATCATTTTTTTTTATGCGATCATATTATGGATGTTTTACTTTCTGTTCGATGATCAGCCTCGTAGTCAAAGAATTGTGTCAATTTTTTTTTCCCATTGAAATTGTCTTGAATTTTTATTTTTTATTTTAGTTTGAAGTTATTGCTCAACGTACTTATTCTAATAATGGAGAAGACGCAACTAGAAATAGTAGGATCTTCCATGAAGATCTTTTGTTGAGTTTTGAATAACATATAATTAACATTTTTTTTTCAACTTGCATAAAATAAAATCCTTAAAACCAACAGCCGAGACATCAATAAAATACTCTCTCTACATTATGAACCTTTAAGATCAATTTTATGATTCATGTGTTGATTATTCAATTTATTTAGATAATATGTATAATGGCTGAGCATAAAACAAATTACATGTGTGTAAAGCTGTAAGTGAGTCGAGACAGCTCACAAATTACTTGAGTTGACCTAATAAAAGGTCGAATTCAACTCGATTGTCGAGTTCAAGCTATCGAGTTCAAGTTTGAATTTTAAAATTCTCAACTCTATAAGCTCGCAAGATTAATCAAGCTTAACTAAGTATTAAATCGCATCGAGTCGAGTTCAAGTTTATCAAGTATTAAATAATCTTTATAGTTAAATCAATATTTAAAAGAATAATCAAGTTCAATCGAGCTAAGTTCAAGTTTATCGAGTATTAAATCGAGTCGAGTTCTAGCATAAAAATCAAAGCTTAATTGATTTCGAGTTTGAGCTCGAGCTTTAAGTTTTTTATTTGAGTCAAGTTCGAGCTTGATGCTGTATCGACTCGAATCGACTCGTTTATAGCTCTACATGTGTGGTCCTATCAATGATGCTAAATATATAATTACGTATGACAGATTATGTAACTAATAATCAATATATAATTCGTAAAACTTAAATTTATTAAATAAATATTAGCCTAATATAGTTCACAAAATGCGACTTAATAATGTTGGCCACATGGTTTACTAAAAACTTTCAGTCGTTAGTGCTTCATGTTACTTTCTATGATTCGAAAACCAGTTCTTTAAATATTTGGCAAAAGACCAAAAACAACTCTTCTTTAAGATCTAGAAACATAATGATTTCAAAAGCAGGGCTTTCCGTTCTCTCCTTTATTTTTGTTTAAATCTTAATTTGGCTCAAAGAAAGCGATAAAGGATGAGACGATTGAAAAGTCGAATCTTAATTAAGTTAATATTAAAATTATTTATACATATTTGTTTACTGTAATAATTTTTTTTCATCTTATATATAATAAAAATTTATTTAAGATTTCAATATGATATTTTCTAACTTCATAAGTGTGAAAAAAATCATTCAATAAATAATTAAGGGTATTTAGTAAATTCTGTAACATTTTATACATATATTACTTGAAAATTATGTGATACCCCAATTTTTATATAATACAAGAATTAAACCTAAAATAATATAAGAATGTTTATATGAACTAAGTAAGATAATAGTTAGAATTGAATAAATAAGCGGAAGGGAAAAACGATAAAAAGAATATGATTCTTCTAAAATCAAAAGAAATTATCAAAAATTCGAAGAGTAATATAACAATTTAAAATCCAAATAAAAATAAATTCCTTGACTAAATAAATAATAACAAAAGTAAATAGTAAATAATCAAGGTTAATAGTAAATGGTAAAATAAATAGTAAATAGTAAATTATAATTAAATAATAGTAAGAATGAAAAGTAAATTAAGGTAAATTAGATATAGTCAAATCAATGAATAGTATAAAATTTGGCTGAATTTATCAAACAAAGCCAAAATTAAAATAGTAAAAAGACTAAAATACCCTTAAATTAACCTAAATATCTCTAAATTCCCCTATAAAACACTAAAAATGGGAGACGGATTGTCAAGCTCCTAGGAATGTCATAATCATTCTGAAAGCATAGAACTCTAAATTTTGGAAAAATTGAAGGAAAATTCCAAAAAAAAAACAACAATTTACTTAAAAAATAGCAAATTAACCAAACAATTACCAAATGGAGACATAAACATCAATCAAAATTCTGCAAAAATCAGGGGAAATTAGGAAATTTCGTGAAAACAGATGGCAATTTTTTTTTACATAAGAACAAAATTAAAATAGTTATGCATGCATGCAAATTAGGTGTCCAAATTTAGGAAAATTATCAAACATTTGTCAAAAATCACTGTAAATACTAGAATGGACGTGTAAAATATAAGGATTACGTGGTAAATTTTGCATGAAAAAAATTTGACACCTGGTAATTTTTATCAAATTAACAAAAATCCGGAAATTCGCTATAAATACCGCCTAGAACTTGTAAAATTCACCAAACCCACATTCAAAATTAGAAAATCACAAAATTTGAAAGTTAGGAGTCTAAAATTAAGAGAAGGCCGTCCGACAACCGTAGAAGGAGCAACTCCGCCGTCTTGAGGTGGCGCCGGTGAATCTTAGCCGATCTCCGACGAGGAATAATTGTAATATCAAAACTTGTTCGTTCGACTCCAAAATTTTACAGTAAGTACAATATAATATTAGTTACAACATATAAAATTTTCAGAATTTTTCATGAAATTTTGATATTTTTAAAAATTACATGATTATAGCTGCGAATATACTAGGAATAGTGAAATCCGAACTTCTAATATAAAATACCAAAACGATTCCTAAAAATAAAAAAATATATTATTACTACTCCAAGATATTCATACTGACATTATTGACACTTACAATTTTTTCACATTTTTTTGAATATTTACGCTAATTTATCAATTATAGCTAGTAACCACCTTAACACTTTACATAACTAAATATATTAGTACCAATAATGACATGTATACCCCAATAAAAGGACTACTAAATATTAATGTAATAATTAAAGTTTAAAGCTTAGCAACTCTTAGAAACAATAACTTTGAAATTATAAACTATAATCATATGTCATATAAATTAGAATAATTTTCTAAGCAATTCAAGCTATACCCACTTATAGAACTATTTAGAATTCTTTCAAACAAAATTATAACTTTTCAAAAATTAATTAAGTACCTAAAGTGCTTAATTTCACAATGCCTTTTAATAGAAGCAAAATAAGCTCATTAATTTCTTACATACTAACTTATAGTCTTTTAATAAAGTCATTTTATTCCTTAAATAAACCTTATAATCATACTACAACTAAAACAAAATCTTGCATCATGATACTAATTCATCTGTAAAGACCCGACATGCTCAATTCTCAAATTAAGCACATCAAGTCCCCAACCACGTATAACTCTTACGAATTATACGTAAGGTTGTCTTAAAAGAAGGTGTTTATGTTGAACATTGCTATCCGATTTTACATTATGAAATTGTTTAGTTAGATTCTGGCAACAACTGAATTTATCAGCGGAAATAAATTTTATAAAACAATTTAGAAATAAAGACATTTCAAAACTTCCACTCTTCTCAAGTGAAGAATTATTAGATTAAACAAAGCATTGCAAAAGTTAAGTTACAAAACATGGGCTCTACTATGCCCTTTAAAGAATATAACAAGTTTAAATCACAAATCCGGCTCTCATAATTAAAACAAAAAGAAATAAAATAATAATACATTCACGCTCCTACTCACTTCACTAATCCACAAATTCTCTCGAATCATTAAAGCACCCAAAGAAATCATCAACAACATAATATATTCGTTCATCATCATCATCACCACGTCAACAACATCAACAAGAACTCATCATCATCAACTTCATCAACATCATCTTTATAACAACAAAAACCTGTAAAAAGAATAACAACAACAAGAAGAGCCGAAAGCCCAGTACACAGCAAACCATCACACAGGAGTGACACATGAGCTTAATCTAAATGCAATGCACAATCAACAAGTTTTATCTTTTTTTAAATTAAAAAATCAACAATGAAGCACTCACACTCGGAACAAACAATGGGAATCTAGGGGTCCTGAGTAACAGCAGCTGCTCAGGGGGGTTGATAGAGATAGACGGATATCTATATCTCTATATCTAACCCGATAAAGAAAATAGCTTCATTTAGGGTTCAAAAATTGTTGCCCGACTCTACTTAAACTCAGTCCATAACATGAGCCTAGTTCACAAGTTCCCATAAACTTTAAACTAAACCATGGTATTTCCCACTAAGTTTAAGCAAACGTTACTCGGATACTATTCCCCCTATCGGCTACCCACTTAACCAAAAAGAATCGCTATTGCATCATAGCGTACCATTGCACCATGGTAAAGTCGTTGCATCATGACTTGGTTAAGCGCCTAACTAACATGTCATTGCATCATGACAAGGTTGTCACTCCCCGGATCCGGATTCAATGACGTAAAGCACAACCAACACTCATTAATTATTAAGCCGTCTTTAACTTCTTAATCCATTTAGGATGCTTATCCTATCAATCATCACGCAAGTTACTATGTACCTTGAATATGAAATCCAAACATAGCCTTATAAGGAATTCCAGAAGATAAATCAGATATCCACTTCTGTTAAGAAAAGAACTCGTATAAGAAACTAAACTAAACTAATAATCTACTTCATCAAAATCATATAAGAACTTAAGCTATTTATCCATTGTAAAGACCCGACCCTCTAAATCCCAAGACTTAGAGTATCAAATCTCCAACCACATAGAACGTTTTCACATTATATGTAAGGTTGTCCTAAAACTAACAGTTTATGAAAATTATTTGATCAAAACCACTATAACTTTATAAAGAACTTTTAATAAAACGAGATTGCTAACAAAAGCAATCTATACATACATTTACATCATATAAACATTGTTTAGTGTCACTACAAGACACTACAAAATTACATGTTTTCTTAAATAAAAAAAAAATCCTAGAGGATTTTAAGGTCTTTATAAAAATAGGCTTATCTATCAAGCCTTCTATACATAACTTTTCCTTTAGCAAAAATTCTTCCAAAAGTCCAGGGTGTTCGAGTCCTATTCGTCCCACTCATCCAGGAATTTCTCGAAATCAAACCCATAGCCCAAATCATCATAAAATTAGTCTCCAATACCTGCAAAGCAGCAAAAGTGAGCCAAAGACCCAGTACACAATAACAAATGCAAATACAAGTCATCAAGCCAACATAAGTCCAATAAAATGCATTAGAAGACAAGTGATTATCTTTATTAAATTTTCCTTCGCAAATCAGCAGGAGGGTATTCAAACCCCGGATCACGCTTTGGGAATTCAGGGATCCTGAGTAACAACAGCTGCTCAGGGGGTTGATATAAGTAGTCCGAATACTTATATCTCCTATATCTATTTCATGAAGATAATAGCTTCATTTAGGGTTCAAAAGCCGTTGCCCGACTTTACTTAACTCAGTCCATAACATGAGCCTAGTTCACAAGTTCCCATAAACTTTGAACTAAATCATGGTATTTCCCCCTAAGTTTAAGCAAATGTTACTCAGATACTATTCCCTCTATCGGCTACCCACTTAACCAAAAAGAATCGCTATTGCATCATAGCGTGCTATTGCATCATAGTGTACCATTGCATCATGGTAAAGTCATTGCATCATGACTTGGTTAAGCACCTAACTAACATGTCATTGCATCATGACAGGTTTACTACTCCTCGGACCAGATTAAACAGCGTAATAGACATCCAATTCATTCAAATATTAAGCCGAATCAATTTAAGTCAGATTAGGAATGCCTATTCCTAGCATACATCAAACAAGTTATTGCGTACCTGAACCCGTTAGTATATTACTATGATCTCTCGGTGAAGAACTAACCGAAGAATCCTTAACTGAAATAGGAATATCAACATAATCAACAAATAAGTATAGATTCCTCATTCACAATTATATACATATATATATAAAACACAATCCTAGATCAATTGTACAAGGAAATTCATTAAACCTTGCATAGAGTCTAAATATCAAATTCATGCATAAAACATGTTTATTGAACTCATAAATACAATTGATCAAAGAAATTCAAATAATTTAATACAAAGTCATAATAAAGCATTTAAACATCCTATTATATCCTAGACAAATACTTAATTGCTCATATATCAAACTTCGAAAAATTTTGAAAAAAAAAAGTGTTTAAAATTCAAAAGCGCAGGGGATACGCCGGCACTCAAAGCCGGCGGCTTTAAGCCGGTGTTTAACACTATGAAAATCAACACTGCCAACGTTGGCAGCGCTCAAGGGTACGCCGGCTGCCTTCATTCTACGCCGGTGGCTTTGAGCCGGTGTAGAATACAAATCCAAAATTTTTCAAAACTTCCAGAAAGGTACAAACCGGCCGCGTACATGGATACGCTGGCAGCCTTTGACCATACGCCGGCGGCTTAAACTCACAAATTGCCGGCGTATGTTCTGAAGAACAAACGCTGGCAAAATTTGTTGTAAAAGCCGGCGGTGTTCCAAAGCGGCGTTAAGAATTTTGCTTCCAATGCTGCCTCTACGCCGGCGGCGTTGAATTCCCAAATGCCGGCGTACGTTTAAAACAGGTCTATTCGATAGAACATAATCCCCTGTTTTTCCACTTCGAAATTTTCTAACCTATAACACTTTTAAATCTTCTTCAACCACATTTTTAACTTCATATACTCACTCCTATCTACACTACTCAATCCTAGCAACTCAAAACATGAAATCAACACATTTGATCACTTCAAATTCCACTTCCATTCATTCTCAACTTTCCTACACAAACTATCTTCATTTCCTCCCAACACTTCATATCACTTTCACACTACATGAACAAACTCACACACTCACAAAACACATTTCTAGCTAATCTCAATGCATGAACAAGCAATTTAGATAGTATTTAAACTCATTTCATCCAATACTTCACATAACCACTCCAAGAAATGAAAACAAAACAAAAGCCATACTTAAATCAACTCACATGTAAATGCCTTGCCTTGGAGAGAACTTTGATTTTCAAAGCTTGCTATTGTTCTTGAATTGGACTTGGAAATTGAAATGAAAGAGAAAGAGAAAAAGAAAGAAAGAAAAAGGAAAATTCGTATGAAAAGGTGGCTGCCACAAAAAGTAGTCTAATTAAGCAAAATTAAGCCTTAAACATATCCCAAATTTGCCCTTTAAGGCATATACAACTTTAGTTTGCATTTTGAGTGAATTTGGGTTTCATTTGGGGCTTATTTAGGCCTAATTACTAACTTAACTACTAAGAGCTTCTATCAACTAACCTTAAGCAAAACCAAAGTTGATTTTTAAAAATCTAACTTAACTTAACACCTTAATGTATAAAAGACACAATTAATAATTATACTACACACTCATTAATACATATAAAACAAAATATTAATTTCACTACATATGCAAAATAACGCATTTAGACTATTAGCAACACAACTATCATAATCATCATGCTCATTCAATTCAATATTTAAGATAAATAAACAAACACATGGAAATTAAATAGAATTTAAATTTAGATCATTTCATCCATTCATCTCAAACTCATTTTATTAAATCCTATTTGATCAGACACTAATATGGAACCCCACTATGGCTGCGAATATTACCCCGCCAAAATATGGACAGTTCTCCTTTATCTGTCAAAGTAATTCTTTTCACTTTAATTATAGTTTCTTATCACAAAACATAACATATATATAGCATTCATACATAAAAGCATTCATATTCAAAGCAAATAAACATTTGAAGCAACATATTCCCCATATTATTCAAATATCATCCTAATTCATTCATCTAAGCTAATTAATAGCTATTAACCCATTTTAGCTTAACATTAGCCAAATTGATTAAAATTAGTCATTTGATTCATTTACTAAGTCAAGTTGATTAAACTTAGACAATCTAATTCATTTTAGCTTAGTAAAGTTCATTAAGCCAAGTTGGACATAGATTAATTCCTAATTCATTATATATCTAAGATCTAGTCACTTAATCCCAAGTTAGCTTAAACCTATCCAAATTCATCAAAGTTAAACAATCTAATCCATTTTAGTTCATTCAAGTTCATTTAGTCAAGTTGAACCTAGGATTATCAACTAGGTTCATTTTTATAGCTAACTTCCATATTTAATCCAAATTATTAATTAAATCTACAAATCTACTAAACTCATTTTTAATTGCATGAATTGATTCACTTAAAACATCAAATATCACTTATATATCTCATTTTAGCTTAAAAAGATCCATTTCCTAAGCAAAAACACATTTAACAAACAAAAACAAGTTTTTGGCTTTGTTTGAAAAATACAATAGCTGGAAAGAACTAAATTTAAGCATCGATTTTTCGAATTTTTGAAAACTCAAAACATAAAAATTGTAGATCTCTTTTTAAGCTTTCCAACGCAACTTGAATCACCTCAATCGGAGGTAGTATGAAAAAGTTATGATAAAAATACAAAAGCATATCAAATCTGGAAATTCAACTTTTCAAGGGACACGGCCAAGGAATAAGTCATGTCTCTAGAATGTCAATTGGACAATATCACCACAGCCAACGACACGACTTGGGGACAAGCCATGTCAACCTAGGAATATCACCACAGCCAACGACACGGTTTGGGGACAAGCCATGTCTCTAAAATGTCACTTAAAATTACAAAGAAAAAGCCTTTAACATGCTTTGTGACACAGCTTGTCACAAAAATGTCTTTTTGACAGCCCGTGCTCTTTTGAAAAACGACTTTTGAAAACATTTTTATCAACTTCAAACATCATTTTTAAACACATATACAACTTCAAACATGAATATACTTTGCTTTCAACATATCAAACACTTCAAATATCATTTTAAACAACTCAAACACTTTAACACTTCCAACAACTCCATCAAACTTCTATTCTCAATTCATCATTTTCCTCATCACAATCCCAACTCCCATCAACCATAAATCCAATAAATACATATATAAACAGCGCTTTTAACTTATTTATAACATCCATACATCATATAAACATATAAAGAACAATTAAAGTAAAAGATGAATTGAAATAGAAAACTTATCTATCCAAGAATACATGTACTCTTGATTTTTCTTTATACTTCTAGCTTGATTTCCTTCTCTAATCCCCAGATCTAACTTGATTATCTTTTATTCCTTCTTGAATTTGAGATTTAAAGAGAAGAATTTGAGAGAAAAAAAAAAGGAAAGGAGGAGAAGAAGAAATGGATACGGGAAAAGAATAAGAAGAGAGAGAGAGAGAGAGATAAAAGGCAGGCAACAAAAGAAATATAAAATAGAAAAGATAAATATAAATATATTTTCAAAATAACGTATTAGATTTAGAACTACCAGATCAGTATCTATAGTTCCAGAAGTATTTAAAAGATGATTTCTGAACCATTAGATTATAAATTAAGATCTTAAAATAAGAACTTAATTTAGGAATTTATTTTAGATAAAAAGATATTTAATTGGAGTTCGGGTTTAAATACTGATATTTTTATTCAAGCAAATGAACTCAAATTTTACTGAGATTTAGGAATTAGTGTTTAAGCTAAGAATCAAGGATTTAGGAATTCTCTAAACACTTTGATGACATGTTTAGGGAATTTGAAACTCAAATCTCAAACCAACTTAATTATTAGCTAATTAAATTATATCAACTTGTCTATTTAAATCTTATAATTCATTTGATTCATTTAATCTATCTAAACTCAATTTCTAATCTAGGTAAAGATTTGGGGTATTTCATCATCTTATCAAAATCATTCTTTTAGGTAAAACTCCACCGCAATCTATTCCACACACAAAACCTATTTTGGTAAGTGGTTCATTTATATGGTAATTGTAAAAAGGGATATTATTTACATTATAATTGTTTGTGCTTGTAAGTTAGCTATAAAATGTGTGTGGTTGATTAACTTGGTTTGATATTGGCTGTTTACTTATCTTATTATATTGGTGTGAGATATATGTTTGATCGCCTAAGTAAAAATGTATTATTAAGAATATAGTGAAACTGATAACCGATCATGCATACCATATCGCATATCGCATCCTTGCATCCACAAAACCGACTGTTCTGGTAGGAATGGATTTCTTCTTCTAACTTTTATTGAACTAAGTGACAAGAGAGGAGGTCGCAATAAAGGCTACAAGCTATCTAAGGGATAGTCCTAAACGGTTTTTGGGAGGACAGCGGTCCATTGCACATTCTTGGTTTTATGGAAAATGAATATGTGTTAAACTCCTCGAAACCCAGATTAGAGTGGGTTTAATTTCTCTAATCTCGTGATGAACTGGTCAACATCACGCAGATGGCATCCCGATTGACTGTACAATTCATTCAAATAATAACAAATGGTTGTGATTTGTCCTATAATGTTTATAATTATCCTTTTTATATCTACTTACTAAGCACGTGAATTATGCTCACCACCCTACAGCTTCTTTTGCTGGAATTCCATAAGAAATAACAGAAAATGCCTGGAATAATACCCGTAAGTACCAAAAACTTAATCCTAGTCTCCATTTTTGTAAATATCTTTTAAGTGCGGCATTATTTAGTGAGCCTTGTAATTATCAGATGTTTATAGACCATGAGTTTATCGAACTCCACAAACCTTTGATAATTACGGCGGGACTATACGGATTAATTTTCTGGGATGTGACAAATTAACAAATACTTTCAAAATGAAATAGTATAAATTCTTCTATGATAAAAATTTCCAAAAGGTAATTCACAACCTATAATCTTGAACGAAAAGTTGTTGCAAAATAAAAAATGGTGTATTGTTATTTTTTATATAAATATTAATATTATTTTATAATATTTAGAGTATAGATTTTAAGGTGAGTACAAAAATATGAAAGCCCCATACCCGTACTCTATCATGTGATAGTAAGTTTCAAAAAATCTACACACACCCTACTCTGTGATCATTAATCAATATGTAGACCCTATCTATTTAAGTAGGGTCGGATGAGTACCTGTACAACATGGTTATCCACCCACCCCTAGCATGGATGAGTACCTTTATGGTTTATATTGTAATATCAAACAAAACAAAAACAATTTTATGATGGAAATTATAAATAAATAAAAGTTTATTGCATTAATGACCAAAATAGAGAAATAATTGCGCTAAAATAAATCAAAAAAATAAAAAATTAATTTTAAATATCATCAATATAATCATTAATTTATGATAAAATTCATTAATAAATTATACATAGAGATATGGTTATGATGGGAAATTTAGTTAAAATAAAATTCGGCATTATTTGCAAGGAAAAAGAGACAAAAATTATTCTAATTAGCAACAAAAATGCCATCTCATAATTCTTTCCTTGTAATTTTTATGATTGAATTGCCACATAATTTATTAGTTTTAAAGATAGATTTTCTATTATAAATTTGTGATGGATTATACCATAAAGCAATAATATTTTTTGTAACAGAAATTTAATATAAAAAATGTTATCTTTAAAAATCTTTTTGCAACGTCCGTTTTAAGGCTGATTTTTTTCTTCTTTTTTTTTTTTATTACCATAAACCCAAATTTCTTATAGTGCGAAGAATATTATTAAATAAATTGTAACACTTCAATTCAAATCCTAAGATATTAGAGTCAGCCACCGGTACATAGCGAGAATTGTGGATACTTGAAACTCCGAAGCTACCAAAATTCATGACTAATACAACATCAAACACTTTTTAAAGATAATCACACATGATTTCTAAGTAGTCTAACTCACGGGTCCGCCAATACTGCACACATAAGTAGATACACATCCAATGATCCATGATCTATCGGAAGCAAATAAAACAGCATAATTATCTGAGGACTCTGATTCTTTGAACAGTGCACTAATACATCTATAAATTACTGATCTCCGAAGAAGTTGTCAGCACTAGGGCAACAAACGAGATAAGTTATGTTGGTCCCAAAAAGATAACCAAGAGGGGGGTGAATTGGTTTTTCAAGATGAAAATTTAAACTTTTCAAAAAACTTAACCAAATTCACAAACTTAGTTAATCAAATTAAAATGGCTTTTTAAACTCACTTGAAAACAATACACTTGATAAATAAAAGTTTATTTCACAATTCGGATGAAAATAGGTTGAAAAATGATCATTGTTTATTAAACAAAAACAAGAGTGAAACTTTCAGTTTTAGTCTCTGAGTTAGTTTCTTATTAGTAATAGCACTTCTTGTTACTCTCTTATTTAGTTTCTGAATCTATATTACAGCTCATACAAACAATAAAATATGCACGAAATTTAAAAAGATGAGAGAGAAGAGAGTGCAAAGTTGATTTATAGAGATTTCGCCTCGAGCATCAGTCTCTCTTCCAGCACCAAGCCGGGGTCCAGTATTCCACACCGGTATGTTCCACTATCCAACAAATCAATAAGTTACAAGTTGTCTTTTGTCAAAACACTTGACTACAAATGCACTTAGCTTAATTCTCCTGGCTTCCTTCAAGCTACAATCAAACTAATGAGTCTACTTGTAACTCTCAAACTCACTCAAAGAGTAATCACAAATCAATTTGAGGAAATAAGTAAAATATCCCCTAATTTTACTACAATGAAAATATAAATGACAGTATTTGCTTGAGGAAAATGTTGCTCAGACTCTTCCATCCTCTCCAAAAATGTCTAAACCTGAACCATTAGTTGAATCCTCTATATCTCCTACACAGGATATCTCTCAAACTCCACATGATCCTTCACCATGCCTGAGCATCATTCTTTACAGGCCCTTGGATTTATCCAAGATTATTGCTCAATATGCTCAATCTACACCATCTCAAAGCTTTCAACCTCCTGTTCAACCTGTACAAGATCCACCTCAGCAACCTCCCAAAGAGGATCTTTCTTCTGCTTTAAAAAGGATTGTTGATTCTTATGTACCAATAGGAATTCCTCCTAAAGTGACTCATTCAAGGATTAAAAGGTCTGCTGTCAAGCTTTGCGCAGTCTCTTCAAAGAAAAAATTTGGTTCAAAATCTACATCAAAAGATGCTGATAAAGATAAGCTTGCCAAGAAACATGAAGACTCTTAATGTTTTGTTTTAGTTTTCGTTGCTAAGTTTTTAGTTTTGTTAAACTGAATTTTTTAATGCTCTTTGTGTGTATTTGAACTTCAGATTGTGGTTTTATTAATGCATATGATGTTTTCTTGTTATATTCTTAGCATCTGCTCAGGGGGAGTTTATTTGTTGATAACAAAAAGGGGGAGATGATGTTTTGATTAATCTTTTTTAAATGGAATGTTTGATTTGTGGTTACATGGAATGTTTTAATTACAAAATTTTTCATTACAAAATTTTTCAAAGGTTTTGTTATCATCAAAAAGGGGGAGAATGTTAGGTTCTCTTTATTTTATTTTGATGATAACTAAAGAAGAATAAAATATAATAAGATTTATTAAGTGTGCAATGTGCAGATTATCAGACAGTAAGTCAGACAATAAGGTTCTGATCTTTTAAACATCAGGCACTAAGAAAATTCAAGGGTGAAATATTAATATATCAGACGAAGGTTAGATTTTCTGGTTCTTCATCAGACAGTATAAAGAAGCTATCACGTTCAGATCAGGTTTTTCTAAATCGGATTTATTGGATTGATTTTTTCGCATAAGTAATTAATTGAAGGCCTAACTTCTTTATTAGATATTAGAGAGTAGATCTAATACGTTCCATAAGGAGGATTTAAATCTCATGAGGATTTTGAACTTTTAAAATGTTTATTTTTTACTGTTCATCTTCTTCAAGTAGCTTGCTGTTTCAGACGTGCAGTGATTTCTTCTAACTTCTTCATATCACGTGAATTGTATCAAGCTGAAGATTGTTGTTAAAAATTCTCTGGATAAGGTACATATCTAAATCTCGGATTTTGTGGGAAGGTTTGAATCAATTTCAAATCTGTTCTAAATCGGTAAGGATATGGATCTTTTCGTACTGTGTGATATCCTTTTAGTTACAGCAACAACTCATCCTATTGTTCAAGATTTTATTCCACAGTATCAGGAAAATATTCCAGCAAAGAATCTTATACGGAATTATCTCCAGATTTGTTTTTCAAATTACGAGATAATTTCTCTTCTATCTATATCTCTCCTCGTATTCTTTTAACAACCAGCAGCTGTGTTCTTGAAGATATTATGGGATATCAATATTCTCAGTTTCTTCTTTAAATTTTGAATCAGCTCCAACGGCATATTTTGTTTTGTTGGATAAAGATAAGGTTGTTGAAGTCCGTTGAACTGAAGGAAAAAGACCAGGATATTTTATATATATATATATATGTATAATATAATGTTCCAGAAAAAAAAGAATGGAAGATACGAGATTGAAAAAACCCAGAATTACACGAGCTAAAATTTTACTTTCAATATTATACTTCTACTTCAACAGACGTTCCATCAGACACTAGTCAAATACTAGTCAGACATTTTGTGCAAAGCTTCAAAACTTACTTTCTTATGTGTTCTTGTGCTCAAATACTTAGAGTGTCTATTGTAACTCTTGATTGAAGATTCTCTACTCTTGTATTGAGTGTATTGAGAGTTGTTGAGAGGATTACAAATAATCTTGTAGTCTGTATTTAGCCAATAGATATAGGCTTGTGAGACAGAACAAGATTTGATTGGTGTTTGTAATCTCTTTTTGATTAATTGGATTAGTGGATCGACCCAGTTGGAAACCAGATCCCCAGCAGTGGAGCTGGAAGAGAGGACGTACTCGCAAGGAGGAACCTCTATAAATTTCTAGGCTCATTTAATTTTCTGCACTTTACTACTCTGCAATTTTTTTATTGATTATAATTGTTTATATTGTTGTTCAAATCATTTTCTTATTAAGTTCTACAAAGCAACAATATTTATCTAAGTTATAATCTGATTCTTTAAATTATTTGTTAAAAGAAGTTTCCAAAGTTTTTAATTTGTTAAGTGTTTTCAAAAATTTTTAAAAGCAAACAATTCACCCCTCCCCTCTTGTTTGCATATCTGGGACCAACAGAAAATATTGAAAACTTTTTGTTGCTTGTTTTCTTTTTCACGTTCAAGGATAGTTGTCTCTTCTTTCTTTTGTGCCTGTAATATATTTGTCATTGCTCAACGGCTAGTAAAGAATTAGATCCTAATATTTTGCAAACAAATTAGATAGGATACCATTCATCTCTCTCTTTTAACGGTAATAACTTTGGATAAAGATGAATTCCTTTCATCTTGCTGGTTATAATATTAAGCTTGAGATTCGGATATGATCTTCTGATGGATTTTCTTCAAACGTCAAAAATCGAATTGGCTTTGTTGTAGATAATCTTTAAAAGATGATCTGATCACATCATTCTTGATATGAAGAAAATATCCCACAAAAATAATAGCTTCATTAATCTAATATTGATTCATTCAGATTTGAATTTTCTTGATCTTGGATAAACTCGTCCTTGATGAATATCACATTCAGATTCCCTTTTTATTTCATAATGTCACGAAATTACACATATGTCTAAAAATGAACCTTGAATTTCCTGTCGTGATACTTCAATTCTTGTTGAAAGTCATCAATTAATCCTTAATCCATATAACATTGAATCCCCTTAGATACTTGAACCAACTTTGTGGAACATAATTGAATGCATTTCTCAAATACATTCACTTTGGTGCTGGATCTTCAAAATTATGAATTAATTTGGAAATCAATCGTTGTTCATATTTATGATCGTGATCTTGCATACTTTAAGTCCTTGAAAATTGCTTCCTAAATTGCCTTCTGACTGATATACAAGTCTTTTAAATCATTGAATTTTCTTCTGAATTACTTTTTAACTGCTCACTTTTTCTTGAAAAACTCTCATAATACTTTCTGAAATACTTTCTGAGTTGTATATTTTTGTAAATATTGTTATAAAACTTTTGCTCATGTTGCACACTTAATGGATTTATTAGTAAATACTTAACTTTTTTTATTATCATCAAAATCATCATTGAGAGAAACCAACATTCTCCCCCTTTTTGATGATAACAAAATCCATATAAACAAAATATATATATTAAAAAAATAACGAATATCCATCCATCATCCATGCAAGCTACTCAAGATCCACTCTTTTTAGGCTTAGCTCAACTCGTTTAGAGCCAAAACTTTTATTTAGGCTCACGGATGAACTCTTTAAGGACTCATTTATTATATTGATATAATATTAAATTCAAATAATATATTAATATAAATTTATATATAATTAATTATATCAATTATATTATATATATAATTATTTATATAAACGAATCAGGTTTGGGTTCATTTAGCTAAATGAACCTAAGCTCCAGCTCACGAATCCTTAATAGGCTTGGGCTCAAGTTTATACATATCAAGCTCATTAAAAGCCCGATTCAACTTAAACCTATTAATTTATTAAACGAGTCGAGCTCGAACCTTTCATTGCCCTACTCGTTTGTACCCTTAGTCAGCACCAGTATCATCTAGTCTACTAATAGGTCATAACTAGTAATATTAAATGATTACATCATCATCTTTACTTGAAAAATTACATAAGTGAGCCAAAACCTAGTATAATACATCACATGCACATGCAAATGCAACACATCAATATCAATGACTCCATAAATCAATTAAATTAGGGATGTAACCAGAGTGGATTTCGAATGGATCATATAAACTCACTACCCTATAAAGTCTACCAAACCTGACCCTATGACTCTATCAGGTCTTCATATTATACCTAAACCCATCCTATAGGTTTATTTTAGAACTTAAAACCCAATTTTATTACCCTATAAACATATGTTTTTTTCTTTTTTTCTCTCCTCTTCCCCCTCCTTATCAAAGGTACACATTGCATTACATTAGGTTGCTCATTTGGTTTGGTTACAAGGTTTTATTAGCTAATTACATACTCATACTTATACCTTGTTCATCCCAATTTTCATCAGGTGTGTTCGTATTTGTGTTTTTTGAATTAATTTGTGGTCAAATTATTAAGCCTAGTGTGTATACTTTTATCTTTAACAATTTATTTATATAGATTATTAACTTTTCGATTCTATTTTGTTTCAGTCATTTTGAAATTAAAACCTCATATTTAGTCATTCATCTAAATAGAATCCATAAATACTATCCTTAGTTGGTAGGCAAGAGTTGCTTCAATAGCTTATTTAAAAAGAATGAGAGGAGACATGCTAGGGTTAGAGCTAGATTTTAGTAATGTTGTTTATTATTTTTAAAAATTATAGTACTAGGTCATCAAGTATCCATTGGGTTTGTCAAATGATGTAAACCTAACCTTATAACCCTATAGGGTTTTTACAATATATCCAAACCCAACCCTAAACCTTATAACATTTAACCATATATGGTTTATACGTATTTTAACAGATCAATAAGTTAGGAACCCTATAACAGTCCATCCTGTTGCTTCCCTAATTTAGATTTACTTACATTATTTTAATTTGCAACTCTACCAAGATAATTCCACATAAATGCCATTGATGTCTTATTAGCATTACTGAAATCCCTGGTGATAATAGCTTGATTAACACATCAAATCAATAAGTTAGATATTAATTAAGTCAATTTGAGTTTTAACTTAAACAAATCATCAAACATAGCGTTGACAATGAAATGTAGCCATCAGTCCACTTGATCTGATTGGGCTCGGAGGCCCAATGATGCTAACAGGTCCAAAGAGAGCTTGCTGTCGATAACACCCCAACCTCCCGAAATAGCAAGAATACTTAAGGTCCCACTAGGAGAGGCAAGATAAGGTCTCCTCAAGAATCCTTAACTCGGAAAGGCTAGCTAAGTTTACTAGATCGGCTAACTAGCAGGCTCAGCCTTATGATCTCGTAATCTTCGAACAAAGTGCTCCAGTCACATGGGGGGGTGGGACACACAATTGGCTTAGCCACATTCCTAGAAGCACAGCTTCACAGTTCATGTAACCCTTGTTACCTCAGGTACCGAGTCAGTTGCCAGGAAGAAACCTGCCCTGGTATGACCTTAAACACTATAATACCCCTTTTGCCTTGGAGGAAAGGGGATGACGTTTTTCACCTTGTTACAAATATATTGCTCTTACCCATAGACTGACTTAAGTATCGGAGTAGTCGTGCAAAGTAACCCCACGATACCCCTTTAACTGCTTTTTATGTGTTTGCAGGAGTTATCACTATCGGTGAAAATCAGCTTATGTAGCACATGGTGCCATATGTGGGAAGACCCCCTATCTGAAACCTACTCCTTAACTCATCCTTCTCTTCCTCCGCTTTCACTGCTAAAGCCCTCCAAAAACCCATAAACTACTGCTACAAAAATACATTTTCTTACATCATGTCAAAGCCAAAGTAAAGTAAGAACCAAATTGATCCAACTCCTATGTAACTGGAACAACTCCGGTAGGCAACGATGGAGCTCCTGAACCATCATATGCTGACTAACTGGTGGTCGCAGATGACGGCCCTCTAGACTTAAGACTGATCCTGGAATTAGAAAACTTGTGCATAAGAATATGGAAAATGAGCATTCCAATGCCCTCCTCTAAGCTAGGATCATGGAGCTGAAGGGCCTGAAGGACTTGCATTTCGAAGGACATGCCTCCAATGCACTGTGAAGCACCTCCCCAACCTAACTACAATTTAAGCTCAAAGAGGAACCAATCAAAAGGGACCACAAGTATGCAGTAACACCACCATAGGCTAGTGCCTCCACCAAGGAACAATCCTACAGTTCGAACCTGCATTCAAGTATATATCAAAGACCCAAGGCCCCTAAAAAGCCCAATGAGAGCTACTCAAAGCATCTCATGAGGATGCACAACATCCTAACACTCAGCTCGACTTACCTTAAGGTACCAAAGAGAGGACAAGTAGCATGCTAAGGTAAAGGTTGCGAGTACCGGCTTAACCCGAGCTCATGAGGACAATATGCATACCCTCGCTACCAAGGACACCTAGCTCGATTCCAACAAGGAACATGGGTTCGAAGAAATCAAAGACATGATGAAAAGGTTGCCAACCATCAAAGAAGATTTTGGGGACAAACCCACTGCCAAAACACTCCCAAGTAAGATGCCCTTTGTGGCAAAGGTTCAATTTGAGGTGCTTCCGACCAAAGCTAAGCTATCCACCCTAGAATCCTATGATGGGTTGACTGACCTAGAGGGCCAATCCACCATGGCAATGCATAATTTCCCAAATGCAATATGGTGCAAAACTTTCCCTACAACTTTTTCAAGAGCAGCTCGAGTATGGTTCAACAAACTTGAGACAAACACGATAGGTTCATTCACCCAACTCAACGACCTTTTCGTGGCATACTTCATGACGAGCAAACTGCTAGAGAAAAATGTCTCGTACCTTTGTACAGTACATCAAAGGTGAGGTGAGCCCTTAAGGGATTACCTGGCAAGGTTTAACAAAGCATTCCTAGAGGTCTTGAACCTCGACCAAAGAGTAGCTATAGAAGCTATCAAATAAGGAGTTCTTGTAGATAGCCCGTTCTTCAATTCCATTTCAAAGTGTCAGCTTACTACGCTTGAACAAGTGAGAGAAAAGGCATAGAAATATATTTGCCAGGAGGACACTCAAAATGCCAAGAGGGAAGTTAAAGCCGAGACCAAGCCCTATCGAATTAAAAGCAATCTACCATAAGAAAAAGGACGAAAAAAAGACCATCGTGACTTCAACTGAGCTGATGTACACCAGGTCGTAGAGACAATGATAAGCAGAAACTCTTTTGGATGTATGATAAGTTTATGTCTTTAAAGTTACCAGTCCATGATGTATTCCTCAAAATAAGGAACTAGGGCCTCCTGCCTCCACCACCTCCAATGAAGCCAAGCATGAGAAGAAAAGACTCAAAAAAATATTGTAAGTATCACCACGACCGTGGGTACGATACAAAGAATTGTTAGCAACTTAAGCGCCATAGAGGATGCCATACGGTATGGCTGGCTCAAGCAACATATTAATCACGACTAAAATAAGGCCACTGGCATAGAAATATAGGACTGACAAGCAAAAGAAAGTCACTAACACCCAAGACTGCTTGGATTAGGCCCAATTCCACCAACAATTCCGTGGCAAGATTAATACTATCATTGGCAGACCCCTGACCTCGACGTGAATAGGGCTACTGCCCCGCCAGAACTCATCCCAACAAGTAATGAACCTGGAACGTAAAAGGAATAAGGTCAACACCACAATTTCCTTTTCATACGAAGATTATGAAGGGGTCCAGACCCCTCACAAGGATGCCTTGGTCATCTCCACCCATATTTCGAGCTGGAAAGTCAAAAGATTGCTAATCGACATAGGAAACAGTGCTGGCATCCTCTTCAATCACGCATACAAACAAATGAAACATGAGTTAAGACCAAAATTAAGGCCTTATGATCATGAGCTATATAGGTTCGATAACCGGCCTGTCTGACCTTGTGGGATCTTCACCTTACCTGTGAAGAGTTATGTAACATCATGTGCCAGATAAATTTCATTATGGTAGACTGTTGGTCCCCCTCCAATGCCATACTAGGTAGGACTACGTAATTGATTTTTGGCATGATCGTTTCCCAACCCTACCTTAAAGTGAAGCTCTCAACCCCAACTAAGATAGGGATATGTCAAGGAGATCAGGAATAATCTCGAGAACTGTACGTCAGGGCCTTAAAAGGAGATTGTGTATGTGCAATAAACATAGAGCCAAGAGACAAACCCGAATGTCGAGATAAGCCAACCAAGCTCATAGAAGAGGTTGATGTGAATGATAATCATGAGCATACCTCAAAAGTAGGAAAATCGATTCCATCCAAAATAAAGGAGGGTATGGTTACGTTCTTGCAAGCAAACAAAGAAGTCTTCGCATGGTCGTCCTCTAACATGACAGGCATAAGCCCGGGTGTGATCACACATTAGCTGAGCATCAATAAGACCCAAAAGCCAATTCACCAGAAAAGCAAACACTTCACTCCGAAGAGACAAGCTGCCATTGAAGAAGAGGTCCAGAAACTGCTCCAAGCATGGTTCATTAAGGAAGAGAAATACCTCACTTAGCTAGCCAATGTAGTCTTAGTAAAGAAACCTAGTATTAAATGGCGAATGTGTGTCGATTGCACCAACCTAAACAAAGCGTGTCCGAAGGATTGCTTCCTGTTACCATGGATTGACCATTTCGTTGACAACACCTCAGGTCATGAGCTATTGAGTTTCATGGATGCCTTCTCGAGCTATAACCAAATCAAAATGAAAGAAAGTAATGAGGTCCAAACTTCCTTTGTCACATCTTTTGGTGTATATTGCTACAAAATGATACCCTTCGGACTTAAAAATGATGGCACCACCTTCCAATGGCTAATTATTAAGGTGTTCAAACCTCAAATAAGTAGAAACATGGAAGTTTATGTTGATGACATGATTGGAAGAAGTAAACGAGCAGAGAGTCATCTGCATGACCTCCAAGAGACATTTGATTGGCTTCACTTCTATAATCTAAAGCTCAATCCACAGAAGAGCGCATTTGGCACCTCGTCAGGAAAATTCTTGGGTTATGTAGTATCCTAAAGAGAAATTGAAGCTAACTCCAACAAGATTGAAGTGATCTTGACAATGATGTCACAAACATTGATCAAAGAAGAGCAACAGCTCACCAACATAATAACAACATTAAGCAGCTTCCTCCTTAGCACTACCGAACAGTGCTCGGAATTCTTCAAGATTCTAAAAAAAACTTGATCATTTCAAATGGATAGAAGAGTTACAATGGGCCTTCAATGAGCTCAAGCAATTCTTAACATACCTTTGTTGTTGACAACCCCGAGCGGGTCTTATACCTTTATCTCACAGTGAGCGAGCGAGCTCTCTCTTTCGTGTTAATACCGGCTAAAGGAAAACAACTCCGATCGATATATTGCATCAGCAACTTCCTCCAAAGGCCAAAACAAAGATATACTAAACTGGAAAAGTTTGCCTTAGCAGTGGTAATATCTACATGTCGGCTACGTCCGTATTTCTAGGTGCACTAGGTCATCATCCTCACCGATGAACCGATAAGGGTAGTTTTACAAAAGCCCAACGTATCAGGAAGTATGATGAAATATACTATTGAGCTCAATGCTTACGCGGTACAACACCGACCTTGAGGATGCCATAAATGCACAAGTTTTAGCAAACTTTGTAGCCGAATACACTAGGACATCCATGCTCGATGTTTGGTAAAACACTGCTTGGACCCTTCATGTAGATGGATCGTCCATGCAGGGGGGAGTGGAGCTGGCTTAATCCTAAAGGGATCTTATGGAGTAAAGATCAGTTATGCTTCAAAATTCAATTTTCCTACAAGCAATAATGAAGTGGAATATGAGACCCTATTGGCTAGGCTCAAGTCCGTTATGAGCATTGGAGCAGAAATAAGGAACCTCAAGATCTTTTCCAACTCCCAGCTTATGGTGCAATACGTCAGAGGTATGTACGAGGCAAAGAATGAAGAAATGGTTGGATATTTAGAAGCAGACTGATCCCTCACTAAAGAACTACCCTCTTGGGACATCATTAAGATACGCAGAGCCGATGGTTTAAAAGTCGATTAGCTCCCTAAACTCGCCTCCATGATAGTTTCTGACCTAGGAAAGGTCAAAGAAAATTCCTCATTAAATTCCTCCCTAAAAAATCCACCGTTGCGGAAGTTCACGAGGTACTAGACCTAAAACAGATAACCCCACCATCAAGATGGATGACCCCCACAGAGAAGGACCTCAAAGATGACACCCTACCTTTGGACAGAACAAAAGTAAAAAAAAGTTGATGTATAAAGCAGCTAACTTCACCATGATCAATGGGATTCTATAAAAGAGGGGCTTTAATTTCCCCCTCCTCCGTTGTTTTCACCCAAATGAAGGACAACATGTTTGCTAGACCTCTATGCTGGGGAGTACTACAACCACATCAAAGCCCAATTATTGCATGCCCGAACCGTACGAGCTGGCTACTTCTAGCCGATGCAAAAGAGTTTGTCCAGCAATGTAAGCGTTGTCAAAAGATTACCGCCCATGAACCACACCCTACATACTGACCTACTCTATCTCATCAGCCCATGGCCATTCATCATGTAGGGACTAGACATCTTGGGCCCATCTCTTCCCTCGACCGACCAAAAGGAAGTTCATAATAGTCAGATGTGATTATTTTAAAAAATGGGTAGAATTTAAGGTAATGGCAAAGGTCACGAACAAAAACGTCTAGTACTTCATCTACATGAACATCATAGTCAGGTTCAGAGTCCTATAATCCATAATCATGGACAACTAAAGGCAATTTAATACTAAAAGAATCAAAGACTTTTGCACTGAATACCATATCACTGCGCTACACCTTGATGTCATACCCTAGGGCTAATGGCCAAGTCTAAGTAATCAACAAGATCATCATGTAAAGTTTAAAGGCCAAGGTAGATCGTCAAATCATCAAATAGGCCAATGAGCTGCCCAGTATCCTATGGGGATACAGCACCACTTGACGAATCCCGACATACAAAACCCCCTTTTGTTTAGCCTTCAAAACAGAAGTTGTCCTGCCTATAGAGCTCAAACTACCTAACATCCGAATCCAATCCTATTATGAATTGATCGATGAGGTCGAACTTTGATTAGAGCTCAATGCCATAAAAGAAACTTGAGATATTGTGAGCAAAAGGGTTGCAGCCTACCAGCAAAGGGCAGCCTAATACTATGATAAGAAAGTCAAGAACAACGTCTTTCTCTCAAGCGACCTTGTTTGCAAAAAGTTAGAGGCGATTGGGGTTAGAGGAAGGCTGAGAAAAACTTGCCCAAAATTAGGAAGATCCCGTCAGGGAGAAAGAAGTTATGGGAAATGAAGCGTAAAAAATCGAAACACTAGATAGCGATCTCATTCCTAGAACTTGGAATACAAACAACTTAAGAAAGTTCTTTAAATAGCCATAGCTTGTTTATGTGCAAAACACATACATGAGAAGAAAACAATCATGGATGAAATGAGGATTCTACATTAACAATGCATCTCAATGATCTTCCTCATATGTATTCAACAACCAAACAAATATTCAATAGGGGCCTTGGGAGTTTAAAGAACTCCACTCGCCTATGCTGAATGAGCTCGAGTAACTCTCTCTTAAGGGTAACTCCCCTTGTGCGCTTGGGTAACTTCCTCTTAAGAGTAACTCTCCTCGTGAGCTTGGATAACTCCCTCTCAAGGGTAACACCCTTCATGATCTCGGATAACTCCTTCTTAAGAGTAACTTTCCTCGAAGATCTCAGATCGCTTAAAGTAAACAACTACACAAGAGTTTGAGGTCGCAAACAAGTTGCAAGTAAATTCATTAGACTACTGTAATGATCTTCTTTAGATTAATGATCTTCTTTATGAAAGATTAACTAGGTTATTTTTAACTAATATTCCGGTCAAGGAATACAAAGAGAAATCTTCATGATTATAAACTTCTTCAGGATGAACACAACTTCGAGCTGGAAGTCTCTAGAAAGCATTTGAACCTCAAACTAGAGGATTTCTCCCATATCCAGCCGACTATAGCTCGAAAATGTAGGTTTGGGCTAAACACAACTTCACCTCTCCAACCTCCTGAGCGCAAGCCTGAGCTCATCCATCAACTTTTAGAACGACATTGAATCTTAGCCAGATGAAAACTCAGAACGACCAAGAGGACGATGATTGAAGCTAATGCCCTCAATGAGCCAACACTTAATAAGCTATCAAGAAACTAGGCTTAAAGGTGAGAACATGCCCCTACATCCCAAACGACCTCTACTAGCCATGAAAATGGCTAAAAGAAGGGAGCAAGTTAGCAAAAGAAAGAGTTGAATGGCTCCTCTACAACGACCTCAATCTCAAGAAGCACCCCTAGGGCTAAGATTTTTGAGGGAGGATAAGCCCCTGCTTACATGCAACGCACTACCGTAGTAATGATTACCTCTCCATTAAGTAATAGAAATTAGCGACCTCGATTCAGGAACCACAGAAGAGAAGCATGACCTTAAATTGAGCGACCAAGGTAGTAATGAGAAATAGGCCTTAAGCAACACGTCCAACCCACTACATAACCTTGGTGACCAGCCCATGTAGGTAGGGACTGCAAAGCTTCCAATCTGTTTAAATAGAGATAGTAAAGCATCAATGGCATCGGACGACTTATGACCTCCAAGGGCTCAACCTCTCAACCTAAAGGAGGTTAATGGGGGAAAAAAAAGATCCACGAATAGTTTGACTCTTAGGAACCAAAGAGTGAAGGAGAAAACTTAGGTTCATGAAGCGAAATAAGAGAAGTAAATTGGGTTTGTGGAGAAACAATCTTCCCCCCAATACTACTCATAAGCAACATAGGACTCTACCAAAACTTGCATTCAATGCTACCAAATCTTGAGGATCTCAAGTACGGCTCACCCCAGCCATCCAATGACACCAAGGGAATCTATAAACATCAAAAAGTAAAGTTTTCTATCACACATCGCCTCCCCTACAGAGTAACGTCATTTGCTATAGAAAGCCATACTAACAACCTGATACTGACCTAGGAGGTAAATGATAGATCTAACATGGGTGAGAAAATAATAAGCTAAGGAACACGAGACCAACATGGTTGACCTCATTATGCCCAAGCCAAAATACGATAAAGGCATATGTGCCAAAGATAAGTATAATCACAAGATGAAGAATCCATTCATATATTAACCAATGGAAATACACCATTTAAGGGAAAATTACAATCAAGAAAGGCTGTTAATAAGCTAATAGAAGAAACGAGCTGACAATAGAGCCAAAAAAAAAAAGGAAAAAAGGGGAGGCTCCTAAAACACTGACAGGGACCAAGATCAACTAGCATCACAATCCCTGGAAATCTCCTCACTCATCACTGGCTGAGGATTTACCACAACGACTTCCCCTGCCTCTCGACTTGACCCTCAGCTTAAGGTTCGACCACGACTACATTACTGGTAACCGCTAACCTCAGCATCTATTGGTCAAACTCCTGAATCACGACCATAATAATAGCTTCGCCCCATTCATCTCCCTAAGCCTCAGCAATAGTAGCAACCTCAACTTGGTGTACCCCAGCTATAGCAACGACCTCGACTTCATCCTATTCAACTCCTTTTCCATCATCCTCCTCATTGTTATCGAAAGCCTCTATAGGAGCCTCACCTAAGCAAGCAATTAGAAAACTAAAGTTGGATACGTTTCTAGTACCTCTTTCCTTATTAGCTTAGCGATATGAAAAATGAGCTTGACGTGGACCCCCTTCCACTCCTCATTCTTAAAGAGCTCTCTAAAAACCCACTTTTTGGTCACCCGTGGAATGAGTTGACTACTCTTCGAGTTCCTTACACGAGTCTACAACAACAATAGAGAAACAATGAGAACAAAACTTCTATAATAAAGATTAATCGCTTGACAAGGTATCCCACTCTTACCTCATACTCCTCCACTTGTCCTCATACTCCGTAGCCATGGCCTTAAGTGCAATAGCCGCTTCTTTGCCTTGAGCACGTCGGCCTAACACTATAAGACCTTGTCTTCCATCTCCTTACGTAGCCGCTCGTTCTCATTCATCACTGCAAGCAGCTCACTCTTGCATCTCATCTTACTTTGCCTGACCTCGATAAGCTTTTTCTCCAAACTCGCCTTCAATACCTTAGGCTCCTCCAAACCCTTAAAAAAAAAAAAGAGAAACAGAACACTCAACCTACAACAACAAAAAGTTCGACAAAAAAAAAAAGGAGTAAAAGAAACATAACATACCACTTCATAGTTCCCCCTCAACGTCCTGAAAGCTTCAATAGTCTTAACTAAAGCTTAAAACAAACAACAAGAGATCTTAAATAGCTAAGAAAAAACCAACAACATAAACAAACTTTACGAGGGTAGTAGTAACCTCACCTCGTTAATCTTTCACTTCGTACATCTTCTGCACTGAAAATTCTATAGCCAAGGCTACTGATGATAGTCCACCACAAAAGGTCCTTACCCTCTTTCTGTCCTCTGAACAGGCTATCTCCTCGAAAGAAGGCCACTCCACAAATATATCACTCTACTTCAGAGCTCTCCTTTTAACAAAGTCAATAGCAGGCTGACTCCTATAACCCTTTAACCACAACTTGAACACCTGAAGCACTATTGCTACTCCCTGTGGCTTCTACCGCATGGGGATGGATTGCTACAAGATCGAATAGGTACATGGGAGTGTCAAGTTGGACTTTGCTCCTTACGAAAGCAAGCATAACAAGGAGGCTCCAGTAAGCAAACATTAGGGTCAACACCTTTAACCTCAGCACCAATAACCTCGATACTAGTAACACTACCTCTGACCTTGGTAATAACGCCCCCCAAGCTTTGTGCACTAAATCAACGATTGGCACATCAACCCCAACAACCCGTGGCTTGACCTCAATAGGGTGCTTTCTCATTGGTTGCCCTCTTCTTGATCAAAGTCCTCTTCCGCTTCTTTAGTGGACCAACAAGAATGGTACCCATGTCCATCTCTAGCATCTCAAGCTCTGAAAAGAGATAACAAAAAGAAAAAGGCATAAGCAATAAAGAATAAAATAACTGCCTAGTCGAGCTCAACAACTCGGAAATCTCGAACCTTCCTCACAAAATCCTCTCTGCAGAGCTCGACTCGACAAATGAGGGGTAAGAGAGAGAGAGAGAGAGAGAGGCCACAATCATACGAAGAATCGAGCCACACCTCTATCGGTAATTAGCTTTCCATTAAAGAAATTCTTCACTACAAGTGCGACATTATAAAGCTTTCCACCTCACACCTCCAAAGCTTCCTCCAATTCCCTTAGCCCCTAGGCGTCATACAAGCTTACACCAAACCACCCAAAAGTCGAGACCCCATTGCACGCCCTCCTCTAACCATACTATCTAGAATTCACTCTTTCAGTTAAAACTATTCGATCTGGTGAGACCGGTGAGGAGCTGGGGGCTCTTAGGCTATTTGGTAAGATACCATCACCCCTCCTTTAACCTTTTGTGTAGCAAGAACTGTTGAAACAAGATGGAGGTAAGCTGTACCATGATCTCATACCACCCCCATATGTAAAGGGATGATGGTCCCCTTCTCCATACCATAAGGAGGATATGTATCTACGAGGCACCGATAGATCTGTTCAGCTAGCTCTACATAACAATGCATGTTCAAAATGCCCTGCTTCCTTACCGATGACACCAAGACTTTGCTAACCTCTCTCCACGGTCACTGGCAGAAACCGAAAAACCACTATTTGACCTGCCCCACCACCTGAGTCTGAGCCCCCTAACCTAAACACAGTCTCTCTCTCACCTCCCCTCACCTCATCCATAAATCGCTGCACCCCACCATCATAATCTTTTGAAAAAGATTAGGTACTGGAGTTACTTGAGCTCGACATAACTAAAATCTTAAACAAGAAGAAGTACCAAAAAGGCGTTAAGGATCTAAGGTGACAATTTTCTTAACAAAGTATGAAAGTGATGTAGAAGATCCATATGAAGCACAAGTGTTTATAAAGGAATGAGGGGAGATGTGAAGGTTCGAGTCCTTCGGTAAGCATGAGAAAACCTCAAGGACTCTAACATCACGACCAACAACCGTATCCATCAAAAAACAATTAATTATTATTGAGACATTTCAAATCACCAAGGCCTCTTAAGAAAGCCTCATGATTTTGGCCACAATGAAACATGCTAAACAATATATGTCAGGAAGATCCAATAGGAAGTAAAATGGTGCCCACCAAACACTTGCAACATGGAGGGGTGCATCTCAAATGAAAAATGCAGCTTGCTTAAAATGAGTAACAGCCACCTCGGGCCAATGACATCGTGGACTATTCACTCTCTTTGTTCTTCCACAATGAGAGTGGGGAGACAAATATTGATAATGGAATGTGGCCATCAGTCTACTCGATCAAGTTGGGCTTTAAGGCCTAATGACACTAACAGGCCCAAAGGTAGCCTACTGCCAGGGACACCTCAACCTCCCGAAATAGCAAGAAGACCCAAGGTCCCATTAAGAAAGGCAACACGAGGTCTCCTTAAGAATTCTTGTCTCAAAAAGCCTAGTCGAGCTTACTAGATCGGCTAACTGGCAAGCTTGGCTTTACAGTCTTATAATCTCCGGACAAAGCAAATGCTCTAGTCGCACCTTGTGATCGAGGGAATACAATCAGATCAACCACACTCTTAGAAACATAACGTCACAGTTTAGGTACCCCTGTCACCTCATGTACCAGGTCAGCTACCAGGAAGAAGCCTACCCTTGTATGACCCTAAATACTATAAATAACCCCATTGTCTTAGAGGTTAGGGGAGGACGTTTTTCACCTTATTACAGACATATTATTCTTACCCATGGACTAGCTTAAATATTGGAGTGGACCATGCTCCCCTTTAATTGCTTTTTTCTATGTTCGTTGGAGCTATCTCTACCAGTGAAAATTAGATCGTGTAATAAATGGTATTTGTGTAGTGTCCCAAAGGGTAAATGATCCTCACAACTCTTAAGTTTTGACATGAAACACGTCTATAGTTTTAAGAAACTCATAATGTTTTGGATAAAATATTTTCCAAGGTATCAATAGTTTAGGATAAATTAATATAAGATATCGATGTTTCAAATAATTAAAAAGAGTAATCAACGTGTTGTAAAACAAGCTAAACAAAGTATCAACGTTTTTCAAAAGGTTGGTATTTAAATTAACTTATCCAAAAATATTGATATTCTCTAATATAATCTACCTATTATATTTTTCATTATCTTTTAAGTGTTGATCTTATATTATAAGATTAGTAAATAAACTCTTAGTTTGAAATCATTATTTATCTTAGAGGACTTTTTTTTTTTTTGGACCAAATATCTTAAGGACTTGAAAATACATGTTTGAATTTTTGTAAAATATTGAAAATAGTAACTGATCAATTATGGGTGTTTACTGTTTTTTTTTTTTTTTTTTTTTTTTTTTTTTTTTTTTTTTTTTTTTTTTTTTTTGCTGATGGGTGTTTACTATTTAGTAATTAAAATTGCTAAAAGAGAATTTTCTAATCCAAGCCTACTGACTTGCTAATAATGAACAAATCACCGAATTAATGGTGAAAAAAATGTAGGCCTACCAACATGATGGTGCAAAATTGTATCAACATACCAACTTCAAGTTACATCAAGGTCTACATTTTATCACTTCCTGTGTTTGTACCAATGTGCGGTACCAATCCTACTAGCTTTATGGTAGGATTATATCTACAAAATTCGTTGTGAATTGTGCAAATTTCTTTCTTAAACGAAAACCCACTTACACGCACTATACAAAACAACAAACTCCATAACTTCAAAATCATTTCCGAAACACACTTAAACATCAATAACTCTCATTTGAAACTATTTAGTTGCCACCAATCCTTTAAGTTAAAAAGAATTTTAGGAAAACTTATATGACTCTTTGGATTTGACTTCTGCATTCCATTAAGGCACAACCTCCTATAGAGACTATTTGGATGGTCTATTTTTCTTTTGTATCTTATCTGCATCTGCTATGCATTTTTATCTTATTCATATCTAATATGTATGGTTTGCTAATAAGTAAAAATGTCCTTTTTTTTAATATATATATATATATATATATGTGTGTATTTGACAAACAATGTGTATGAAGTGCTAGCAGACATTAGCTCAGCTGATAAGTCTTTGGCCCATGACCCCCAGTGCTAATAGGATTGATTCTTGTTATAGACAAAGGTGTCTTCCTTATGCCTAGGCTTATGGGATCGGTTCTTATGAGTGTTGGGATGCTGTTGATAGATCATATACCCTACCCAAATTCGGATATGGTGTTGCTCTGGTGATCTCTACCATAAAATATGGTAGAGAGTAGTTATGGTTTCTTGTAGTGATGATCGAAGTCAAAGCTACCGTAATTTTTTTTTTAATTGGTAAAAAAAAAAAAAAGATATGAAACAAACGTCAAATGAATGTCAATCCAATAATCTAATTATAAGTGCATTAATATGTACTCCTAGAAAATGGGACAGAAGATAAATGTAGAAAGAAACCACACATTTACTCTTGATAAAGGGTTATACTTACCTTAATGATTAGAAGTGTAAAGCATTAAAATCGAGTTAAGATTTGGCTATTATAAGAGTGAGGATGTGGGAACTATAGGAAAGGGAGAAAAAAGGAAAACACTATGAAAAACATTTTTAAATCTGAATTAATATGTCTAAAATGCCCTTATCTTTAAAACAAATTTCTGTATTCATAATTTTTAAATTATTTCATAAACGATTTTATGGAAATGCTTAAGACTTAAAAGACTATTCAATAATGATGTTGCACTCATTAGTCATTACTCCTATCAAGAAGATGAACAAGCACACTCCAGATCCATCGTAGAAAATATTGATAATATTATTAAAGACAATAATCAAGGCGGGGGGGTCGGGCGGGTGAAGAAAAAAGTAAAGGAAAATGCTAGCGAAGCAAGATTTTAAGATTACTAGCGAACCTGTGTTCCATAAGATCAATAAATTATGGATAATAATTTGAAAGAACAAGCCGTTGACAAAAAGTAACAGTAAATCCCAAGATTAAAGGATCATGAAATTTGGCATGTCGAGTTGTCAACTACAATGCAAGTGTCGTGTTATGATCGATAAGATTGTAATGTAAAAGTACAAATATAACAATAAATAAATATAATTATAATGTAAATGAATCGTCCATAACTGGGAAAAGCAAAAAAAAAAAAAAGTAATCAATTTTTAATGAAAAATACAAAAATGTCGTCAGATGATAAATAATCATCTTCATGGGCAACTTGAACTCATCTTGGAATAGTAATATACCTCTCTTTTAAAAAATAAGTTTAACTTCTCTTTTTAATAAATAAGTTTATTTATTAATTTGTTTTTAGAGAATATGAGTTTAAGACAAAATTAATTATTAACTCAAAAAACGAGTTCAAGTTACTTATTAATGGGATTATTTATCATTTGAGAGCTATTTAGAGAGGAAAAAAAAAGAGATGCCAAAATGATTAGAAACCTACTAACCAAACATAACTTTCTTAGGTTTTAAAAACTTCATATGGAACATTGAAGTCGAATTAAGTGGGGGAAAAGAAAATAAATGTCACGTTTGGTATAAATGATTTAGAATTGAATGGACTTGATTGAAATGAAAGGAATTTGAGAATGACAAATTCATTCATATGTTTGAAAGATGAATGAAATAGCTAAAATGTGTGATTATGAAGATATTCTTAGTAGTAAATGCAAAATATGAATACATGATAGAATAAAAAGATAATTACATTATATATAATTAATAAGGATAGAATGAAATCGTCATTCCGCCTTCTCAAAGGTAAGGAATCGTGATTCCGGCTTCTAAAAAAGTTTCCAAATAGTGAGAAGGGAATGGAAGCCAGAATCGTAATTCCATTCCGATCCATTCTCACGTATCAAACGTGCCATAATATTATTAGTTTTTAAAAAAATTACAAAAAATGCTAATAGATAAAAAAAATTCTATTTTTAAACAAGTTGATCTCATCTCTTGGAACATTATCTCTTCAAAAGGCGAGATCTCTATGAGTTATGACCTCAAGCATCACGCGAATAGGTTGATGTAGTAATTACGATTTGGGATGTGACTGTATGTACCGAGTAAGGAGAAAATGGGGGAAGTTGAAAAGGCAACCGGTTTCGAATTTGATTTGAGTGGTTGGTGATAACGCGAATTGTAACTTTTGTGCCTTTTTGTTTGGTTGGGCGTATGAATGATTGTTGCTTGATTTTTGACGTAGTAATCAAGTTGTGGTGGTGAGTCACCAAATTAGGGGATATGGAAACTAGAGGAAATAGCCGGTTTTTGCATTTGAGTTTTATGCATTTTCAATGGGTTCGTCTACGGAAGGTCGAACAGTTGATCAGATTAATTGCGCAGGTTTCTATTTCTTATTTGATTAGGAGAAAACTCTAATTCCATTATTAATTTTAATAGGATGGGTCCGTCATCATATAACGGTTCACATCATACCTAATCATAATCGAATCACTAAAATTATTAATATTTTATTTACTATATTTATTTTAACAGTTAGATTAATAACGAAATAATTGAAATAATTATTTGGCTTTTTTTGGTAGATATACTTTTTTTAACAAATTATTTATCAAAAAATAGATATATATAAAAAAAAGGTTGGCAGTTCTAATTAAAAGATCAAATGGATCAAATATAGTAAAATATATATGCAAATCAAATATATTTATATATATCATTTTGAAAAAGATATAGAAACAAATAAAAAACAGACCATCCAAACAGATCCATATATCTTTTGAATTCCTCCGTAACACAATTTTAGGAGTAATTTGAGGAGCAGTTTTTATCTCTTTAATAACCATTCTCCGGGAAAACTGCCTGGAAAATCTTTCCACTCCCCACTTCTGAAATTGGAACGCTATGAAAAAACTGTCCCTACTCACATCTATTGCATCTTTGACATAATAATTAATCCATTCTTCACTTAACTACATAAGATATCTATCCTATCCTTTTCTTTAATTGTCACTATTTTATTTTGTCAGAATTTTTATTTTTAATTTATTCTTAGCATTGTTTATGCACAGTAGGGGATTTGCAATATGTTTCGGACACTTCTCGGCGGAAATTCTTAGCCATCTGTTTGATCTATTTTTTAATATGATTCATTCATTCATTTTTTTTTTTTTTGAAATTTTTTAGTTATATTTTATTATATTCACCTTTTTGCGGTGGATGCATTTTATTTGGCACTAGAAATTTGCAATACATTCTAGACAACTTCTACGTCGAGGTTTTTTGACACCAATTTATTATGTTTTTTAATAATTTTTCTTCTTTCTTTGAACAATTACAAGCTTTAAATATATATATATATTTTCTATTTGACTTTTGTAGTTTTTTCTTTTGTTTTATTTTAATCACTTTTTTTTTTGCAGCAGGCACATTCTCGATACTTCTTATGTGAGGTTCTTCAACATCGGTTTGTTCTATTTTTTAACAATATTTTTTCTTCTTCTTTGCTTTTTTTTTTTTTTTTGTAATTTCTTTTCTTATTTCATTTTATAATGTCGATTTGCAGTGAAGCACTTGCCTCACACAAAATGTCATCCTTAGAAGTACATATTACTTTGTTAATAATTTTTCAGTTTTGATGGTCAACTGCTTTGCTAATAAGTCTCTTTTTTCGTGACAAATTCATACGTTGGCTTGGCCATGCAAAAATAATGCTACATATGGGCTCCGTTTTTTTTTCTTTTTTTTCGGTGATATCTTACAAAAAAACATAAGGAGTTCGATCAGTGTTAATAGCCATTAGCCATTATCACAAAATAGACTACCATTAGGATCTCCTCAATAAAAGTTTTGAGGAAAAGTAATAAAAGAAAAAGAGGTCTCTGACATAAAAACAGGACACAAAACATCAATGGTATGTTTGGTATCTAGGAATGGACCAGAATGGAATTGCAATTTCGGCTTTCATTCTCTTTCCTACTTTTGAAAGCGTCATGAGAAGGCAGAATCGCGATTCTCCGGAATCGACGATTCTAGCTTTAAGGTGGAATTCGATTTCGCCTTCTCAAAGGCGGAATCGTGATTCCATTCCCCCTTTCATTAAGCATTTATACTTAAATTACATTTTTATCCTATATAAATTTATTATCTTATTTTTTGTAGCAGGTATTTTTAGTAAATTCTAATGTAAACTAATTCATATCCATTTCATTCCGTGTTCATATTCAAACAAAGGAATGGATTTGTCATTCCCTTGTGGATTCCATTCCATTCTATCCTTTCGATTCCAGTCCATTCCATTCCGGATGATTCCCGTATATCAAACGTAACACAAGAGTGCGCATTGGCACATTATTACAAAAAATATGGAAATCAAAACAAGATAAGTCTTCATTAATTTTCTTTCGTGATCCTATAGCAGCAAGATCATGGACCAACTAATTTGTTTCTCTAGTTGTCCACATCAGAGTTTCTCGTGTGTTTTTTGTAGCATCCGCATCAAATGCCTACACGTCATAATAACATTAGGAGTCAAATTATTAATTTTAGTATCACAAATCCAGCAGGTTGCATCCCTGGAATCAGATTCAATAATGCCATCCTGTAAATCATGTTCTTCAAACCATTTTAATGAATGATATGTAGTCTAGATTTCTGCCATTAACGAGGACGTGGTGGACATACATTTGATGCGCCCAACAAGACATGAACCATGACAATTTCTCACTATGATTCCAACAGCAGTGGGAACCTTAGGAGATTTAAAATCTATGATGGATGAGGCGGTTGCCAGATACTAGAGGACTAAGTTCTGGTCTTCTTCCATTGTTCTTGGAAGTGCATCTAAAATTCATTTCCTTCAGCTCGGCAATGGTCTAACCAAGTCAAATCCGATTTGTCGTCGAAATTTTTTTTGTTCCATTTGCGCCAGAGTTCCCACAGCGAGAAGGTACCCAGAACCTGTGGAGGGTAAGAATTCTCACTTTGATTATTTTCAATTAAGAGAATGTTATTTCCTCTCTATTTCCTATCTTTCATGGTATTCCATATAATTAACAAGTATACCGCTTATTGCTTTTTGATATTTATGCACAAATCAACATATTGCAATTAAAACTCTTTTTCCATAAACCCTCCACTACATCAATATCCAATAAATCCATGATCATCACAGGAATGGAATGTCGGTTGAGGAGAGTGATGAGTGTTGGTAAAGATAATGACATGTGTTTGAATTTCTATACGTAGGAATTTTGAATTTTTATATTATTAGAAACTAAATTAAATATAAATTTTGGATATAGAAGAGATGGACAAAGGAAATAAAATAAATTGTGTCTTGAAAATACGATTTTACTTTATCAAAAAATCATATTTCCAAGATACAATTTTAATACTTATATCATCTTAAAAATTATGTCTTGGTAACATAACTTCTTAGAAAATTGAATTCATATTTCCGATGCACAATTTTAAGTGCCTAATTTATAGAATTATTTTCAAAAATTTTGAAAATTTGAGATATTTTTTAAAAATGCATTTTTTATATTTTTTTTCTAAACAATATTATGTAGTTTAGTTTTGATTAACTAATTTAATTATGGTTATGTCATGTGAGACAATTAAGTTGAATATCATGATTACGTTCAAAACAAAAAGATATAAAATTACAATTTTTGTTTCAATAAATTATATCTTCCACATCCTAAAAGATATAGAAAGAGTAATAGAAGATTTTTCTTTCTAAATCTAATGCACTGCTATGGAATAATCTATGATATATAAGATAATATCAATTCTCAATTGCCAAGTTTAATCAGAAAGAAAAGTAAAAAACGTAGATAAACCATTTTAATTACAACTTGATGCTTGCAATGCAAGTCTTCAAAAGTCAATAAATAAATGAAATTTACCTTGTCTTAGCATATGAGTGTTTGTCTAATTAAGTTTCACGCACTTAAAAAAACTGGGTTTTAGAAATTTTAACATATGAAATTTGATCTAGTTTTTGTGTCTAAATATAAATTTATGTTACAAAAATCATTGTCGCTGATTCTATTTGGAGGGATATAAACTATTTTGCTAATTTTTCATTGTAGAATTTCTTTTTGTAAAGGTCAATTTTCTTATAGTGACGATTTATATTTTTTATTATATACAGTTATTAATAAAACAAAGGAACTTTTTTACTTTTATGATCTTCTTATCATTTAAATTTTATGATACTTTTACATATTTACCAATAATAATATATTCATGGGTCATTATTAGAAATCAATAAACGGATAACGATTTTGAAATTATGCTTATGATATACCAAACAAACATGTACTAAGATTTGCATAGGTGGTCTAATAATTAAAATTTGATTTTTTTTTCCACTAGGATTACTTCACAAACTAATTTTCAATCGAATGAACACTCATATATCCTTATAAATTATTTCATATTAATTTACTAAACCAATTACCATTTAGACTACTTCCATCTATACTTCCAAAATTTTGTGTTTGGATTCAACTAGGGAACTGAAAAATTAAGAATTGATGTTGAGTATTGTAGACACCACATTTTGATAATTTATTTTTGTCAATTTTTTAATAATTAAATGTTAATATTAGTGCAAATATGGCTAAATTGAAGGATTTTTTTTTTTTTTTTGCATTTTTGAGCATTACGATTAGAAATAAAAATTAGGGAAAAATAAATCAAATTAAAGGAAATAAATATGATGGATGTAATATACATGTATATAATATAGTTTTATAATCTGAAAAAAAAAATTACTGTTTATCTTCTTCTTCGTTGGGCAACCCCATCAGCCCACTTTCGGACCTTTTTCTACGAACCGAAGGCAGATTTGGAAACTAGGCATGGAATAGTTTGTTTTAGTGTAAAAATCACATGTTTTCATCAATAATTACTCTTTCAAATCCGGACTTCAAATTTGGGAAAAACTCGTTTTTGATACTTTCCTAAAAAAATTCAAAAAACGTGTGAACGTTTTTTAGGCAATTTAATGATTTGGAACGTTACAATATGGGAGGTACACGTCATTTATTGCATTTAATTGGAAAGTTATATTGGTTTTGACTCAGATTATTCAAATTTTGCCCAAAACGTGTTTTACAAGCCTTAGGTTCAGGATTGATTGATTAGGAAGGTTTTGGTCGAATTAAAGCTTATAAATACCCTCCTCATCTTCTGTTTTGTAAGGAGGAAGGTATGATTTCTCAAAACTCTGTCCAATTTAATTTTAATTTCGGATTTTCATTCTTAAGTTGTTCTTGATTTAAGGTTCTCAATTCTAATCATCAAATTTCTTGTCTTGCAGGGAAAATTAGAACAATTAATTTATATTAATTTGTTCGAAATCTTAAGGACTTCAAAGCCCTCAATCAATTATCTCCCATCCTTGCCAATCTGCCTTCGTTCGTCGTCCACTGCCACGTTATCGTTGACCCTCTGCCGTTGCTGCTGCCATCGTCGGACTACTTCTAGTCATCATCGTCGTCGATCTTGGTCGTCGCGAGTTATCCTTCGTTCATTCGCTCATCGATCCTCTACACGCTGTCGCGGTCTTCATCCCTGGTCGTCTTCAATTCCTACACACGGAGACATCTTCATCTAGGTAAGTTTTCTTTACATATATGTGTATATGTATATAATATAGTAATATAATAATAATAGATTATATATAATTAGTAATAAATATATGTTTTCGCATAAATAAATTAATAAGTGAAATTAGTTGAAGTTTTAATAATATTAATCATAGTAATATTTGTTTGATGTTAATGTATGATAATAGTGTGAAGTTTGTGTTTATAAATAATTGTGGTAGTTTTACATGAGTTTTTGTGATGATTGATATTATGATGATTTGTTTGTTTTTAAAAAAAAAAAAATCATTTTGACACCTAGAAAATTTTGATTTTTATAAATTTATTGAAAATTAATTTGATAGATTTAAGAATCACATAAAATTAGATAATTTTTATTAAATCATAAAACTTAATGAACTTAAAGTGATAAGATTTAAAAATACTAAAATTAACCAATAAACTAAATTTTTCTTAAAGAACTATGTGTGGTCTGATCCCGATTAGTAGGTACGTAGGCACCTAAATAGGCGACTCAAAATATGTAAAAAATTTATTTTTGTGATTTTGTTTGTTTCTCTTAGTTTAAGTAAATTTGTACATATTTGTAAATAGCTAGAGCCCGGTAAATAGTTTAGATTTTGAAATTAAGGTTTAAAAGAAAGCAATTTAAAATTAGAAAGCTAAAGTGGTAACCGTTTAGGTTTTAATAGGTTAGCTTCCAGACTCAAGTTAATTTCTGGTTCTTGTTTTTAAAACGATTTTTTTGCGAATCAGTAGCAAAACCGAAATCAACCTACCCATTGGTTTTGGTTTATCTTTTTTCTCGACTTTAGTCAAGTGGTGACTCCAATATATTTTAAAATTTTAAAATTTCCTTTAATTCTTAGTCGAGGATTCGTCTTGAATGGGTTAGGGTTTAGTACGAATCGGATTAAAGAAAATCAAACCGGAAATCCAAACCCAGGCTCGACAAGTATAACCCTTAGCCTTCCAAAACGAGTTTGATTCCCGCTACACCACTACCTGCCCAATTCTCTTCTCTATTTAATTAATTTGAATAGATCATATTTCTAGAATATATGGTTTGAAATGTTTTTATTATATAGCATTTGAAAATTGTTTATCGAATTTCTATTTCTATATCTTTTATTCTATTTATTTTATTGCTTTCAATTTTTATTCTATGTACATTTGTTTTTTAATTTAAATTATCCAATTCAATAAAAATACATATAATTAATATAGAATATTCTTAATTTTACAAAATATCAAATTAAAATATTTCTTATTCTTATCACCATAACTTACTTTGTTCATATACCATCAAAGAAAAATTATATTATTCTATATCTATTTATAATTATTATACTATTGCTGGCTTTTGATACTTCCTTTTTTTTTTTTAAATAAAAATTGTTATAGTAGATTTATTACTCAAACCTCCTTATGGATAGTGTACATAAAAACAGTAAAGACCCGCCTCTAAATCCCGAGATTTAGAGTACCGAGTCCCCAACCACATATAACATTTTCACATTATATGTAAGGTTGTCCTAAAACTAACAATTTATGAAAATTATTTGATCAAAACTACTAAAACTTTATAAAAAACTTTTAACAAAACAAGATTGCTAATAAAAGCAATCTATACATACATTTATATTATATATACACTGTTTAGTGCCAGTATAAGACACTACAAAAATTATAAGTTTTCTTAAAGTAAAAAGAATCCTAGGAGATCTTAAGTCTTTACAACTTAAGCTTATCTATCAAGCCTTATATACAAAAACTTTTCCTTTAACAAAACTTCTCCAAAAGTCTAGGGTGTTCGAGTCCTATTCGTCCCACTCATCCATGAATTTCTCAAAGTCTGACCCGTAACCCAAATCATCATAAAACTCGTCTCCAGTACCTGCAAAGCAACAAAAGTGGGCCAAAGGCCCAGTACACAATAACCAATGCAAGAACAAGTTATCATGCCCATGTAAATCAAGTGAAATGCATCAATAGACAAGTGATTATCTTATTAAGTTTTCTTTCACAAAACAACAGGAGGGTATTCAAACCCCGGAATCACGCTTTGGGAATTTAGGGATCCTGAGTAACAGCAGCTGCTCAGGGGGTTGATATAAGCAGTCCGAATACTTATATCTCCTATATCTATTTCATGAAGATAATAGCTTCATTTAGGGTTCAAAAGTCGTTGCCCAACTTTACTTAAACTCAGTCCATAACATGAGCCTAGTTCACAAGTTCCCATAAACTTTGAACTAAACCATGGTATTTCCCCCTAAGTTTAAGTAAACGTTACTCGGATACTATTCCCCCTATCGGCTACCCACTTAACCAAAAAGAATTGCTATTGCATCATAGCATACCAATGCATCATGGTAAAGTCATTGCATCATGACTTGGTTAAGCGCCTAACTAACATGTCATTGCAACATGACAGGTTTGCTGCTCCTTGGACCAGATTAAACAGCATAATAGACATCCAATTCATCAAAATATTAAGCCAAATCAAATTAAGTCAAATTAGGAATGCCTAGTCCTAGCAAACATCAAACAAGTTATTGCGTACCTGAACCCGATAGTATATCACCATAGTCACTCGGTGATGAACTAACCAAAGAACCTTTAACTGAAATAGGAATATCAAAATAATCAATAATTGAATATAGATTTCACATCCACATATATATATATATATATACATATCACAATCCTAGATCAATTATACAAGGAAATTCATTAAACTTCGCATAAAGTTTTAATATTAAATTCATGCATAAAACATGTTTATCTAGCTTATATATTCAATAGGGAATCATATATGAAGTAAAGATTGAAGATTGAAGATTGAAGATTGAAGAAGTTTGAATTTGAAAAACTCAGGGGATACGCTGCCTTTCAACGCTTGCAAAATTTGAATGAACGCCGGCAGCGTGGGAAGTTTACGCCGGCGGCATTTCACTTCGGCGTTTAAATACTTGGTTCTGTTCCACTTCAACACCGCCCCATACGCTAGTGGCTTTGACTCTCTAATTGCCAACGTATGTTTTAAAAAAAACAAACACTGGTAAAATTTCTTGTAATAGTCGGCGGTGTTCAAAGCGGCGTTAAAAAAATTACTTCTGTTTGCTTCCAACGCTGCATTTACGCCGGCGGCGTTGAAATTCCAGATGCCAGCGTACGTTCAAAGCAGACCTATTCGACAGAACTCGTTTCCCCTGTTTTTCACTTTGCAACTTTCTAACCTATAATACTTTTAAATCTTCTTCAATTTCATTTTTAGCTTCATATACTTACTCCTATCTATACTAATCAATCCTAGCAACTTAGAACATTAAATCAACACATTTAATCATTTCAAATCCCACTTCCACTCATCCTCAACTTTAACTACTCAAACTATCTTTATTTCCTTCCCAACATTCCATATTACTACCACAACACATAAACAAACTCACACACTAACAAAACACAATCCAACTTAATTTCAATGCATGAACAAGCAATTTAGATAACATTAAACTCATTCTATCCAATATCTCACATAACTACTATAAGAAATGAAAATAAAACAAAAGTTATACTTATATCAACTCACATGAATATGCCTTGTCTTAGAGAGAATTTTGATTCACAAGGCTTGATGTTGTCTTTGGTTTAAGCTTGGAATTTGGAGTGAAAGAAGAAGAGAAAAGGAAAGAAAGAAAAAGGAAAATTCGGATAAAAGAAAGGGCTGCCCAAAAGGGAGTCTAATTAAACAAATTTTGGTCTTAAACTTATCTTTAATTTGACTTTTAAGGCTTATATGACTTTAGGTTGCATTTGAGTTAATTTGAGTCTCATTTGGGTTTATTTAGGCATGAATATTGGCTTAACTAAGGGAAATTTCTATCAACTAATCTTAAGCAAATCCAAAGTTTATTTTATAGGTTTAAACTTAACTTAACATATTAATATATAAAAAAACATAATTATTAACTATACTATACACGCATTAATATATATAAAACAAGGATATTAATTTTATTACATATGCAAAATAACACATGAAATGTTTAAATTACATTAACTTAAACACATTTAAACTATTACCAAACACAACTCTCAAAATCAACATGCTCATTTAGTTCAATAATTAAGATAAATAAACATATACATGGAAATTAAATAGAATTTAAATTTGAATCATTTCAAAAACATTAGAACAAAACTAAAATCAGATGGAAGGATTAAACTTATATAGGCGAATGAACTCATGTTTGTGTGTGTGTGTGTGTGTGTGTGTGTGTGTGTTTTGATACGCATGTTGTGCATATAATATTAGATACTGCTTGCTGCACACCCTCTTAGTACCTAGTTGCAACCGCCCGCATGGTCATTCTTGAAGATGGAGAATCCACTTATGTCACCTTTGGCACATATAGAAATCATTTGGAATTGAACAAATTAGAATAGGAGGAATAGAATAGAGTGAGTAGCAGAATGATAAATTCATTCCTTTATTTAGATACATAATGGAATGGACATGATATTTTTCAAATATATCAACAACAATAAACATGAATAACAAATACATGAAAGGATAAAAATATAATTTAATAGTAATCATTCATGAAAGTAGAATGGAATCGTAATTTCTCCTTCTTAATAACATAATAGAAATCCTCCTCAAAATTAGAATTATAAATTCTTAAAGATTGCGGATTTGACTTTTAAAAATGCAACCCAAAAAATATCAAATTTGGTATTATATTATTGAAGATCCCATCAATTAATCATAAAAAATATCTTGGAAACAATACTATGACAATTTGATAAGTCTCCATATTCGTTGAGTCTCCAAACATATTATAGGTATGAATACAGTTGCCTAAAGTATTAACATAAACGGTAGGGGTGTGCAAAAAAACCGAGGAAATCGAAAAATCGAAATGAAACCATAAAACCAATCCGAAAAATATGGTTAACCGATCCGTTGAATTCGGTTTAGGATTACGGTTTTTATTTTTTTTTGTTTTCGGTTTCGGTTTCTGTTTGTAACCATAAAAAAATGATGGTTAAAGATTAACCGTTTTAATATTTATAAATATATTATATATATGATTTACATATACATATAATAATTTTTAAATATATATACATATGATTTACATATGTATATAATTTACCTATGTTAATATTCCTTTGATTTTGATTAAAACACTATTATCCTATGTTTGATGGAGTAAATGTGGTAATTGATTTGGTTTGGTTTTATTGATAATAATACATCCAAATATTTGTTTTTCCCCCTTTTCCCTAATTTGATTTTCTTTATTTTTTTAGCTCTTATAATATATATGATAATTTAAAGAAAAAATTTATGATAAAAGCTAAAAAATAAGGTTTATTGGAATTATTAATTTGATTTATTGAAACAATTACGGTAAATGGTTAAAAACTGAAAACCGAATAAAACGGTTAACCATTTATAATGAACCGGTTAAGGATCGGAATATTAAAAAACCAATCATTATGGTTAGGTTCAAAAAATAAAACCACGGACCAATTAACAGTTCCGTGAACACCCCTAATAAACGGTAATGTAGCAGTTTGGTAGAGATTAACAAAAGACAATCCTCTCAGTTTCTTTCCTATTTCTTACTTCTAACTTGACTCGAATGGAAGCTTGGATCATTCATAAACAACAATGTTCTCGCAGTATTATGATAGATCAGACTTGGAATGTATCTATAAATCTATAGAAGGAGAGCTAACTATCACTCGAAGTGAAATAAGTTACGTTCACAAGCAAATAAGAAACCCTAAGATATATAAAGTAGGATTATTAGGACAATCAGAAAAGATACAACCGTGAAATCTCCACTTCGATGGTACATATATTATAGAGGAGACAATTTGTGTACACAATATAATTATAATATGATTATATAAGTATGAATATCTAAATTAATGGAAAAATTCAAATGATTAAACTCATACTTTGAATTATATTATATATATATATATATATATTCAAGTGGCTACAAGAATGTGGCCACTAAGATCATTACAATGTGGGAAGTCAAAATCGGTACTTCAATGATAAGGATAAAAAAAATAACACTAGATTACAAGATCATTTATATACTCTGAATTATATTCAATGGTTGGGATCGTAGACTTGAAATAAACTAGATTAAGACATGACTTGTCAATTCCAATTATGACTCAAATTTTAATTAGGTTTCTTCTTTCTATTGTGGCTATTTAATGTGAAAGTAAGTGATGAATCTACATGTATTGTTTTGATCAACCACGAAGAAGAAGAAGAAGGAAACTGAAATAGCCAAGAAATTCCTAATTTTATTTCATGAATGAATTGTTGAATTATGCATGATAAATATATGTTGATGGTTAATTTAAATTTTGATGAACTATGTGATATGTGAAAGTGTAGAATTATTTAAATATGTTAGATTAATTATTTATTGAGTTTGTAAAATATTAATATGCCTTAAAGTGTGTTATTTGTGCTTAGAAATAAATGGAATGTATACATATGAAAGCCCCTAAGTAGCAGAAAATTTGAGTAAAAAATAGAGCCAATAAAACCCTTTTTAATGCCTTAAAACAAAGCCATTTAATTAAGTAAAACAAGTTAAATTAATTAACCCAAAACAAAGTCATTAAGCCTTTAATGCCCTCATGCCCTTAAAGTCAAAATAGGATAACTTTAAACTTTTTAACTTCAAAAATTCGGCCAAAAATTTCAGACCAAGCCAAAAACCTCCATTTGCCCTAAACTCATTCCTCTCTTCATCAAAAGAGCTCCCAAGGTGACCCCTAAGTTGAAGTTTGATTTTCTACAATTCTCACCATCAAAAGCTTGATCTAGAGTCCTTAAACCGAGCATAGAAGTCTAAGTGGTAAGTGTGTTCTCAATTTTTCATTTTCATGCTTATATGTGTTCTTGATGATATTTTGTTTATGAATTCGTGATTCATGTGTATGGATATTATATGAAGTGTAATAGGACTAGATTGGTTAGTTTTATGTGCTTAGGATGAGTTTTGAAGTGTTGGAAGTGTTGGTGAATGCATGTGGTTGGATGACCTAATATTGAAGAAGATATGAATAGTGATTTGGAGTTGATGAAGTTTTGGAGGTGTTTGGTGTTGTTTGAATGATGGGATGATCATATAACAAGTTTTGGAAACTTTAGAATGAGTTTAAAGAATTTTAAGAAGTGTAAAATGCATTTTGAAAACAGGGGATTTCGTCATTTTTTTCGCTCCAGTGTACACAGCCTGTGTACATGGTCGTGTAGGCCTTGAAATTCTTAAAGTTGCTCTCGGGTCATTTTTTTTACCCAACACGGCCTCCATACACGGGCCGTGTACCCGGTCGTGTAGACTTCCCCTGTTTCGCAGCTCTTTGTATTTTAGCCGTAACTTTTTCATCCGATCTCCGATTGAGGTGATTCAAGTTGCGTTGGAAAGCTAAGGAAAAGATCTAAAACTTTCATGTTTTAAGATTTTACAAATTACAAAAGTATCAGTTCTTAAATTTCAATTCTTTCCAGCTGATACGCTTTCCAACAAAGTTTAAAACTTATTGTTGTTTACTAAAAGTTGTTCAAAGCTTGATAAATGGTCATTTAAGTATTTGTTGGGTATTGTATGATAATATATGATATCTAAATGCTATGTGATGTTATAATAATTTATTTGAATTTCTTTGGATGATTATACTTGAACTAAGTGTGAGTTGTAATTACTTCTTTTACAGTGATTGATTCCCTTTCGATTATCCCTATTAACTCCCGAGCTAATACAGGTACGCAGTAACCTGCTTGTCTCTGTTAGGATAGGCATTTATAAAACTTAAATATATAATAAGAAAACTTAAAATGTGATTGTTGCTTGTGTTTTATGCCGTTAAAATCCAATTCCTACGCCAGGTCATGTATGAACCTAACGGCGACCCCTCATAGTTTGATGAGTTTGGGATGGAAGTTGGTATCTGGTTCGGGGAGCGGCACCTTGCTCAGTTTGAGCACGATAGATCTAGGCGCTTAGGCCACTCCTGTCATTTGAGATGACTTTCATTAAGTGGTACGGCGGGTAGTCGACGGGGGTATAGATCGGAAAATTTATTTAAACTTGGTAGGAAGTACCATAGTTTAGTTCAAACGTTTATGAGAACGGGTGAACTATATTTTATGATATGGACTGAGTATAAATAAAGCTAAGTAACGGCTATTAACCCTGGAGGAAGCTACTTTTCTCTTTGACTTAACGATATCTAGGACGGTATGAGTACCCGAACTACTTATATCAACCCCCTGAGCGTCCGAGTGTTACTCAGGTCCCCTCGCGATCCCTGTTGTCCGGAGTTTGAATACTCCCGTGTTGATTGATTAATTAAAGATTAAAGAATAATTGAATGGATGTTGCATACTGCATTTAGAATAAGCTTGTGTGCTTCATCTCGCTTTTGTATTCGTTGCTGTGTACTGGGCCTCTGGCTCATTCTTTTAACAATTTCAGGTGATGACCTGGACGAGTCCTATGCGAGCATGGGTTATGGCTCCGATTTTGAGGACTTCTTGGAGGAATATGAGGACTAGAGTTTGACCAGGACTGGATGGAACCATTCTTTTTGTAATAGACTAGATAGTTAGTTAGAATGAATGTTTATAAAGCTTTGTTAAGCTTTATATTTTGTTATTTTGTTTAAGGCTTGTAAGAAGCCTGTGGATGTAATATATGTATGTATATATCTAGCTTGATCTGCCTTTGTTTGAAGTTGTGTATATATATGTTAATATGTTTTGAAAAGCTACTAAGTAATTATTTCTCAAAATGATTTATTCCTTAAGATTAGGTGAACAATTCATCAAACAATCCTTTTAAGACAACCTTGCATATAATTCTGCAGATTATATGCGGTTGGGGAACTGCTATTGCTTATTTCAACTAGGGGTAATAGCGGGTCCTTACAGTTGGTATCAGAGCATAGTTTGATTAATTGTTTGCCTAATTAAAATGATTTGTTTGCGACTTGACTTAGACACAAATAGGTAGAATAGGATGAGCATAGTTGCTAAGTTGCTTGAATGCTTGTGTTTGTTTGTTTTCTTGAATGTTTTGTGCTTATTGCTTGCCTTATTGCTTGACGGATTGTTTGTTATGATGTGTGATTGTGAATGCTAATTAATAGGTTGAATGTGTGACTTGAATGCATATACCTGTATGTGTGTTGAATGTATTGTGTATGGCTATGAAGATGGACAGGTTAAGAAGATCTACTAGACAGCAATCAGATAGGGAAAGCATGCCACCGCCACAGTCTTCATCTACATCTGCTCCTACATCATCTTCTACCCCAAGTAATGAGACTACTCCATCTCCAGCATCGGCTTCTGCTTCTCAGATTCCTTTACCGACTCCGATTCCGCCACCACCACCTATGCCGCCTATTCCTCCTATGCCACAGATGCCTACAGGTGATCCGAATTCCATGTATGGTATGATAAGAGACATGATGGCAATGATGCAACAATATCAAATGATGATGTACCAGCAGACACAGTACTTTGTACAGCAAGGTAATCAACCTGGGGTAAGACCGAATGAAGCACCACCTGTGAATGAACAAGCCAACCAGATCAAACTACATGACTTTAGTAAGATGGTTCCAGAGTTTGATGGTACTAGCACTGATCCGACAGTGGCTGAGAATTGGATAGAAGAATTGGAGAAGACCTTTGCAGCTAGCAGTACTCCTGAGGATAAGAAAGTGGACTTAGCAGTTTATATGATGAAGAAAGAAGCTTACAATTGGTGGAGACTAGCTAGTGGAAATTTGCAACAACCCATCTCTTGGATTACATTCAAGGATACCTTCTTCACTAAGTACTTCCCGAATTCAGTACGAGAGAGGATGATTTCTGATTGGTTGAACTTGAGACAAGGAAGCAAGACCATAGATGAGTACCATGGAGAGTTTTGCAGGTTGCTACGCTTTGCTGGAGGAGATTATCGTGATGAGAGGATGAAGGTTCAGAAGTTTCAGAACGGTTTGAATGAAGAGATTCAGAATGAAGTGAAGAAGTTCGAATTGCACACTCTATCAGATTTAGTTGCCAAAGCTTTGTTGATGGAACAGATAAATAATGATAGTCGAGTTAGGAGAGCCCGAAGAGCTGCTTTCATGGGGAAGAGACCTGCTCCAGCCACATCTTATGGCGGTTATCAAGGTGTTAGCAAAGGAGGCTATTATCAAAACCGAGGAAAGAGACCTTACCTGGGAAAACAAGGAGGTCAGAAGTCAACATCTAAGGCTTCTACACCAGTGTTTGAGAAGAAATGCCCTAGATGCTATGGTCCTCATGAAGAGACAACTTGTAAGTGGACTCCCGGAGCGTGCTTCTCATGTGGTCAAGTTGGGCATAAATACACAGAGTGTCAGAATCCCAAGCTACCACCAGTGTTTTGTGCTTATTGTAAGCAAAGAGGGCATCATATTTCCAATTGCAAAGATCGACCTGATGTTAAAAAGGGAATGAATGTAGAAAAAGGGAAGACAAATGCTAGAGTTTTCACCCTACAGCAAGTTGAAGATACGCCTGCAGTAGACACCTTGGCAGGTATTCTGAATGTGTGTGATAGGAATGCTTATGTGTTGATTGATACAGGGGCGACTCATGCATGTATTTCTGAGAATTTCATGAACGATTGTAATCTTGCTTCTGAAGTGTTGAGTGATCGTGTTATGTGTGTAACTACTCCGTTAGTGATTGAAAATAGGCATCCATGTGTGTGTAAGAATGTGAATGTGATGATTTCTGATGTGAGCATGCCTATTGATATGATAGTGTTACCTTTATCTGATTTTGATGTAATATTGGGAATGAATTGGCTAAATCATTATAAGGTCACTATCGATTGTAGTAGAGCGGAGTTGAGTTTTGATTTGGATGAAGGAAGGTTTTCATATATGTTAGAGAGGTTAAGACCTAAGAGTATGAAGTTCATGGAGTTGTGGGAGAAACCGGTTATAGCAGCTATGAGTATGGAGGAAGTAGATATCAACATGGTGCCAGTTGTGAATGGGTTTGTGGATGTATTTCCTGAGAAGTTACCTGGATTACCACCTGATAGAGATATAGAGTTTGGAATCGAAATATTGCCTGGAACAGTACCTATCTCTAAAGCTCCATATAGAATGGCTCCAGCAGAGTTGAAGGAGTTGAAGATACAGTTACAAGAGTTGCAAGACTTGGGTTTTATTAGACCAAGCATATCCCCGTGGGGTGCTCCAGTGCTTTTTGTCAAGAAGAAGGATGAGAGTTTGCGTATGTGTATTGACTACAGAGAATTGAACCGGGTTACTATCAAGAATAAGTATCCTTTGCCACGGATTGACGATCTGTTTGATCAATTGAAGGGAGCAACTGTGTTTTCTAAGATCGACTTGAGATCAGGATACTATCAGCTTAAGATTAAATCTCAAGACATTCAGAAGACAGCTTTCAGAACCAGATATGGACACTTCGAATTTTTAGTGATGCCTTTCGGGTTAACCAATGCACCAGCTGCATTTATGGACTTGATGAATAGAGTCTTCAAGGATTATTTGGATTCATTTGTCATAGTCTTTATTGACGATATCTTGATCTATTCCCGAAGCAAAGAAGAGCATCAAGAGCATTTGAGACTTGTGTTACAAAGGCTTCGAGAGAAGAAACTATATGCCAAGTTTAACAAGTGTCAGTTTTGGTTAGAGGAGATATCTTTTCTTGGACATATTATTTCAAAAGAAGGAGTCTCAGTTGATCCAACGAAGATTGAGGCGATTCTCAAGTGGACAAGGCCTACAACGGTGAGTGAAATCAGAAGCTTTCTTGGATTAGCTGGATATTATCGAAGATTTGTGGAAGGATTCTCAAAGATTGCATCTCCATTAACCCGATTGACCCGAAAGAATGTTAGGTTTGAATGGGATGATAGATGTGAGAAGAGCTTTGAAGAGTTGAAGGAGAGATTGATATCGGCTCCTATCTTGGCGCTACCAGTCCATGGAAAGGAATTCATAGTCTTCAGTGATGCATCTATTCAAGGACTCGGTTGTGTGCTTATGCAAGACGGGAGAGTTATAGCTTATGCTTCCAGACAGTTGAAACCACATGAAAAGAATTATCCAGTACACGATTTAGAGTTAGCAGCTGTTATACTTGCACTGAAATTGTGGAGACATTATTTGTTTGGAGAGAAGTGTAAGATCTATACGGACCACAAGAGTTTAAAGTACATCTTCACACAGAAAGAACTCAATATGAGACAGAGAAGATGGCTTGAACTACTTAAGGATTATGACGTGGAGATCCTCTACCATCCCGGGAAAGCTAATGTAGTAGCGGATGCGCTTAGTAGAAAGAAACATGAAGACATTGCTACTTTGCTTTCTAGCCAAAAGGAGATCCAGATAGAGTTCATGAAGCTAGATCTTGAAGTCACTATGGAGCAAGTAGATGTGATGTTAGCTCAACTGTCTTTGCAACCAACAATTCTGGATAGAATTAAACAAGCTCAAGAGGAAGACGATGAAACCAAAGGATAAAGGATTCTATAAGGATTGGGAAAAGGAAAGAATTAAGGATTGATATGGATGGTGTTGTGAGATATGGGAATCGACTATTTGTGCCATGTGGGTTAAGAGAAGAAGTCATGAAGGAAGCCCATTCCTCTCCATATTCGATTCACCCCGGAAGTACAAAAATGTATAAGGATCTAAAAAGAAATTATTGGTGGGAAGGTTTAAAGAGGGATGTAGCTCAATATGTCTCTAAGTGTATGGTTTGTCAACAAGTAAAGATTGAACATCAACGGCCCGGAGGAGAACTTCAACCTTTGTCAGTGCCTGAATGGAAATGGGAAGACATTACCATGGATTTTGTATCGGCTTTACCCAAAACCATAACCAAGTATGAAGTTGTTTGGGTTATCGTGGATAGATTGACAAAGTCGGCTCATTTCATACCATTAAGAGTTGGAGAATCATTGGAGAAGATAGCACATACCTATATCAAAGAGATAGTGAGATTGCATGGTATTCCAAAGACGATCACTTCAGATAGGGATTCACGCTTTGTCAGCAGATTTTGGAAGAGTCTACATACTGCTTTGGGTACACAGCTTCAGTTTAGCACGGCATTTCATCCTCAGACAGACGGGCAATCTGAAAGAACGATCCAGATCTTGGAAGATATGTTAAGAGCATGTGCCTTAGACTTTGGCAATAGATGGGATACATATTTGCCACTCATAGAGTTTTCTTACAACAATAGCTTCCAAGCAACGATTCAGATGGCGCCTTATGAAGCACTGTATGGTAGGAAGTGCAGATCCCCAATACATTGGGATGAAGTTGGTGAAAGAACAGTTTTGGGTCCTGAGTTAGTACAGCAAGCGGTTGACAAGATCCGAGTGATTAAGCAGAGAATGAAGACGGCTCAAGATCGGTATAAGAGCTATGCTGACATGAGGAGAAGACCATTGGAATTCGAAGTTGGTGACCATGTATTCCTTAAGATCTCACCAACAAAAGGAGTGATTAGATTTGGGGTTAAAGGAAAGTTGAATCCAAGATATATAGGTCCATATGAAGTTTTGGAAAGAATCGGGCCATTAGCTTATCGACTAGCTTTACCCCCGAATTTGTCCGAAGTTCATGATGTGTTTCATGTGTCACAGCTCAGAAAGTGTGTATCGGATCCTGAAGCTATCGTCTCTACTCATCAACCCGAGATTCAACCCGACCTAAGCACAATTGAGAAACCTATTAAGATCTTGGACAAGATTGACAAGGTATTGAGAAAGAAAGTAATTCCTTTTGTCAAAGTTTTGTGGTCGGGTCAAAGCGAAAGAGAGGCGACTTGGGAACCCGAAGATGAGATGAGACAGAAGTATCCCGAGTTGTTTGAGCAATGATTAAGGTATGATAAGTTTCGAGGACGAAACTTTTTGAAGGAGGGGAGAATGAAATAGCCAAGAAATTCCTAATTTTATTTTATGAATGAATTGTTGAATTATGCATGATAAATATATGTTGATGGTTAATTTAAATTTTGATGAACTATGTGATATGTGAATGTGTAGAATTATTTAAATATGTTAGATTAATTATTTATTGAGTTTGTAAAATATTAATATGCCTTAAAGTGTGTTATTTGTGCTTAGAAATAAATGGAATGTATGCATATGAAAGCCCCTAAGTAGCAGAAAATTTGAGTAAAAAATAGAGCCAATAAAACCCCTTTTTAATGCCTTAAAACAAAGCCATTTAATTAAGTAAAACAAGTTAAATTAATTAACCCAAAACAAAGTCATTAAGCCTTTAATGCCCTCATGCCCTTAAAGTCAAAATAGGATAAGTTTAAACTTTTTAACTTCAAAAATTCGGCCAAAAATTTCAGACCAAGCCAAAAACCCTCCATTTGCCCTAAACTCATTCCTCTCTTCATCAAAAGAGCTCCCAAGGTGACCCCTAAGTTGAAGTTTGATTTTCTACAATTCTCACCATCAAAAGCTTGATCTAGAGTCCTTAAACCGAGCATAGAAGTCCAAGTGGTAAGTGTGTTCTCAATTTTTCATTTTCATGCTTATATGTGTTCTTGATGATATTTTGTTTATGAATTCGTGACTCATGTGGTATGGATATTATATGAAGTGTAATAGGACTAGATTGGTTAGTTTTATGTGCTTAGGATGAGTTTTGAAGTGTTGGAAGTGTTGGTGAATGCATGTGGTTGGATGACCTAATATTGAAGAAGATGATGAATAGTGATTTGGAGTTGATGAAGTTTTGGAGGTGTTTGGTGTTGTTTGAATGATGGGATGATCATATAACAAGTTTTGGAAACTTTAGAATGAGTTTAAAGAATTTTAAGAAGTGTAAAATGCATTTTGAAAACAGGGGATTTCGTCATTTTTTTCGCTCCAGTGTACACAGCCTGTGTACATGGTCGTGTAGGCCTTGAAATTCTTAAAGTTGCTCTCGGGTCATTTTTTTTACCCAACACGGCCTCCATACACGGGCCGTGTACCCGGTCGTGTAGACTTCCCCTGTTTCGCAGCTCTTTGTATTTTAGCCGTAACTTTTTCATCCGATCTCCGATTGAGGTGATTAAGTTGCGTTGGAAAGCTAAGGAAAAGATCTAAAACTTTCATGTTTTAAGATTTTACAAATTACAAAAGTATCAGTTCTTAAATTTCAATTCTTTCCAGCTGATACGCTTTCCAACAAAGTTTAAAACTTATTGTTGTTTACTAAAAGTTGTTCAAAGCTTGATAAATGGTCATTTAAGTATTTGTTGGGTATTGTATGATAATATATGATATCTAAATGCTATGTGAGGATGTTATAATAATTTATTTGAATTTCTTTGGATGATTATACTTGAACTAAGTGTGAGTTGTAATTACTTCTTTTACAGTGATTGATTCCCTTTCGATTATCCCTATTAACTCCCGAGCTAATACAGGTACGCAGTAACCTGCTTGTCTCTGTTAGGATAGGCATTTATAAAACTTAAATATATAATAAGAAAACTTAAAATGTGATTGTTGCTTGTGTTTTATGCCGTTAAAATCCAATTCCTACGCCAGGTCATGTATGAACCTAACGGCGACCCCTCATAGTTTGATGAGTTTGGGATGGAAGTTGGTATCTGGTTCGGGGAGCGGCACCTTGCTCAGTTTGAGCACGATAGATCTAGGCGCTTAGGCCACTCCTGTCATTTGAGATGACTTTCATTAAGTGGTACGGCGGGTAGTCGACGGGGGGTATAGATCGGTGAAAATTTATTTAAACTTGGTAGGAAGTACCATAGTTTAGTTCAAACGTTTATGAGAACGGGTGAACTATATTTTATGATATGGACTGAGTATAAATAAAGCTAAGTAACGGCTATTAACCCTGGAGGAAGCTACTTTTCTCTTTGACTTAACGATATCTAGGACGGTATGAGTACCCGAACTACTTATATCAACCCCCTGAGCGTCCGAGTGTTACTCAGGTCCCCTCGCGATCCCTGTTGTCCGGAGTTTGAATACTCCCGTGTTGATTGATTAATTAAAGATTAAAGAATAATTGAATGGATGTTGCATACTGCATTTAGAATAAGCTTGTGTGCTTCATCTCGCTTTTGTATTCGTTGCTGTGTACTGGGCCTCTGGCTCATTCTTTTAACAATTTCAGGTGATGACCTGGACGAGTCCTATGCGAGCATGGGTTATGGCTCCGATTTTGAGGACTTCTTGGAGGAATATGAGGACTAGAGTTTGACCAGGACTGGATGGAACCATTCTTTTTGTAATAGACTAGATAGTTAGTTAGAATGGATGTTTTGTAAAGCTTTGTTAAGCTTTATATTTTGTTATTTTGTTTAAGGCTTGTAAGAAGCCTGTGGATGTAATATATGTATGTATATATCTAGCTTGATCTGCCTTTGTTTGAAGTTGTGTATATATATGTTAATATGTTTTGAAAAGCTACTAAGTAATTATTTCTCAAAATGATTTATTCCTTAAGATTAGGTGAACAATTCATCAAACAATCCTTTTAAGACAACCTTGCATATAATTCTGCAGATTATATGCGGTTGGGGAACTGCTATTGCTTATTTCAACTAGGGGTAATAGCGGGTCCTTACAGAAACAATGAATGAAGAACAGATGATTAAGATGAAAAACAAAAATAGTTTCTATGTAAAAGTGATTCAGTTACAATGACAACAAATTTCCTAAAATATATACAAAGGAATACATGTGCCACTCACTTGTGGAAAAGGAAAAACAGAAATAAAAATAAATAACAAAATAACATATTTCTATATTTAAAGCTGCAATTAGTCTCGCTAATTAATAGGGTATATTATTATTATTTATATATTCAGTCTTTTAACAAATTCTAGAATCTAGTTTTTTTGAAACTTTTGGAACTTGGGATAGATCATAAGATTTTTTTTTTTTTTTTTTACCATTATAATAAGAAAAGAAGATTTGAATCTGTGATCTCTTACTTCAAAAACCAAGGAGATACTACTAAATTATAATACCATTGGCGATAAGCTATAGGATTTGAAAAAAGGGAAAATCATACAAGGAGCAGTCCCATTTCTTTTAGACTTTTGCTTAGAATGAGCTGAGTTCATTAAAAATTGAAAAAAAAAAATTACTTGCTGTGTCTCATTGTTCTGTTGTATTTCTTTATCTATAACTATATATATATATATATATATATTAAATTATTTGATATGAAAGAAAGAGTATTTTAAACCATTTTTCTCTTATTGTATAATTACTAAATATCATATATAGTTTATTCTTAGTATAGATATTATCTTATACTTTTGAGTTAACTTTTGTTATCTTAATACCAAGCTACTATAGGAATAATATAATATAAATAGATAGAAGATGTTTGTTGTTAATTAATGGTGCTCTGAAACACCTGATAATATTTTTAGTTTTTCATGACTGTGCTTTACCATGAAGCGTGAATGATTGGCATTGAAAACGCGATTTTTTATAAAACAAATTGTCTTTAATATGCAAAATTAGCACAACACGAAAACATGGTCTGGCACCTAGTTTCATGTTTGTGGAAAGAATTTGAGAAAAAAAATTATATAATAATTGAAAAAAAATAGAACGTCAGAATGAGACATCATCATTCATACACACATTCATTCTCAATGATGATTTTTTCACACCCACAATCAAAAGAAAATATGTAAATATCTAAATATAAAAAAATATATATTCTCATCACATTTTTTGGAATTCAAATAATAAAAGATAATCTAAACTACCAAAAACTAACCGATAAGTCTGTTAATTACATGATTAAACCTCACTTGAATGAGCACATGGCATTGCAAATCGACACAATGGACATAAGTGACTCCTCTTCTCTAGCCATTCCTTGATGCAACTTTCATGGTATATATGTGAGCATGGTATCTTTACTGCTTTCACTCCCTCAATAAATTTTTCCATACAAATTCACAGTCATATCCATGAAATCACTCTCTTTTATGGTCATCCTCTCCAATGCGTCCACTGAAGATGTAGTAGCACAACAGCGCCCAACTGCGCTTTCACCAAAAGACTGCGGGGCAGGTGATGGTCTTTCCATATAGTGATAGTAAGTCACGGCATTTATCGACACTGCCATACGCAATACTCGAGTATTACTAGATTCTCTAAGTTTTCTACCATATTCATAGCCGTATCCTGTATCTCGATGACAACCCGGCGTTGATCTTCAATAGGAATATTCAAACTCGTCAATGTAGGCGACATGTTTACTTAGGAGGACATCGATGTCTCCAAGGAGGAGATGTTGGGGGAATTTTAGGATTTTCCTGAAAAGAGGAAAATTAGAAGCAATTGTATACATGCGTGGAGAATCACCTATTTCTTGATGATAATAACTCTTGTAGAATCTTGGTAAAAAACCTTAACTCGAATTCTAGGGCATCATTATTTGACACTGTCTTCAGTGGCACTTCTCGGTCTACTAGACCTTATTGGCCATGCTGCTGGTTCATGACGTGTTGTGTATCCATGATCGTCAAATAATGCACAGAATTTTGCTATTGAATATTAGTATGAGTGTGGTGACTGATGATGATGTCTGTGTTTGGTTTTGGTCATTAAGGTAGTACAATATGGGTTTGGCCTTTATGTATATTGGAATATGAATCAGATACGGCTATACATAGAAACGATATTGGTATATTGGAATATGAATCA